>JBBPBQ010020321.1:16298650-16344098 GCA_037974755.1 Cicer yamashitae | reverse complement strand
TTGTATTTTCAAAATTTGACATGAAATCAGGATTTTGGCAAATACAAATTGATCCAAAAGATAGATACAAAACTGCATTTACTGTTCCATTTGGACAATATGAATGGACGGTAATGCCCTTTGGATTGAAAAATGCTCCTTCAGAATTCCAAAGAATTATGATGACATTTTTAATCCATTTTCAAAATTTTGCATCGTTTATATTGATGATGTGTTAATTTTTTCAGAAACAATTGACGAACATTTTAAACACCTAAAATCTTTCTTTATGATTGTTAAGAAAAATGGTCTAGTCGTTTCCAAATCAAAACTTTCCCTTTTCCAAACAAAAATTCGGTTTTTAGGCCATTACATTTCGCAGGGCACCATAACCCCTATAGAAAGGTCCTTATTATTCGCAGAAAAATTTCCAGACAAAATTCTGGACAAAACCCAATTACAAAGGTTTCTAGGAAGTTTAAATTATGTCTTAGATTTCTATCCAAACATCAATAGAATAGCAAAACCTCTCCATGATAGGTTAAAGAAAAACCCTGTCTCTTGGTCAGAAGAACATACTAGAACTGTCCAAATAATCAAAAAACAGGTTAAAGAAATACCTTGTTTACATCTAGCAGATCCTTCATCCCAAAAAATCATTGAAACTGATGCATCTGATATAGGTTATGGAGGAATTCTTAAACAGAAATTAACTAATTCAAAAATTCAACAAATTCAACAAATTCAAAAATGGCTTACAAGCCAATAACTTGTGGCACCCCAAAATTTTGCAGCAATTAGAGGATTAATGTCAGATGACATTAACTTTCAAAAACCTACAAGGCTCTGGGAACTCCAAATAAAGATTGAAAGTCTCTCAATGGAACTTCCATTTTCACAGAAAACTAAAAGGGCAGAATCTTCAAAAACCCCTACACAAAAAATTTGTTCAAAACCTTCACAGGAGGGATCATCCTGTAAAATAATTTCAAAACTTCCTCAAGAGTTTGATGATTTTTAAACCAAAATCTGAGTATTTCATCAAAAAATAATCCCAAAATATCTGGACAATAGAGGATCACTATTACAATAAAAATCCACAATTGATCATTTCAAAAAATTTCCCAGATGGTTGGTTTTTTAAACCTTGGGATTTTTCAAAACCACAACCTTATTACAAAGCTATTCTTGAATTGACGGATTCAGTAACAATCCAAGACAACTCAAAAGAAGGCCCAGTGGATTATTCCACTGCGAAAATTCATAAAATTATCCCACCATTAGAATGGGGACCAAACCTATATACTGCAAAACAATTCCCAATTGACTTCAAAACAACATTTAACCATTGCAGAACTTTCAACTACTGGGACTACCAACAAGCCTGGTATAATGCTTTCCTCATCCAAAATAAAAAATTCGGTCATACTTGGCTCTTTTTCTTCAACCTCACCATGGATGCATCAAAAATCCCTCAATGGTTTGCCCATTGGTGGAAATTTTACGGATCCATCCCTGAAATACTAAAACCGGAAGTCCAAAATAGCTTCCAACTTTTCAAAACACAATATAAACCATCAGACAGAGAACGCATTTTTCACCCTCTAATGCTATTCTCTACAAAATTCTTTTTACCATGGGTATTAGCGTGGTACTTTGAAAATGACCAAAAAGAGGCCCAAACAATCCTCACTCGAAAATTCAAAGTAAGATGGTGGACAAAATTCTCCATTCCACAAAGCATCAAAATACCAGCCGTCACAACTTGGCTTCAAAACCAAGGGTTAATGAAACCACAGCCAATACAAACTCAATTCTTGGCTCAAAAGTCATTTGCCCAGACACAGTTGGCAAGTGCAAAAACAAAAGAATAATATTTTGAGATAATGGCTCAGCTACTAAAAAGCAAGACCAATTCCTCAAAATATTCCTCCGGTACTTCTTCAGTTGCATCCTTAAACTTTGAAGACGAAAACGAAGATGACTGTTTTGGTATCTTCGCCCCTGCAAAATAAATTTGGGTCAATCCAAATTTGATCAAACCGGGCCTAGCCCAATAAAAAAAAGAAAAGAAAAGAGTGAAAAAACCCCAAAGGGTAAAATTGGAATTAAAAAAAAAAGAAAAGCAGAAAAGCACAAACAGACAACAGCAAGGAAATTTCGTAGAAATTCCATCAAAAGACCAAAGCTTGGCATTTGTCTGCAACCAGTATGAAAAATTCAAAAAAGCAAAAGGAATCCCGTTATCATTTGTCTGCCATCAACATGCTCAGTCAAAAAGAAGAACGAATATCATCATTTCCTCCACTAAACAAGTCATCTGTTTCTTAGATCCTTGGCTATATAAGGAAGGCTCGTCTTCAAGTATAAGGCAGAGTTTAGAAAGACAAGAGAGTAATACATAGAGTTCACTTAGAAATCTTGTAATCTTGAGTGTCTCAGTTTATCAAAACTTGTATCTTTAGTTTCCGTTTTCAAAAACCTATTGTAAGTACTATTATGCAATAAATTTATTTATTCATACACATGTACTTATCTTTGCAAAACATAAGTATGCTCTGCACTTGCAGCTATTGCTGATCTGGTGCATCAGAAACAAAACTGCTGCATGTTTATACTTTAATATGCACTTTGCTTTCGCTCAATTTGTTTTCCAAAACGCATATTTATTAACAACATACTTAGATTGGTATCTTGATGACTTCTCATGGATGATTCAACATAACCATCTTTGGATCTTGTTTTCAACATAACCAAGAAAGATAATAGTTATAACTATTTATTAGATTGGTATATATATGTATATATATACACGTGTATGATGATTTTATTTAAAATTTATACTAGCACAAAAAAAAAAAAGATAAAGGACTAAAACGTTAACTAAAATTAAGTCAAGGGACCGCAGATATTATTTGGCCTCAAGTTTTATTATGTGTTGTTTTTAAGAAAATCTAGAAGATTTGATGTAGGAGTTTTGATGAGTTGGAAAATTTTCTATCTACTTAATATATATAGTCTAATTTTCTTTTAAAATATAGGTTGAAAATAGTGATTTTAAGAGTGATTAAATATTTTGAAAGGGATTTTTGGTGGGTAAGGTATAAGTGAAATTTTAGGAATCTTATTGATGTTAAAAATAGTTAAAAAAAAATTGTATGATTTACTAAGAAGTAATCTAAGGAAAAGTTTTGAATTCCGAAGAAAAAATTATTTTATGGTGTTAAATGATTAGTGATACTTTTAAAATAATTTAAGTGTTTGAAATCAAATTTTAGAATACTGTTTAACAAAAAAATGATTTATGCACTACTTGATTCATTTTGGTTTGCCGATGAATCATAGTATCTTATAGTTAGTAGTTACGTGTTTTATCTTCTACTTGAAAAATCTTTGTTTCAGTTTTTATTAAATGATAAAGATTAATTAAAAAAAAATTAATATTTTAATTGTGATAAATTTGGAGTTGTGAGATTGCTATGAGAATATGCTACATGTTAAGAATTAGTGTTTGATTTGTAAAATAAACGTAGAATCTTCATACGAATTATTGAATTAGTTATATGCATATATATATATATATATATATGATTATGTGAATGTGAAAGTGTTTGGGTTTCAAGTGTTCTAGGGTTGAGATTTTGTGTATAGTGTTTAGAGTAGTTGGCAGTGTTTAAAAGTGAGATAATTATACATTTCTTTATTTTGATTGTTGATTCATATTAATGTACGTTTCATTGCTTTTGTTTTTGTAACTAGTTTTAAATTTCAAACAAATTATTGTGGATGTGTAATAAAGTGAATTTTTAACTTGAAGTAAGGAGTAGGAGTTGTGGCGCCGCCTTCGCATTGCTGAACCGCATTAAAAATACTTGTAATTACCATGCATGAATTTGGATGATTACAATTATGGTTACCTTAAGTAGTTGACTAAATGAGTTAGAGGGACTAGCTACCTTGATGACTCATCGTCGATAAAAGAGGCGACAATAACCCGTTGTTATTATTGCTAGGAATACTTGTTGATTTTAATTTTGAAATAGTTAAAAACCATATTTATATCTATACAATTTTGAGTGATTATGAGTCTTATATGGTATAAATGTTGAATGCTGATAATTGTTGATGAGATGTGATTATTAGGTTTGAGGTGTGTACTTAAATTAAAGATTCAATTAAGTATTTTGTTCTTCTAAGTAACTTGCTTGAAGAAATAAGTGCATTGTGTTAATATCTTATTTGTTGTATATTGTCTCATTTGATAAGGACCTTGAAATATTGTATGAGTTCTATAAATGAATTTTGTGTATAAGACATCAAAATTAATATAGACTTTGAGTGTTTTGAAACTATGTGAAAATATTTTTCCTCTTCCACTATGGTTATGTACTCTAGTTCTTGATTTCTAAGAAATTGGATATGATACGAATTCTTATGTGTGTCTCTATTTGAAATTTTAAAGGGTATGAAATAATTGAAATATTGTTCTACCTTTCTTACTTAAGTGAAACTTGTTGAGCAATTGATAAATATTACTTAAACTTTTTTTAAAGAGAGTAAAACTAGAAAATCATTGTTTGAGAAGTTAGGTGAACTTGAAAATCTATTTGACATATTTTCACTTCATTCAACTTAAGATAGTAAGTTTGTGGTTACTAAATCTATAAGTTTTGTTTCATTCCTAAATTATAGTAGTGAGTAATTATGGTATTTCATTCATGATTAGAATGTTAGATACGATTGTTTAAATGATCCATTGTGTCATGTTGGTCTATCATGATTAAGCTAATTGATTCTTGATATGTTGTGCTTAAATAAGATATGAATACCTTAATATGTTTATTATATCCTTGAGACTAAGTTTGAATTTTGAAAAGAGTATACTAGATGCTAGTTCACTTATCAATTATCACAAATTTCGAGAACAAATTTTTTTTAACGAGGGAAGAAATCTAACACCTTAAAATTCTTATTAATATATTTTAGTAATATTATGATAAATTATATTATATATATATATATATATATATATATATATATATATATATATATATATATATATATATATATATATATATAATTGAGGTGTGATAAGTTTTTACATGTTGCCTTAATAATTTATCTAAATTATTGTTATTAAATACATTTATATTGTTTTTTAAAAAAATGTAAAAAGTAAATGAAATACACACATAAACGTGAAGACCTTTTACTATACTACTAACTATAGTTATATACATATATTGGATCCACTAACTAAATATATATAAATATAAAAGCAAATTGCTATTTGCCTCTGCCGAAAAACCTTTCTCATCAGCCGCTAAACCTTTCTCATGATCAGCTGCTAAACCTATTAATGCTCTCTAAATCACCGCACTTAAAAAAAAAAACAAAAAAAAGGCAAAGTACCCTATTCACTATGATAAATAAGATTTTGGATTCGATAGGAAGAAAAATAATTATCGATAGTGTGTGAGATAGTCAGATTGCTCGATAATAAGGTGAGTGTATTTGACATTTTTACAATTTTATATTGTAGCATCTCTACAAATTTCTACCTTATTGTTGTAAAACTAAGTTTTAATTTCACTGGAATTTTATATTAATTAAATTGATGATTTGCTCATGGAATTAACATAAATTATAGAAGTTTTAATCTTACTAATTAGTATTATCTCTCATACTAATATTCATCATATAATTTTTATACTCTTATCTTCTCTAAAATTTTTCCTTTTATTTCAAACCCACAGTTTTTTACGTATGAAACACTTATTAATTTCAATTATTATCATATTATTTTTATTAGTATAGCAATCAACCTCCAACCATTTTCATTTGTTCAATAGAAAGTCTAATTTTAAAGTTCTGAGATTAACGAAATGTTAAGTAAATTAAAAAATAACCAATAGCATTATATCCATTCTTCATGAAAACCGTTGATCAACTAATAGTATGTATAAAATAAAACAATAAACCATTTTATAATAATTTACAGCATATCTTTTTTCTATTTTAAGTCAATATAATATATATATATATATATATATATATATATATAATTATATTTTATTTAGATGCATTTCAATTATAATACCGACTGATATCAAAAAGTCTAACTTTGTTTGATATCCAAAAGTTTTCTTATTTTAATTTAAGACTGTGGGTAATATTCATTGGGTGATAAACAAATATTATTAGTTGCACCACATACAACACATCAGTTTTCCTTTTTAAAATCAAACTTATATACACTATTTATTTAGCACATTCTATGATTCCGTTTGGTTTTTGAATTATATATATATATATATATCATTGTGTTAATATATAGCTTTGTATACTACTAAATAAATTTTTGGTTATATCATAAATAGCAAATAATTTATTTGCATTTTGTTGGTGTGTTGTTTTATTATCTTTTCTTTTTGGTTATTAGAGACAACAGTTGACGAAGACATGATACATTAATTAAAGAGATCAGATTTGTTGTACAAAATCCTTGGTTAAGATTGAAGTAGCAATGTCGATTAACAAGGAAGGGAGGTTTGAATTGTAAATGTTCCTATTTAAAAATTCCTGAAAAAAACTTAAGAATTTAACTCAAGATTAATCTTGGTTGTGAAAACAAAAAACGGAGAACGTTCTTGGTTTTAACCAGAAAACAGAGAATGTTCATAGTTAGTTAAAATCAATAATTCAGTTTATATATTTAACTTGATAATCAATCAGACTGAAAGTAATTAGATAAGGGAATAGATACCACAAAAGGATATATCCTGGTTCACCCAACTCGGGCTACGTCCAGTCCTCACAACCGTGAGATTTTCCACTAAGTGTTCAAAACAAAGAACCTTCTTGGTTTTACAGCACCTAGCTCAGATCAACCTTGATCTGTTACAACGTTAAAACCTTTCCACTCAGAAAGGAGTTCAATCAGGTCACCTATCAACCTTGATATGATTTCTTACAATTTACCCAAACTATACTAAACTCTTATAGTTTGAGTTTTACAATAATGATGAGATTGTTTTGTTAGAATCTGAGATGTCTCAACTCTTGTTTCAGATCTGATTCTTTGACAGAGAAATACACGAAAATGATTCTATGAATCGAATGGGAAAAATTAGAACTGATTCGATGTATGTGAGTGAGAGAAATTCAAGTATGTAAGTGTATGTGATTGATGAATTTTCTTAGTACATGAAGCTCTGATTTTTCCTTGAGCTTAGCCTTCCTTTTATAGGCTTTTAGGACATTCAATAATAGTCAAAAGAGCTGTTGGTAGTGCTCTGTCAGTTTTGACCAAAACTAATAAAAGTGAATAAAAATATTCCAGCCTTTGAACAGTTTTGAACTTTGTTTGACTTGACTGTTTTATTCATTCTTGATCAGATTGCCTGTGCGTTTAATGATCCTTTAAGCTTCATATGTAATTATTGATGTTACAGCTTCGATCTGGAGCGTTGATTATATCCAAAATAGTTTGGTGAATGATTATAAACCTCTACAGAAGTAAGGACATCAATGCTGAAATTCTGCAGCAACGGAGATTAATTCTGCAGAAACGGAGATTGTTAATCAATCTGGAGACTGGTCTGAACATTCTGTAGATTGATGTTAACATGCTGGACAATGATGTTAGTATGCTGGAGATTAATGTTAACATGCTGGAGAATGATCAGAATGCTTTCAAGAAAGTTGACAGTCAAGTTCAGATATGTTTGGTCTTGCTAATTTGTGATCTTCTCTCTTTGTGATTCAAATAGTTTCTTTGAATCTAATCATCTCAGTTTGTTCCTTACCAAGTGTTGATGATATAGATGTAAAAACCAGAGGCTAAAACTTCTTTTAACTAGTTGAGATTGATTGGTTTTGGAGCTGTGATGATCATTCTTGAAACTGGACAACATTCTCCGTTTTCCAGATTTTCTTATTTCTTTATCTGTTCAGTTTGAATCTGATTTCTTTGCTTTGCTTGACTTCTATCTTTGAATTAATTCACTCAAAAGAACAAGTTAAATTAACATAACATTTAGAATCATAACTAACATTCTTAATTAACTTTTTGTTTGTTTTCATCAAAACATTAAATTGAGATTTTGTTTCAACCAAGATAAGGGGTGAGAGAGCGTTTGAATTCATGAGTATAATATATTGTGAGATAAATCGAAATACCGTATTTCCCAACGATTTCGGGGCTCGTTACATACGGTAGTAGCCCTTTGAGAGATAAATTAGTTAATGTGAAAATATGAGGATTGTGAGATTAAAATGTTAAATATAAATGTTTATAAGGTGTTGATTGATTTAAAAATCGATAATTGTGTGGTACCATATTGTGAAGTAGATTCTAAGCTCATGCATTGCATTGCATTTTCTTGTGATTGTTTTGTTGTGATCATTCTAACTCTTCACAATGTCGTACCATTCACAATGTGATTGTTTTGTTATGATCATTCTAACTCTTCACAATGTGGTACCATTCTAACTCTGAATTTCTTGGTTAAAAGGCTTGATAATATGCAATGCATGAGCTTAGACTCTACTTCACAATTTGGTACCATTCTAACTCTGAAGTACTTGGTTAGGAGGCTTGATACTATGCCATTATTCTAGTGGACGGACAATTCAAATTGGCCCTGTCCTTATAGATCCGCTCAACTCAACCCGAGACACATATACGCGATAATCGAGGTAAACGTGTCTTGCATGGTAGCTCCCCACATTTGGAGTGCTACCTCCAAGTCACCTAGGAATTCCCCACCCGAACACCTCCAAGGTCTAACAATCTTTCGCTAAGGCTCAACAGCAGACCGCCACGAGTAGACTCATTTAGTTGTACTTCCCAAAAATCACTAAGCTTGTCAGGCCCTACCTATATGATAACAAAATAATCTCCACTTCATAAATTGTCAACATCTGTTTTATAAGATCATTAATCGTACATAATCATGATCATCATATAAACTCATCACAAATTTATAACATCACAGTCATCAATAAAAGATGATCATTATCATCACAAAACATATATCATACAATGCATCCATCTTTTCCCGTTCATCTCACAATATATTACAATCTAGAGTTCAAACGCTCTCTCACCCGTTACCTCAATCTGACGCTTTCGTAAGATATAAGGACCAGAATAATTTTCAGCAACCATGACACGTCGACAACGCGCAACGAACAAGTCCAAAAGCATCGATAAATTTGCAGAGTTAATGAAACATGATTGATAATTTATGCGAAGCATAAAAATCAGCGTTACATAGTTAATAAAAATATTAGGCGAAGAAACATATTCAAAATGTTGTGACACTGGTCATTGGAACTGTTGAAGCGCTGACAGAGTTTGACATCAACTTCACCGAAACACGCAAATGAGTAGTGCTTCTTGAAGGTTTCGACAAGAGGAATCCAAAAATGCTGTCAGTTTTTTAGGACGATGAACGTGTTGGCCATAATTTGAAAATACAGCCGCGACGAGGGTGAAAACCAATTTTTTGAAGTGTAATGGTTGGTGATTCCAAGCATAGGTAGTGGAAAAGGGTGTTTCGTGTAGTTCAAATATGGTCTTAATTTTCGTTGGTAATAGTCGTACGTGGTGCCCGGAATCTTGATCAAAATGTGGAGGTTTGATTTTTGACAAAGAGGAATAGGGCGTTTCAATTTGTGATTCAGGTTGGGAATGAAAGAGGAGACCACAACAATCACAGATGTGGTCTCGGTTTTGCACGACACCCATTATAATTGTCATGGTCGACGACGACAACAAAATTCGAACCTTCCTTTTTTTCTTTTGTTCATTATTATTATTATTATTATTATTATTATTATTATTATTATTATTATTATTATTATTATTATTATTATTATTATTATTATTATTATTATTATTATTATTATTCGCTTTTACTCTTGAGCTTAACCCATAAAACTCATTTTAAAATACTACCATCATTAGATAATATTTGAAGTTATAAAATAAATAAATATAGCATTAACACTTTATATTAATTACTAAATCATAATAAATATATATAATTTCACAATGTCATAACAAGTATATAAAAATAAAGGAAATTAAATACAACATTATTACTATCTCAATATAACTATTCACAAAATAAATAACTAAAAATAGAAAATAGTTATAAATAATCGAAATATAACTACGTGCACACTTAACATCAGTCGAACATCTAAGTACCATAAAATACTATTATTTTTAAGAAAAATATGCACGTAAAATCTTATTCTTTAAAATCTCATTAAAAATCTTATTCTTTAAAATCTCTTTAAAAATATACACGTAAAATATACATCACTCGCACATGTACACGTAAAATCTCATAAAATCTAATTCGTTAAAATAAGTACCATAAAATACTATTATTTTTTGAAAAATATAAAAAAAATAATAAATTATAATATGTGTTATTTTTATTAGTCATTTAGTCCAATATATATAAAACTAGCAGATCATAGGAATCATCCATATAACAAAATTAATCACAAAATTTATCAACATATATTCTAAAATAATTTTAACAACAAATTAATTATTTAAAATCCTATTTAATTAATAAAATAGTGTATTATAAAATTTGGGTTGTTACAATTCTTCCCTCGTTAAAGAAATTTTGTACTCGAAATTTGTATCGAACAATACGCGAACTAATATCTAGCTAACTACCCTCAAGATTCAAACTTAGTCTATGAACATTTTTAAGGCATTCACTACTCATTCAAACACAATATGTCAAAACCAATTAGCTTAGCATGACAGGCTAGCATGACACAATAAATCAATTAAACACATCATATTCAACAACTCAATTATGAAGCAAATAACATGAATAATCAGTATAATTTATATATAAAACTAAGCATGTGAATTTAGTCAACAACAACTTACTACATTTAGTTGGATCAAATAACACATATATCAAATACGCTTTCAACTTCAACTAACTTCTCAAAAAATATTCTATAAGTTTTACTCTTCTTAAAGCACGTTTAAATCCTAACAACAATTACTCTAACGATTTCACAGAAGTTAGACAGATAGTGAAACATAAAAATATTTCACCTTCAAGAAATACAAACAGAAACACATATAACAACTCAATGAAATGCAATCACTTAAGTTTTTTAAAAGAAAACTAATGTGTATAAACATAGTGGAATAAGACAAATATTTTCACATATAGTTTCAAACACACTCAAAGTCTAACTTAATTGCAAAGTCTTATAAACAAGATTCATTTACATAGAATTCCTACTGTAGTCTTAGGTCAAAAAAAGACAATATAGAAAATATAAGATACTAACACACTGTACTTATTTATTTCAAGCAAGTTACTTAGAAGATCAAAATATTTAATTGAATGTTTAATTTTAAGTACACAACCCCAACATAATATTCACACCACATAAACAATTATCAGCATTCAACATTGATGTCACATAAGACTTATAGTCACTTAAAATTGTTTAAGAGATGAACATGATTTTTAACTATTTCAAAAATAAAAGTAACAAGTATTTCTAATGATAATAACAACGAGTTATTGTTGTCTCTTTTATTGCTGATGAGTCATCAGGGTAGCTAGTCCCTCTTACTCATGTAGTCAACTATCTAAGGTAACCATATCTCTAGTCATCCCAATTCAAACATGACTAATTAAAAGCATCTTTAACATGATTCAGGAGTGCGAAGGCCGCACCACAACTCTTCAAGTTAAAAATTCACTTAACTACATATTTGAAATAATTTATATGTAATTTACAACTAGTTACAACAACAAAAGAAATGACACTTACACTAATATAAATCAACAATCAAAATAAAAAAGATGTATAATTATGTCACTTTTAAACACTTCCAACTACTCTAAACACTATACCCAATTCCCAACACATGAACATCAAGACAAACATTTTCATATTTACATAATCATATACATATCCAAATAACTAAACCAACTATTTAGCACAATGATTCTATGTTTATTTAACAAATCAAACACTAATTCTAAACTCGTAACATATTCTTACAGCAGTCCTACCATTCAAAATTTATGATAATATATATATTTTTTGAGTTAATCTTTGTCACTAAACTCAAACTAAAATAGAGATTTTTCAATCAGCAGATAAGCTAAGTAACTACTTATATTAGATGTTAGTATAATAATCAAATAACGAAAATAAATCAAGTAGCGCATAAACCATTTTAGTAGTGAAACCATATTCTAAAATTTGATTTCAGATATTTAACCTATTTTAAAAGTATCACTAATCATTTTATACCATAAAATAATTTTTCTTTATAATTCAAAACTTTTCCTTGGATTACTTCTTAAAAAATCATTTAATACCATAAACTATTTCAACACTTTATATTAATTACTAAATCATAATAAATATATATAAAATCACAATGTCATAACACGTATATAAAAAAAAAGGAAATTAAACACAATATTATTACTATCTCAAGATAATTATTCACAAAATAAATAACAAAAAATAGAAAATAGTTACAATTAATCGAAATATAACTACGTGCACACTTAATATCTGTCGAACATATAAGAAAACATCACATTAATTATGAACGCACATGTACACGTAAAATCTCATAAAATCTTATTCTTTAAAATATGTACCATAAAATACTATTATTTTTAGAAAAATATAAAAAAAATAATAAATTATAATGTGTTATTTTTATTACTCATTTAGTCCAATATAAAACTAGCATATCAAAGGAATCACCCATATAACAAAATTAATCACAAAATTATCAACATATATCCTAAAATAATTTTAACATCTCATTAATTATTTAAAATTCTATTTAATTAATAAAATAATTTATTATAAAATTTGAGGTGTTACAAGCGTAATCTAGACAATTGAGGTCTGACTGACATAGACGAGCTGTAATATGTAAAATAAGAATGAAGAATGTTATTGAAAAAAGGTTAAATATTTTGTATAACATGAAAATATGATAATGAACTTACCACCAACATCGACTACAGCAAGAAATAGGAACACAAAAAGGATCAAAGTATAAAAGACCTTAAGAGTTTTAGCCATTTTTTCTTCTACCTTTGCATGAAACAAATACAAAATTGTTTGATCAATTTATATTATAAAAAACTTCATGCTATGCTTTTTTCAATTGAATAGTTTTTAGTATAATAAAGTATTATGTTTGTCCCTTTAACTCGTCAAATTGATCACTTGACCTTAGAATATATCTTCAAATAAAAATATTGCTTGTAATTAGAAATTATTATTGTTTATAAACCTATTAAATTACTTTTAATAGAAAATAGTAATAGCGTTAGAGATGAGTCTGATTTGATTCAAACCATTAACTAGTGATAGCACCTTGGTTAATGAATTCATTTGTTTTATTATTATTGAATTTTCGGTTATATTCAACCCTAATTATTAAAAGAAAGAGTCTTTCATCTTAACTAAATCTCTAATCCCTTAGGGTATTGAAAATCAAGATTGAGCATTAGATTTATAAATTATTTTTGGCATACAAGTGTTAATATCTATATGTAGATTATGAGTACAAGAAGTTCCTATCTCAAGCATTTACCAAGTAACCTTATGTTTCAAACTATAATTCAAAAATCATTTTAAAGGCGGCTAAGCGATTAAAAAATACTACGAAGAGATTGAGAAATAACTTAAATAAATTCATTCGAATATCCAAAAAATTAAATCATATACTAGAGATTTTCATCAAGGTTTACTCCCCTAAGAATAAAGAGTTCTCCATGAAAGATTCTTGATGAAGTAGCTTCATTGATGTTCAACGGGTTAATATTTGCTCTTAAATTTTTTTATATTTTTGAAAAATATTGTTTAAAAATATCTTGATTACATTAAAATAAATCAATCAAATAATGATCTTTAATATATTCCACTTTATTAGTTAGTGATTCTCTGTGTATCATGTAAATGAAATATATTTTTTTCATTTGTGAAAAATTATCAAAATTCAAGACCGAAAATATTTTTATCTTTGAAATAGTCGGGCAACTATGCCACTTTCAATTTTTTTATAAAACAATCAGTTTGATGAAATATTTGATTTAAGTGCTTGGGTTGTTTGTGACTGGTTTTATTTTTGAGAGTCATTTTTCAGAATGAAAAATATTAAAGTGACTATTTTATTAATTGAATTATTTCTATCGTAAAAGGAATTATTGACGCAAGTTGTCTGTAATTCTTCTTCTATAAACAAATGCAATGTCAGTCAAGGTAATTGACACTAGTTTTTAGATGAGAGTTGAATGATGTGATATGATTATGATTAAGTATCAGAAAGGATAGCTGTGTGAGTTTAAAATTAAATTTAAGTCAGTAATTTTTCATGTTAGGAATTTTTAGAGATTTATTTAGAACTGAGAGAGAAGATTAATTAAAGGAAGGAGGAAAATAATTCCCCTCCCCCTTTAAATATGAGAAGCCTGCGGCCTCCCCCCAATACCCATTCATTTCAATGTTTTTCTCATTTTCTTCCTTCTCTCTAAACACACAAATCCTTAACTTTTCATCTCAATTTTTGAGCTTCCAAAAAATTCAAACCCATAAAGCTTGATCTACAAAAGTGCTCTCCTACTCTATGAGCATCTATTAGGCTAAGGAACTCATCTTCCCTTTTCCCTATCTTAAAACCGTAAACTCTATGTATAACACGGAGGGATAGTTTTTCTTAATTTTTGTTATTGTTGAGGTATATATGCGAAATTAGTATTGTGTATTACTTTATAATCAGAAAAAGAAAATAAACCCCCAAATTTTTTGAAGTGGCCGAACCCTATGTACTAAAAGTGGGAAAATTAATTTTTGGACGTGTTTGAATTATGTGATAAGTTTATTTCAAATAAATGAGTTTGAAATGACATTATAAACTTTACTAAAATGGGGTGAGTTGTTAAAGTTATGTAAATTCCAATTTTTACTTATTTGATGTGTTTACAAAAAATATATATTTATGAAAAGTAAATGTGTGTGAAAGTTGAATTGTTTATTTGGAAAGTAAAATAGACCTTATGTTGATGTAAGTAATTGGAAAGTTCAAAGTAAAATATGATATTTAGTTTATTTCAGTAAGTAACTTTGAAAATTTTATTATCAAGATTTTATGATGTGACTTACTAATATCTCCTTGAGTCTCGAAAAGAAATCAAGAACGCTGCCTCATGCTAAAGATGATGCTTTTAATGGAGCCCACGAGGGGAGGAACTATATGGTAAAGGTCTTTGATGTCATGATTATCTTGTCATCATATAGGTAGAGTTTGACAAGCCTAGTAATGTTGGGGAAGTACAACTGGATGAGCATGATCGTGGAAGTCTGTTGTCGAGCCTTAAGGCAAGATTGTTAGACCTTGGAGGTAGCCCTCCCAAAGCCGGGACCTACCATTTAACACCCATTTACCTCAACCGTCGTGTATAAGAGTCTCATGTTAAGTTAAGGAGATCTATGAGGACATAAGCAACTTGCATTGTTCGCCCATTTGTATGGTAGCATAGTATAGAGTCTAAGTTCATAATAACATTGCATTGTCTTTTGATTGCTCTGGTATGATTAATGTGTATCGAAGATGATAATAATTTCTCTTAGATTAATTGATGTTATAATGAGATGTTCATTTTCCTTGAGTTATTTTGACGTTATAATGTGATATTATTTTCTTGAATATTTTGATATACCATGATATGTTAAGATACAGTTCTATTATGATTATTTGCATGATCTTCTTACTTATATTATACTATCTACAAGATTTTGAAACGCACCCTCTTCATTTTTTTTTTGTGTGAGCGATTACGAAAACGCAATTATTTTAGGTTGTCAATTGGGAATTAATGCTTTGATAGGTGATAACGGGTGGGAAAGTCCTCTATTGTGTTTTATCGTGTCTGGAACTGAAATTATATTTTGTTAAAATATAGGCTATTAGTATTATTTTATAATTTATAGATTTAGAAGACGAAAATCAATAATCTCTTAGTTTTGTGAATGATTTCATGTTCAGGGATATTTAAATGATAAACCTTGATAGACCTTAATTTGACTTTTCTTCAAAGTGTTCAGTTGAAAGCTGAAAATTAGTATGAATTTGTGTATGATTCCTTTCTTAGATATTATAAGGGTTGTGCTAAAATTATCCATATATACCCTTCTCTTTGTTTGAGTCATATTTATCAAGTTATCCATTTTAGAAATTATTTTGAGACCATTCCAAAACGAATTTTACTTGCTTGCAAGTGTAAATTTGGTTGAGGAATTTTAGACATTCTTTTCGGTCCCATCTCTTTGTTACTATATTTTCTACTAGTTGTCCTTTGAGCTTAAATTTTATTTTCTTGGTGCAAACTCCTTCTTGTTAACTTTTAGTAACGTTTAAATTAATTGGAGTAAAAAGTGGTTAATTAAAAAAATTCCTCTATAAAAAAGAAGTGTAAATGGTGGAGTATCCCTCTCAATTACAACAACTACAACAAAAGAATACTCAAAAAGAGAAAAATAAAAAGTGGAATTAATAGAAAGTTAAATTGGTATATTTATTTCTCCATTTTTTATTAAAGGAAAAGTTTACATCACATGATTGATTTGTTATAACCATTTTGCATGACCTTCCTTTGTTTATCCCAAATTCTACCTTAAAAAATGTGTTTGTCTTAGTTATACTTTGAAGTTGATGACTCGGTTGTGCTCTTTATCATTTCATTTTATCTTTAAGCAAATACTTTACTTGCAGATAACAAATATTAAGTGAGGAAATTTGATAAACTCCACTTTTAAACACTTTTTGGGAATTGTTTTGGGTTATTTGTAGAGCAATTATAAATTGTAATATAAATTATTTATTGGATTTTCTCTATTTTTACCAAAGAAATAAGAAAAGACAAAAAAGAATACAAGTTTAATTAATTTTTTAAGAAAAAACAAAAATCAAAGAAATCGTATGATTAACCTAACATCTAACTATGTTGGCACCCCAAGTTAATCACCTATCATTTGCAGCACTCTAAAATATTATTAAAAGTGAAAAGAAAAAGAAAATACAAGATGTTTGGGGACTATACCAAAACCCAATAAAACAATCATTAGGGATACAGACTATTGTCTCGTTAAAAACCTTAACTTGAAAAACCCATAGGGATAAAACCATGGTAAAAGAAAAACGTGTGCAATAAACACCTACACACATCCGCAAAATCTATATTCAAAAAGACCAATTTTGTTTCTAGTGAAAAGACCAGAAATATTACAAGGAAAACTATATCACCAAGGACTGTTAACAATCTGAAGTACTACAGGGAAAACTATCTCACCAATGACGGTAAATGCTTTAGGAGGATGAGCTCTAACTTGAAAGTAGGTGAGAATTTGAAATTTTTGAAAAGAGTCGGAGACTGTGCTAGAAGTGTGATTGTCAGATAAAGATACATTGGCAATAATTTTGTTGATGACATTATGAAAAACAAGACTTTTTCCTTTAAATCGAGCTTGATTTCTGCAATAGCAAATAGTATCAATAGTAAAGATGATGCTTGCCAAAATAACATATTTGTATTGATGAGACAAACCATTGTCACATGTGACAACAACATTTTGAACCAAACTAATATCAATTTGAGAGTGAAAAATCAAGCTTAATCGAAACTAGAGCCTAGTAGCAAAATAGCAAGATAAAAAGAGATGAGTGCTAGTTTCCATTTAACGTTTATAGAGCTCACATCTTGAAGGAATTTGACAATCTCGAGAGATTAAATTATCATTAGTAGGAAAGTAGGCATCTTGTTATGCAACTATCTCCAATACTTGAGAGATATAGAAGGATGAATGTTATTATGCCAAATAACTTTGCCCCAAGGAATCTTTTGCCCTAAAGGCTTGAAGAATAGATAAGCTTCCTTAAAACTTAATGCTGCTGCAATTTTTATTCTCCATACTAGACGATCCTCACAATGAAAATTAGGAATAGTAGTCTTGGCAAGCAAGGCAACCAACTTGGGGTAAGTATGTAAGAGAACAGAAGGAACGCCATCTTGAATGTAATGATTGACAGTGGCATGAACATGAGATTGTTTGTCCTTGCCAGTGTTAAGAGTAGAAACCAAATATGTTAGAACCAAGTTGGTTTGAAAAATTATGACCCTTACGTTTTTTTATTTATGAAAACAACATTATTTTGTGTGATCAATTTAAAGTACTAATTTAAATTTTAGTATGCAGTCTTCATAACAAGTTATTCCTTATGTGTTCAGGACGCATCCTCTAATGTTTGATCTAAGTTAAACAAAAACCAAGACTCCACTTTTGATTTGCGTACTTTAAGTTTGGTGAATGCGCTCTAAAATGTGCCTCTGGTGATTCTATTATTACAAGCAATGCTCTAATTAGTCTGGTTTGACGACTACAACAACCATCTGACTATTCTGCCTCTGATAAATTGTGTCAAGTATTTGATTGTCTAATCTAATAATAGTCAACACTTTGAAGAAGAAAAAGCTTTTGTGCACCTAAAGGTCTATGCAACATAATTTGATCACAATATCATCTACTCCTTCTATCTCCATATCAAGATTCGCAGAATCAATTTCAAGGAGTTTTTTGGCAAGGTTTAATGGCGAAGCAATCTCAGAAGATTTGATATGAAACTTCATGATACATGTTGATTTCTTGCAATCAGGACAACGACTTGAAACTCTTATTGAAAAGTGTAAGCAACAACGTATCGCAATAATCACTATACAACCATCTATGCGTTCTCGCTCTTTACCTTTTATCTTCTCTAAGTGCTGAGAAATATTTTTCTGAGAATACAACATTGTAAACACCTTCTTGTGAGAGTTATTCCAAAACCATGAACCTTTCTTTTGTAACCTAGCCGAGTAGTGGATGCATCCCTCAACAACTTGGCCGTACTAAGCTAGAAGGTTGAGAAGACTTAAAGACAATCAGTTTGACTAGTATGTGTATTGTGGAAGTGTATTTCAGTTGGTGAATTAGTGGATTAAATCATTTAGGTTGAATCGACTGAACGTATCTACCGTGTTTATGGTGAATAAGGATAAATTGGTTGTGTCGTTTTGTTTTTCTATTTATTTGTTATGTATTCATCCCTTTATATTAGCCTTGTTAAAACGATTTTAAAATAAAACACAATTCAAACCCCCCATTTCTTGTGCTTCTCGTTCTATAATTGGCATTAGAGCTCGGTCTCAAACATGAGCACTTAACCGTGTTTGAGTAAAGATCCGTGTTATTATGACTAACTCTAGTGACGATGTTACATGTGGAAATGTTAACAGGCCTCCTATGTTTGATGGAAATATATTTGAGTACTGGAAAGAAAGGCTCATAAGTTTCTACATATCTCATGATCCTGAACTTTGGGACATAGTCGAAGATGGCTATGTGTTATGGTTTTAACTTTTATGATTTATATGAGATAAAGTTCGAATTTAATGTTATATGTGTTAAAGCTTTAATTTTTATAATGTATATAAGTTGAAGTTTGAATTTTTTTTATTATATGAGTTAAAGTTTTAATTTTTATGGTGTACATGAAATAAAGTTTGAGTTTTTGAATTATATGTGTGTTTGAGTTTTAATTTTATGATGATTATGAAATCAAGTTCAAATTTTTATGTGTATTTGATGAAAGTTACAATTTTTTTGTCATCTATCTATGAATATATGATTCTTGTGATAAGGACATGCGGTACATGAACTTAGTGATATATGAATAAGACGATGATTTAAAAAAGTGATTTTTGAATGCATTTGACATGATCTTAGTGGACTGTGCAAGAATATTCTATTTGACAATACATCATCATGTCATGGCATATGCATCTTCGTGGAAGTTTCCATTGTGACAGGTTATTTTCTACGTTGCTATGGGTAATTTTTATGTGTGGAAGTTTCCATAGTGGCAAGTTCATATCATGATCATATAGATATTAGAAGCATGTATATGTTTTTGTTACACAATTTTACTATTTGTGTTTTATTTACTTTTAAATTGAGAGTTTTTACATTTATTTGTTTTGTGTCACTTTTCCATAACAAAAATGACCCTTACATCAAAATTTTAGATGTTAATGACTTCGAGGAGATTCAAGATTAGTTGTTGTGATTTAAAATATTAACATGTGTCTAATAAATTAACTTTCATATATGCTTTGAGTTGTGGCGGCCTAAGCCCTCACAAAGGACACCTTTTCTGGTCTTAGTCTAATTGGTTAATTTAACGTAATCAAATAGATTAAATTGTTAAAATAATAAATCAATAATTACATAGTGGTAAAAAGGTGATTCAAATTCCCTAATCGTTTTATCGTATTGAATTATCCATGTTTAATTTTATGTTTGTCCGAAATTATCAACCAACTTATAAACTTTTTGTTAATTAAGTACTGCGACTTTGTTGCATTACAAAATTATTAACAATCAATGTGGAGACGATTGTTACTCATCACTTTATTATTTGAGCGATGTGGTACACTTGCCAAAAGAGTTGTCAATACACACTAACATATGGATGACAATTAGATCCAGACCCAATGTGTACCCGCAAAAAAAACCTACAATGGGTATGGTAAAAACCCACATAATGGGTATGGGCACGGGGACGGGTACGGGTACTATAGTACCCACCCGGCCCCACACCCGCACTTATATAAATATATTATTTATTTATTTATTTATTTATTATATTGGTGTTTAGTTTAATTAATTGTTTTCTTTTATGTTTTAACATCTATTAATATCATTGGACCACTATAACATTTATAATCGAAGGATAAATGTTTGCAAACTTTATAAGAATTTGATTATGATGAATAGGTAAATAATTGTGACTTTATAACTACGAGTTATGTCTTATTAATCGTGACTTTATAATTATACTTGCAACTTCCTATCAATTGTTTTTACAGATCTCGAATAATATTGTCATATGACTTGCAACTTCATAGAGTATTATTATGGATATTTGAATATGTATTGTAATGAGTGTTCATTTGAAATGTATTGAGTTAGAAAATATTTTGGTTTATAATACTTTATGATTGGTTTTAAGATATTTGGATAATTTTTAAGTTTAATCACAACAATATCATTTATTTATCGATCTATTTTAGTTAAAGCTTAAGTAATGGGTATGGGTACGGGCACTTAGGTACCTAGAGGGTAAGGGTAGTTGATACCCAAGAGGCTACGGGTTTTAAAGTTGATACCCAAGAACAAGAAAAACATCATTTTGTGGGGGCCAAATGCCCTCACAAAGGGAGAAAAGCAGCCACAACAGGAGAATTTGTGGCTGCCTTTGGCAGCCACAAATAAGCCAGACACAAAGGTTTGTGGCGGCCAAAACGGCCACAAAATTCAATTTTTTTGGTTACCATTAGTGAGGGCTTAAGTCCTTACAAAATTGTGACGGAAAAGTCTGTCACAAATTTGTGAGGGCTTAGGCCGCCACAAAGGATGACATGACATAAAATAATCAGTTTGTGAGGGCTTTGGCCGCCACAAAAGGTGTCCTTTGTGAGGGCTTAGGCCGCCACAAATGTCTGACTTTATTAAAAAAAAAATTTATAAAATTCGAAATTAATATTAAAAAAATGATATTATATATAAAAAATTAATATTAATATAATTTAAAAATTAAAAATTTAAATTGAAAATCAATATTTTATATTAATAAATTATATATATCAAACAAAATAAATTATATTTGAAATTATATTCAATTTAAAATAAATATTATATATTAATAAATTATATAAAATTATAAATTTAAATTATATATACCAAACAAAACAAAACATTCCAAAATTAATAAATTATGTCATACAAACCAAAAATTAAACATACCATAATTAAAGAATAATGTATAGCAAATTCATACAAACCAAAAATAAAAATAGCAAATATTATTCAAATACATCAATCATCATAGTAATTGCTCTGATCGTTAGCTCCACTCCCTCCATCATTATTTGATGGAATATTACCCGACGACAAAAGTCCCTCAAAAGTATTATTAATTGGTGTTGGAGACAGCATGGTTTGAAATTGCAATTCATCTTCAAGTACACCACGACTAGTCGACGGAGCCATAGCTGGTTGAGGTTGATTTAAATCTGGTGTGATCAAGCCAGCTGTTGGCATAGTTGGTCGGTATGGAGCTGGATCTGCTTGAGGATGAGGAAGCTGCTGTGAAAATGATGGAACATACTCATAATTATTAAAATATTGTTGTTGCTGAAACATTGGTTGTTGTTGTTGTTGTTGTTGTTGCTGGAAGGCGGAGTTTGGAGGATCCTGTTGTTGTTGCTGCTGGAAATTTGGAGGTGGTTGTTGCTGTTGGGAGTATTGAGAGTATTGTTGCTGCTGCTGGAACATTGGTTGTTGCTGCAAGTATGGAGGCCTTGATTGTTGTTGTTGGTGAGGCGGGAACTGCTGATGAAACGCACGAGGAAATGAAAATTGTTGCTGTTGAAACTGCTGAAACTGTTGATGCTGCTCTTGAAACTTTTATGTCCATTCTTCATTTACTTTTTCAATTGCTGCACGTATCAGCTGCTGTGTTTTTTCTTCTTGCTCACTTATCTATTGTTCCTTTAATTTGTCTGTCAACGGACGATGAGATCGATCCGTACTAGCATAAGAAGAAGACGTCTCCGTCTGAATATATTGTTTCATTTACAAATGTTGACGATAAACTACTAGCACCCAACACACGCCCTTTGTATTTGCCACCACTAATGTTCATAAAAGTTGCAGTCTCATATTGTTTCCGCTGCACTGGACCAGCTCACTGAGCAGGAGGAAGAGCAGCTTGTTGATCATCCCATTCTTTCATGGCTTGTTGAAGTTTTTCTTGTATAAAAAATAATAAAATAATAAATTAATGTATAATAATTTAGAAAGCTAACTCATTAATATAATTAGAATGTATATATTTAAAGAAATATATATATCAATTTAAATACTAATTAAATATATATTTACCTGAATCATTTGTGATAATCCATCAGTATACTCATTTGTTTCAGGATTAACATGAAGATAGCGATGTATCTCAGCCTGAGTGACCTCTCTTCCAAGTTGTTTTTCCTAAAATATTAAATGTCAAGTTTAATTGTTGAAATCTAATAATTAATTGAATATAAATTAATAGATATATATTAATAATAATTACCATATAATATTTAATTTCTCCAGCAGACATGGAACCTCCCTTGTGAGTACTGGTACCCCTCTCAAATGCTCTATTAACCTTTGCTCTTTCTCTTTTTTGTTTGTAAGCATCTGTGTTCCATTTCCTCCAAAAAGCATTCCAAACATTTTCACCAATCCAATTTGGCCGTTTTTCCTCTCCCTTATTACGTGCATACGCCAACATAGATGACAAACGCTTCGAGAAACGATGGTCAAAAGAAGCCAAAATTGCAGCATCATGCTCTCTTTTCCAAGTACATTTTGTCTATTGTTCATTTGTTTCAATTAAAAAAATATTAAAAATATAATTCAATTAAGCATGCAAATGTATAATTAGTAATTGAATAAATTAATTTAATTACTTACTTTGAAAAAATGCAAAAATTGATCAACTTCACTAAATTGAGTTGTCTTATCCTCTTTTATCTCACCCCAAGACAACCATGGTTTTTTATATTTCTCTTGTATGATTACATGCAAATTAAATATAAAAATTAATTCATAAATTAATGTAAAATGCAATAATTGACAATAATGAAATATTCAACAAGCATAATTTTAGTTTACATACCTATCTCCTTTTGGAATAATGATTATGTGGTTATAGCAATCAACACATCCGGGTTCCATTATTTCGTCGATGGTATAAGGCTCGATAGGGACCTCATGATACAAGGGAATAGCTCCACCACTAGTACCAGTCATCGGCATAGGCATGAGAGATGGGTCGTTAACAACACGTGGTTTAACAACTTTTTTCTTACCACGTGATGTTTTGGATATTCCTCCCGATCCTCCTACTCCCGAAACTGATCCTCCTACTCCCGACAGTGAAGCCATGTATATATATATATATCCATATCCATACATATATGTGTATGTAAAATTCACATAAATTAATAAAGAAATATACATAAATAAATAAATGTATAAATATATATATATATATATATATAAATAAAGTGCAGTTCATATTTCAAATTACAATATAATATATAATATAATTAATTAATTATCTTCGTCTTCGTCATCATCGTCGTCGTCATTTGATGAGTGAATTATGTCACCGCCTTCATCATTCTTGTTCATCAACTTCTTCTCCAACGTTTGACTCATGACAAAGTTGACTAATAGTCTCATCTCCAATCACATGGTCCAAATTTTCCATTTTATCCATTTGATATGCAACTTCTTCATTTTGATTTGCTTCATCCTCTTCGATTCCACTCGTTGGTCTTGTTTTGATTGCAGCACACCATCCTTGTTTGTTTTTGATTGTTGATGGATAAGGAACATAATACACTTGTCTTACATTATGGGCAATGGCAAATGGATCAAACAATGGATATTTTTTGCTCAAACGAATGTCTACAGTGTTGGATATCAAATTGATCTTAGTTCCTCTGCTAGATGGATCAAACCACATACAGTAAAACAACACCACTGTTTTCACATAATCTAAGAACGTATAGTCAATTTCGTAAATATGTTCAATTATGCCGTATAAGTCTTCTGTTACACTACTATCAGACTCACTTTTCATACAAACTCCACTATTAATTGTTTCCTTTCCTTCGGTCCAAGATTCAGTGTGAAATTTGTATCCATTGACAAAATAAGTGTGCCATTCTTTGAAACTTCTACTCGAGCCCATAGATAAGTGCCTCAAGTGGATGTTGATAGGAGTTAGTTCTTGGAGATGTACTTGTTGCTGAAACCATGATGGGAAATTTGAATGTATATCAACAGAAGATTGTCCTATAGTTAAAAATGCCCTGATGACCATATATGTTGTTTATTAAATTTAAAATACTACATATGGTCAATACAATTTAATTAAATATATTAAAGATCAAAAGGGATTTAAAACGTACTCAATGTATGGTTTAACTTCAGTGCAGTTAATCAAAACGTGAACATGTGCTGCATTAAATACTTTGTCACTTGGCCAAAAAATCGGAAAATCTCTACCAGCATGATGACCAGGCAAGCAAAAAACTGATAAAGCATGTGGGTGACGTATAACACTATCAGTATCATTTCTTCCGTTCACTGGTGACAATATTTCGTTGTTGAAATAATGAGAACAAAAGTGTGTTGTTTCACGGTGTAGGTAAGATGAACAAATTGAGCCCTCAACTCTAGCTTTATTATTCACCGACCGTTTTGAATAACCCATGAACCTATAATATAAATGAGATATAAAATAAGCTCCATGTATATATATATATATATATATACATATATTACCTTTCAAATGGATACATCCATCTATACTGAACTGGTCCACAAAGCCTAGCTTCATTTGCAAGATGCATCGAGAGATGCTCCATGGAATCAAAAAACCCAGGAGGGAATACTTTCTCTAACTTACATAGAATCATCGGAATGTCATTTTCCATCTTGATGAGATCTTCATCGATGAGCATTGCAGAACACAGATTCTTGAAATATTGACTCACTTCAATAAGTGGGTTCAATACATGTGTCGGTAAAGCACTAAAGGCAATAAGAAGTAAACACTCTAAAAATATATGACAATCATGACTTTTCATACCATGCATCATTCCATTTTCTACATCAGCACATCTTGCCAAATTAGAACAATAACCGTCAGGCGTCTTCAACTCTTTGATCCAACGATAAACAGATTTGGTTTCTTCAGCAGATAAAGTGTAATTCGCACGAGGTTTTAGAGTCTTGCTGTTGTACTCCACCAACAACAAATCTGGTCGTCTACAATATATAGCTATGTCTTTTCTAGTTTTGTCATTATCTTTTGTTTTCCCTTTCACATTCATCATAGTATTAAATATGTTGTCAAAGAAATTTTTCTCGATATGCATGACATCGAGATTATGTCTGAAAAGGTTATCTTTCCAATACGGTAGATCCCAAAAAATACATCTTTTTGTCCAATTGTGCCATTGTCCGTAACCTTGTGGTTTACAAGCCACACCATTAACAACTTGTACCTTTGGCATATCTTTTACTTTATTCCAAACTTGTTCTGATGTCAATTTAAGCGGTGGTCCTAGATTTTCTGCATAGCCCTTGATAAATGCAGCTTTGTTTCTTCTAAATGCATGATCAACAGGTAATAACCTACGGTGCGAGTAAAACCACGATGCCTTTCCGCCGAATTTTAAAGTAAATGCTTTTGTGTCTTCCATACAAATAGGACAAGCTAATTTACCATGGGTCCCCCATCCTGATAACATCCCATAAGCGGGGAAATCATTAATGGTCCACATCAAAGCAGCTCTCATCATAAAATTTTGTGTCCGAGCAATATCATATGTCAAGACACCACTCCACAACCTCTTCAAATCGTCGATCAAATGTTGTAAAAAAATATCAATACCAGTAGGATTTGAAGGACCTGATATCACAGCAGCTAAGAACATATAAGGTTTAGACATACACATAACAGGAGGAAGATTGTAAGGAGTAACAAGAACAGGCCAACAAGAATAAAGAGTAGACGATGCTTGTATATAAGGCGTAAATCCATCTGAGGATAATCCAAGTCTTACATTGTGGGGATCTGACGCAAAATCAGGATGCATTTGATCAAAGTGTTTCCATGCCTGACCATTAGACGGATGTCGCAACTCACCTGAATTTCTTCTATTCTCATAATGCCACGTCATCTTTACTGCAGTTTGCATTAATGCAAACAATCTCTGCAATCTTGATACAATAGGTAGATAAAACATTGATTTCCTTGGAATTGATTTTCCCCTACCTACCCTAGAGTTATTTCTGTGGCGATATCTTGGTTGTTGACAAAACTTACATTTAACTAAGTTGGCATCATTTATACAAAATTCGTTGTCATAATACAACATGCAACCTTTAACACAAAAATCAATCCTCTTAACACCCAATCCTAACTTTGACACTAACCGTTTAGCATCGTAATAACTTTGCGGCAAACCATCTCTAACAGGTGTTGCATCGAGAATCATTTTAGTAATCAAATCTAAAGCTAAATCAGGAACATGAAACTGAGACTTTAGACCTAAAAGTCTAATACACATTGATAACTTTGAGTTTGGCGATCCTTCAAACAACAGTTTATTTGTCTCTTTCAAAAGACCATAAAATCTTTGAGCTTCTTCATTTGGAAGTCCATCAGTATCGTCATATTGATCTTCATTAAAGGACAAATTAACCCCAACAGCATCCGAAATCATATCATTCATCACCTCAAAGTGCTGATAGTTATAATAATCTACACCTAACTTGTTAGTTCTACTTGAAGGACCTATGTTATTCTCCACACGTGTACTAGTACTAGGCGCTGTTGGAGTCTCCTCCCCATGATTAGTCCAAATCCAATAGTTAGGCTGAAATCCATCTTCATATAAATGCACTCTTATTTCATCTTCACTCTTAAACCGTCTACATCGACATAAACAACATGGACATCTCATCCCCCCTTCATCTTCGACAATTTTTTGCACTCTCGCAAAATTGAGAAACTCTTCAACCTTGTTAGCACAACGTTGTTTAAGACCCTTCCTTCTAGGATAATTTCTGTCATACATCCAACTACGGTCTATATCATATATATGTGTATATATATATATATATGTTTATTCTGAAAATTAAATAAATTTTACACGATCATTAATAAGATCGATGTTTTGTATATAAATTGCTTTATTTTTCAAAAGCATTATATATATTATTATTAACATCTACAAATTACTAAATAATAAATTATGACATACTTTATATATCAATTAAGTGAGCATTTACAAATAATATAATAAATCGTAATAGAGACTATATATATATAAATTAAAATAAAATTTTAAATTATATTTAATGAACTTTTTCATAAAATAAGTCCTTATAAACAAAAATAGAGACCGTAAAAGTATATAAATTTTTTGTACGAACTCAACTACAACTCTTTGTAATAACTAACAACAAATATTAATATCATTAATTTTAATAATGTTTTTATTATGTTTCAAATTTTTATTTATCATAATTTCTAATTTTTTTTGGCCAAATATACCAACATTTCGAATGATGAACTTTTTATGTATTTTAAAAATAATATAAAAATATTTTATATTTATGATATTACATATTTTATGATTAGATCATTATTATAAATCTTGTTTTTCATAAGTATTATTTTGTTGCTATAAAAATTACAATTTCTTAATATAATTATATTTGACTAACATAATAAATCATAATACTAATAATAACTATAATAAAAAAAATAGCACATCATCAACAATTAAAAAATTACTACATTTCAATTAAAAAATAGCAAATCTTACTAATATTAAAGTTTAAAAATAATATTATAGTCAATTTTAAAAATAATATATTAATCTACATTTTAAAATAAAATATTAAGTCTAAAAATATTTAGAAAAACCATATAACAATAATAATTATATCATTAATAATCTATATTTAAAATGCATAACGTACTTGATGCCGAGTAGTGTTTGACTTGACGCTTACAAACAAGTAACAGCTATTCGCAATCACCACAATAGCACCACTGTCAAAAAAAAGAAAGAAATAATATTCATTAAAAAAAATAACTTCAAATAAAAAATAACATTAAAAAATAAAATATAAACTATCAACTTACCAAAATTTAACAACTAAAAGGGAAATTTGGGAGAAAAAATATTTGTAGAGAGAAGGTGGAGAGAAAATTTAGAGAGAAAGTAGAAATGAAAAATGAGAGGAAGGGTTATATTTATAGGTGAAGTCTGAAACTTTGTGGCGGCAAAAGCAACCACAATTGGGCCTTTGTGGCGGCCAAAGCTGCCACAAATGCCAACGGTAATGTGGACTTTTGTGGCGGCCTTTGCGGCCAGAAAGATGGACTTTGTGGCGGCCTATGCAGCCATAAATTTTAACGGTACGCTACGCCCTTTGTGGCGGCTTTTGCAGTCACAAATGAGTACTTTGTGGCGGCCTAACAACAAATTTGAATTTTAGTATTTTTGAGGGCTTTTTCGGTCAGTAATTTGTGAGGGCTTTTTTCAGCCATAAAATATTTTATAAGTTGGCCACAAAATGAGTGTCTTCTTGTAGTGTACAGACATGTGTATGGATATTTTTTAAAACCGCAAGTATGGGGACAGGTACTAACATTTCAAATGTCCCCCGCAACCTTTTTACTCTCTTAGTTGCGCTTACCATTCTATAGTTACTTTTAATCCATAAAAATGAAATATAGGACTATTTTCCTATAATATGTATGTATCATAAATGCATTTTGTCTCCCAATTTTTAGATCGTGTGATTTTGGCCCCCGATTTTTTAAACAATGTTGACCATCAATTTTACCCCTTTTTTGATTTATTCATCCCCCAATTTAATTTTTTACTAATGTGAATATTTATTAACATGTATCTAATATTAAAAAATTGTCCCTAAATATAAACACCATTTCCTATTACTAGATTCATTTATTTATTTTTCAAATACATCCTTATTAATACTCATGTTGAAAAACAAAAAGTCAAATTGAATAAATTCATATATAAAGGGTATTTTATAAACATCAACACAAAAAATTGACACCTTATATTCAATACCTACTTTTCTTAATATTTGTAAAAACGACAATGAAGACTTATAATGAAAGATGTAGATAGTAATTAAAATTACAACGTAAGCACACACTAAGTTTTCATGTTACAAAAACATGATATTTCTTACGAAAAAAACAAATAATAACAATAATTTTATATCTCATAACTTTGAAAACTAAAAAATAAAACAAGTGAAAGCATTAAATCTCAAGGAATACAAACAATTATTAAAAGGAATAACTGAATCAAGAGTTACTCCACCCTATAGAACAAAATCAACGATAGTAATAAAAAACACATAAAATAAAGTGAGGCACAAGCCTCTAGTACTCTACTTTCACAAGAAAAACTCCATTGATTGCTTGTCATGATCATGTTGACTATAACCTGCATAAAATATATTATAAGAGGAGACATAACGGAGATGTGAGTTTATTATTCATCGTGTAAAATGAATAAGTCATAAATAGATTACTACGCCTTCATGAATCATATATAGTAGGATCACAACAATCAGGACAATATAATATCACTACTTGAAATTCATATGCTAAAATATCACTACGCGAAAAAGCGCGGTAATAGGTGCATTCAATAGATGCATTATTATGCACATTTTAAAACGCTTTTGCAAAAAAGCACTGTAATAGGTGCATTCTTATGCACGTTTTACATCGCTTTTTCAAAAAAGCGCTGTAATAGGTGCTTATTCTAGTTTTATTAAAAAACGCTTTAAATGGAATTTTTAAAATAACGCTTGTTTGAGGTTTTTTATGACATTTTTTTAGAAAGCGCTGTCTTTTAATTTTTTTTCCAAAAAACATTTTCATCCTGAATCAATTCATCACAATAATTTCACAATCAGTACACAATCAGAACTATATAACTTTATAATTTAACTTTATAACTTTACATATTTACACAATCAGTTCATAACAAATTACAGCACATAAAAGAATACATATTCACATATTCATATATTGACAATAGCACAGAACTATATACATATTCATATAACTACATATTCACAACTTTTCAAATGTGCCCTATTCATATAACTACATATTCATATACATATAACTATCAGAACTACAGCACAGAACATAACTACCATATATTCATATAACTATCCCTTGCAGCATGCCATTTCCCAGCAAATCAAATAATCTTCATTTCGATCACATACTGACACCAGTCTTCCTTTATTTCAGTTAGATCTCTTTCAGAGTATGTTGGACTGGAATTGTCAAAGTACTGTGCGATATAAAAATTGAACATAAATAAGTTAGAATCAAATATATACATAGTTTATATATGAAAATCAAATAATGAAAATACCGTACCGTTTCTGGGATTATAGTTTGATTCATATCAACAATCTCCTTCATGAATCGCAATATATATTACCCACAGTCTATGTTGTTAGTTTGACGAGGGCATTATAAAATAAAACATATAAGCAGTCAATAAATATTTGTGCATTGATTGTAAATGAAATTTTAAAGGCGTATATTTCAAACCTTTATTGGAATCCATGTGATGTTATTTGACTTTTGCTTCGACACTGTAGCACCTCTTTGAGCTCGGAAAACTTGTAAAGCATTGTCGAATAAATAAATGTTATTATTATAGCATTAACAAACACATTATTTATATATATATGTAAGAAATAAATGAATATTACTTACGTGTCGAACATAGTCTTTATATCCGAGTGATTGTTGTAATGGTCGTGCAAGAGATCTAAATAGTATATAACTTCAGAGGTCGCATTGATTGCAAATCGCACCCAATGTGCCCTACAACAACAAAAATTTGGTTGGCAATTTTGTTTACACAACTAATAAATTAAGATCTCATAAATTAAAAAAGATATAAATAAAGAATATATAATTACCCTGAATTATATGGTGCAAGGAACAACTTATCCTTCTCTTTATTTTCTAATAGGATATCTACAACGTATTTCTTTACATTCACTGGATCGAGCTTAAACATCGGAAGCTTATGCAGAGACTAGAATGAAAATCTATTTGACAATCTGCACGTGCACACCAACTTCTCATACAAATACCTTCAATGAAAATTTCAAATTAGATTAATTACCAATAAATTAAATTAATTACCAATAAATGCAATTAAAAGTAATTTTTACCTAATGTATAAGCTGATGACAGTAGCAATCAGCTCCTTATGGTTGAGAAGTTCGTATATGTGCTCTTTTTCAAGTAGTTCTTCATACTCATCTCCAAAAATATACATTTATCCATGCTTATGATGCGTGAATCGTTGCTGTCCATATTCGTTTTTACCTGTATGTCAAAACACGACCCATATCGAGCAAGGCGTGGCTGACTTATTTTAGGAGCAACAACTGATTTTCTCCGATCCAGTTTTTGAACTTTGGCACCTTTATTACCTTCCAGCTTTTGAAGTTTGCCAGCTTTATTACCCTCCAAGTTTTGCTGTGCGGGTGGTTTATTGGATTGAATCTGAAAAAATGAGGTTAATCAGTTTGTTAGTTTATTGAATCTGAAAATTAAATGACAAACCTTACATAATAAATGTGACAAAACTTTTCCAGCGATGTGACTGACTCGTTTCTGGAAATCTTCTTATCATTCCCTTTAGACTTTGTCTGAATCTAAAGTTAACAGCGGAAAAAAATCAGCAATTAAATATAATCAATCATAATCATATATCGTGCAATTAAATATACATATCAATTAAACATCCATTTCAATTAAACATACCTTTTCAAGGACAACAAGATGTTTGGGCCATGCCACGTAACTACCTATTGCTTCGCCCAAATACTTCATATCTGCATCGTTGTCCGGTATAGGCAACGGTGCATTTGGTTCCAAAGCAATCACCGGTGATACTTTGACATGGCCGGCGGGGATCGGTGTGTTGTGCAATACTTCTCCCAAAGTATTGTACAATGTTCCTTTTCTGACCTTGCGATGAGTAGGGGAGGATAAATACAGCACGCAAGGAGACACACCCTAAATCAATGGTTAATACATAAGTATGTGAAACAATTAGGTTGAATGAATTTCTTATTTTATTAAGTAATTAATTACCTCGGGAAGACTTTTGAGACTAATGTTGCAACTTGCGTTTTCACTCTCCATTTGTATTTCACGTTGGAGCTGATCCATAAGTTGCTTGTCTTTATTCGTCTTCACCAAAAGTGCCACTTGCTCTGATAGGAATTTGAGCTTCTCTAATACTTCCTCATTAGATGGATTTTGGCACTTCTCTTGTGAATAATAGCTTTTAGGAGTTACGCTAAATCCTTTCCCCCTCACGCGACCGGAATATTTAGGAACATTAAACACTTTATCGAGAATGTCCCTGCAACTAGCTTTGTTGTCCTCTTGATTTTCCGAACTTTGTTCGAGATTCTCCTAAAATACACGTAGGATTAAAAAGATAAGTTCAATATCATTTTTAAAATACAATATTAAAAAATATTAAAGTGATAATATACTTACACAAAGTTCTATCACTTTTTGAACATTTTCGTTATCAACAACTCCTTCTTTATTTACACGAGCTTCCTTCCACAAGATATGACGACCCAACGGTTGATCGAATTGGGTGTCTTGTAACTATTCTTTAAGATCATAAACAAAAAATTAGTTAGAAACTATAGTTTATAATGTATGGATGCGTTGGATTTTTTGCCCTCTCGCGATTTGCCATACTTATACTCTTATAATAAAAATAACAATCGCGTAAAAATTTAAAATACACTATGAATATGAATAATAAAACACAAATGCTAGTAAATTAATCACTTACAACAAACGCGGGGTCTAAACGTTTTGCTACAAATGTGCTCCATTCCTCATTTGATATAATGTTTATATATTTTTGGAGCTTCCGCATTCATATTTCCATCACGATCTCTTAGATATCAGTTTGAGAGGTGAGATCTAAAACCCCGCTATATTTTCCTGGCAACTCTCAGCACGTAAGTCTTTCTCACCTCGTCAACATCAAAAGCAGTCTGCAAACCAAATAAAGATATGGTTTGAGTAAAGTACTTCAATGGAAAAAAATATAAGTAACAAAAAAGTGGAGTAAAAAAGTTACTTGTATATCAGTCCACAGTACATCTTTTGCATCCTTCAACGCCTTATCTCTCTAATCGTCAATTGTGATGGGGATATTCTGACGAACAACAGCCCCAATATAACTTACAAACATGGAACTGTTGGGGTCAACTGGCTGACCACTCTCATTCCATCCCACCTAATAAACTCATATAGTAAGTACATGCTTTCAAAAAAGATAAAAAATAAACAGCAAACAAAGTATAGTATACCTCAAATGTTATGCCATTACTTCTTGCTTTTATGACATTTTGCATGATGGTTGCACAACGTTTGACTTCATTTTCTTAAGTCTTTGTGTTGCTAACTTCTTCATTTTGACAATCTAACTCCTCGTTGGTATCCATTTATCTACAACAAGTTCAACATGCAGTTCAGTATAACTTCAACAAGTTCAACATGTAGTAGTCTAAGTACGTAGTAGTATAAGTTCAACATGCATTTTAGTGAAACAAAAAATTAATAAATACAATACCTGAAAAGTGCGAAGAAATACGTAGGGTTACGGGTTCATAGGGTTCGGTTAGTAACAAAGAAGAACAGCGTAGAAATACGAACGATTCGTAGGAGAGTAGGGTTCACAGAAATACGTAATGAGGGTTAGTAACAAAGATGGTTCGCAATGAGAAGGAGAATGAAGATGAGGAGGAAACAAGTGTATGAAATTTACGTAATGAGGGTTAGTAACAAGCGTAGGGTTCGTAGGGTTCACATTGAGAAGGAGAATGAAGAGGAAACAAGTGTATGATATTTACGTAATGAAGAGGAAACTGAAGCGGTTACTGTTATATATAAAACCCTATTACAGCGCTTTTTAGAAAAAGCGCTGTAAAAGACCTCCATATTTTATTTTTTAAAAGCCTATTACAACGCTTCTTTAGAAGCCTTTTAAAGCGCTTGTGAAAAAGCGCTGCAAAAGACCTTATTTTATTTTTTTAAAAGCCTTTTATAGCGCTTTTCCACAAAGCGCTTTAAAAGGCTTTTTTGTTTTATTATGTGAAAGCGCTATGTGACCCTTTTACAGCGCTTTTCCACAAAGCGCTTTAAAAGGCTTCTTTGTTTTATTATGTGAAAGCGCTATGTGACCCTTTTACAGCGCTTATGCAGCAAGCGCTTTAAAGACCTCCTTATTTTAAAGACCTCCTTATTTTATTTTATTAAAAGCCTTTTACAACACTTTTCCAAAAAGCGCTTTAAAAGACCTCTTTGTTTTATTATGTGCAAGGGCTATGTGACTTCCTTATTTTTTTTAAAGGCTTTTTATAGCGCTTATTAACAAAAGCGCTGTAAAATTACAAAGTTTATGTTCAGTTCAGTTCAAGTTAAATATGTTAAATTACAATATAAGTTCAGTTTCTGTAAAATGCTAAATAATTAGTAAAATACCTATATTTGGAATTTTTTTTCTTCCAAATAATTAGTTAAATACCTATATAATGAGTTACATAATCAACTCATATTGGGATGATCAGTTCAAGTTCAAGAAAAATTCCCAGTAATCAAACAAAGCTTTTTCAAGTTCAATATAACCAGTAAATCAGTATAAGTAGAAAATCAAATACAGTTCAAGCTAAATACTAAAATGCTCAATTCTGGCAGATCAAACAATTAAATTACATGAACTCAGTTCAGATTACATGGCCTATAAAACAATTAATTCACATTTGTTTGTCCATTAATGATACGAAACGATGGATTAATCCAAATTCGCTCATCATGATCATCTCTAAGATATAAACCATCATTAGTTGAATCAATTTCATGTGGTTGTGATGTTGCAAAGAAAAGATCATTACCAACATCTTCATCATTATTCTTATCATCACTTATTTTATTGGTCGATTGGATATCGGATCATTTATCATCAGCAGGATCAGTGACATAAAACACTTCTTGAGCTTGCGACGCTAAAATAAAAGGCTCATCTTTGTATCCCACCCTATTAAAATCGACAAGCAAGAACCCTGACTCATCAATCCGAACGCCATTATTATTGTCGACCCACTTGCAACCAAATATGGGAACACGAAACATTGTGTAGTCTAACTCCCATATGCACTCGATAACCCCAAAATATGATAGATTTGCATATATTGGGTTCTTATCTTTTGCACTTGAGATATGCATCGCTTCAACTACGAGAGTGACTCCGCTATTTTGCATAGTGGTTTGATCATCTTGTTCTTTGGTATAAAATGTGTAACCGTTAATTACATAACCGGTGTAAGAAAAGACATGTAAACTCGGACCATTTGCTAGCCACCTCAATCTCTGTGAAATTGATCCGGGGTCTATATCAAACTTTTACTTTATGTGATTTTTTAACCATGTTATAAAACTTCGATTGTGCTCTCGAGTTATCCAATTTTTATTCCTAATTATGTTCAAACTAGATAACTGATCCATGTGTATTGTAACATAAAGTTTAACCTCATCATCATTGTGCAAAACATACAATTGTGCTTGCTCCCATTCTGTCCTTGATATAGTCATTAGTCTCTTTCCAATTATCCCTTCTCTTGATATTCTTCTCGAATGACGAGACATGGGAAGCCCTATGGATTCAACATTGGACAGATATTCAGTACGAAATTCAACAGCTTCTTCGACAATGTACTGTTCAGCAATACAACCTTCTGGTCGACTTCTACTTTTTACGTACCCTTTTAATATTTTCATATATCGTTCCATCGGATACATCCATCTCATATAAGCTGGCCCACAAAGTTGTCTCTTTAACAAGATGAACAATAAGGTGAACCATTATATCAAAAAATGAGGGCGGGAAATACATTTCAAGCTCACACATAGTAAAAACAATTTCCCTCTGCAATGTTGGTAATTTCTGAGGATCGATCACTTTACTACAAATCTCCTGGAAGAAGAAACATAATTTAGTTATGGCTCGGCGAACTTTTTAAGGTAAAATTGAACGTATACCTATTGGTACCAAATGCTCCATTAGAATATGACAATCATGGGTCTTCAAACCTTTTAACTTGAGGTCTTTCATACAAACTAAAATTTTAATGTTTGAAGAGTATCCTTCTGGAACTTTAACTTCGTGTAGAAATTTACACAAAACAATTTTTTCCTTTCTAGATAGAGTATGAGCGGCTGGAGGTAGATATGTGCGATTTCCTTTCTTTACGGGACCCAATTCATTTCTTATTCCCATATCGACTAAGTCCAATCTTGCATTGATGCCATCCTTAGACTTTCCTGGAACATTGAGTAACGTACCAATAACACTATCAAATACATTTTTCTCAATATGCATAACATCGAGAAAATGTCTTACATACAATGACTTCTAATATGGAAATTCAAAGAAAATTAACTTTTTCTTCCACCCAAATTTGACCAGCTCTCCCGCAAAAGGTTTGCCAAATTTATTGGTCAAACCTTGTACATTATCAAGTATTTGATATCCAGTCGGTACTACAGGAGCTCTATCTTCCTCTGATTTTCCATTGAATGCAGTTCTCCACCCACGATACTGATGACTATAAGGTAAAAATCTACGATGTCCAAGAAATACATTCTTCTTACAATGTTTCAACCGCATCCAATTTGTACTCTCTTCACATATAGGACATGCACACTGACCTTTAATGCTATATCTTGATAAATTACCATATGCTGGAAAATCATTAATTGTGCCGAACAACATAGCCCTCAAATTGAAACATTCTTTATTATACCCATCATAAATATCCACAATGTCGGTGCAGTCAAACATTCAATTATTCAATTTCATCCTCCATTGGCTTTCAAGAAAAATTTCTCTCAAGCTCATCATAACTCTTTTGATTTGCCTCTCAGTGCACTGCCCAAACCTTGCATAAAGGGTAAAGTTCTCGCTGTTTGCATTTCAAAAGACGAATACCGCACTGGTTTTGCATCATGCATAAATTTCCTTCATGGTCGGGTTATTCTGTCCATAGGAGATGTTCCGATTAAAATTGATGGTTATGCACTCCGATTTTTAACAGCGAGAGTGTAATTTTTTTTTAAACAACTAAACACTCTTGGATAAAATATTCATAATTGTACTGTAATTTAAATCAGAGTAAAATATTTAATTGTAAAATTCTTTTCCAAAAGTGACGATTAGAATCATTGTTGCATTTTATAAAATGGTTTCGACACAATTGACTTCTTTATAACCGAACAATTTACATTGCGACATCAACATTGCAATAAAGAAGGGAGAATAAATAAAATCCTAAGCTGATCTTGAACTCTAAATGAGGATGATTGGGTACTGAGGACCGACGAGTGGCATCAAGTTTCACTGCTTCAGATCGCCAATCCAAATCATCACTCTGTCACGTCTTCGACGTCGTTGCAATTCTCGCACAACTCTAACCTCTAAGAATGTAACACCCCAAATTTTAAAATAAACTTCATTAATAAAATAGGATTCTAAATAAATAATTTGGTTTAAAAATTATTTTATAATATATGTTGATAAATTTTGTAATTAATTTTCGTTATATGAATGTTTTCAATGATCTGCTAGTTTTATAGGACTAAACGAGTAATATTGTAACACCCTGAATTTATTGTTATTATAAATTAGTAATATTTTCTTATACGTATTTTGTTGTGATGATTTTCTACTTAGTAAAACATGGATTGAGAGGTTATGCTCTAGGCCATACGCAGAGCCCATCACCCCTCTAGATTGTATTTATTCATAGCGTGCACTCTCACTAAGACTAGTTGTACGAAGACATCCTTTAGATAATAGTCTAAAGTGTAAACTCAATAAATCACTCACCTATCATAAAGTCTAAAATGAATTCTAAGTTTCTTAGATGGTATATCAAACACTTAGGTCATATATATTTATCCTTAAGCACACACATATATATATAATTCACAAGCAAACAAAGCTAACAATAGTTTCATAATAAAATTTAACACGCTTGTATCGTTATTACAAAATTGAAAGTTAAAAGTTTAAACATAATAGAGATATTAAATATAAGAGAAACAAAATTACGATGAAAAAAAAATTAAAGACTTAAACATTACAGAGAAATGTTTTTTTAACTTAACTAATAACATGATGATGAGCATCTACAAATACCCGATGAGCAATATCCTTGACTATAACGGGGACACGCGTAATCTATACAATTGATGTCTGACTGACATGGACGAGCTGTAATATGTAAAATAAGAATGAAGAATGTTATTGAAAAAAGGTTAAATATTTTGTATAACATGAAAATATGATAATAAACTTACCACCAACATCGACTACAGAAAGAAATAGGAACGCAAAAAGGATCAAAGTATAAAAGACCTTGAGAGTTTTAGCCATTTTTTCTTCTACCTTTGCATGAAACAAATACAAAATTGTTTTATCAATTTATATTGTAAAAACGTCATGCTATGCTTTTTTCAATTGAATAGATTTTAGTATAATAAAGCATTATGTTTGTCCCTTTAACTCGTGTAATTGATTACTTGACCTTAGAATATATCTTCAAATAAAAATATTGCTTGTAATTAGAAATTATTATTGTTTACAAACCCTTTATTAATTTTTTATTTCTTATCTATCCTTTCATATTAGAATGAGGTTCAAAACCAACATTATGCTTAAATTAAATAGCTACTAGATACTAACCCGCGCGTTTCGCGGTAGAATTTAATATATTACTGAATACAAAATAACAATAATATGTAATTTAAAAGTAACGTTAATTTTGTTTTACAGTAGAATATACTCAAGTGTTTATGTACTTAAAGGTAAATATAGTTTTAAATAATTACATATAAGCTAGGTTTGCTTTAGTAAAAGAAAAAGTAAAACATTATTGACTAATACAACTCATGCAAAATATATTTAAATGTTGAATTGGTTTATTCAAGCTTTTTGATTTCATTGAAGTGGTTCTTCTAATAGTTTATTTGTTAAATAGTTATGTATTTCTTTAATGTTAAAGTTATACATTTAGCTATAATATTTCTTCATTTTATATAATTTATATTAGATTTATAAATTTATGTACTTTTTCACATTTTCAATTTTATATGTTCATTGTAATTCTGTCAATCTCATTGTCGATCTAAGCATGACCTAAATAAAATGATGTGCTTTGTGATATATTATAAAATTCATTAATGAGTGATAGTTTGTTAAATCCAAAATATTGAAACAATTTATTCGTGTGTGCCTTGAAATTTTCAAATAATTATTTGACACAGTCAAGAAACTTCAAGAGTGGTTGAAAAAAATTATAGGCAAGAAAAGTTTGTGAATGTTTAAGATATAGAAAGTTTCGAGTGAATAATGAAATAGTTAGAAGTTATTTGTTTCTAAATATTTAATATTATTCATTTTTGTTGTTGTTTCAATTATGATTTGTATTTTTGTAATTATAAAAAGAAAAAATGTTATGGGAGACACATTCAACATAGGGAAGAAAAACTTATTTCCTATGCAATAATATTGATATATGAACTTAAACATCTATTATAATAATTAAATAGAACCCCAAAATTCTTCATTGTGATGATTTGGAGATATTGGAGGTTTGTATTTTTTTGTATCAGTTATTGAAATAAAAGTTTTGATGAGTAATTAGAGCTTTTTAAGTGTATTGATGAGTCATTGAGTGATAAATTAAAGCTGAAATTATATAATATATGAAATAATTGTATTTGGCCAAGTTAAAAAGGTTTGCATTATATATTGAAGAAACAAAACATAATGGAATAGAAGATGAATTTGGAATGTGGCACATCAGAATTTTGGTGAGTTGGCAAATATTGGAGGATGTGGCATAGATGAAGAATTTTGGGATTCTGTTTTAATTATGATAATAGATAATAGATAATAGATAGATAATAGATAATAGATAATAGATAGATTTAAATATATATTGATAATAAAAAAGACCTTTCTATATTAAAATGTCTCTTAAGCCAACAAGTGTGATGACGATTTCAACAAGTGTATTAAATTATTGTAAGTAATAAAACACTAAAGCATCAAATTTCAAACACAAGGTATTAATACTAATTCAAATATTACATAACTAGATTGAAAAATAAATGTGTTTGTTTGATTGTTCGTAACACAATTGTTACCGAAAGATATAATAAATTACTTTTAATAGATAATAGTAAAAGCGTTAGGGATGAGTCTTATTTGATTCTAACCACTAACTAGTGATAGCACCTTGGTTAATGAATTCATTCGTTTTATTATTATTGAATTTTCGGTTATATTCAACCCTAATTATTTAAAGAAAGAGTCTTTAATCTTAACTAAATCTCTAATCCCTTAGGGCATTGAAAATCAAGATTAAGCATTAGAGTTATAAATTATTTTTGGCATTCAAGTGTTAATATCTATATGTAGACTATGAGTACAAGAACTTCCTATCTCAAGCATTTACCAAGTAGCCTTATGTTTCAAACTATAATACACAAATCATTTTAAAGGCGGCTAACCGATAAAAAATATTACCAAGAGATTGAGAAAGAGCTTAAATAAATTCATTTGAATAACCAAAAAATTAAATCATGTACTAGAGATTTTCATCAAGGTTTACTCCCCTAACAAAAGGAGTTTAGCTACTTATGAAAATAAACAAGAACTAAAGAATAAACATATTGCTCAACGGGTTAATATTTGCTCTTAAATTTTTTATATTTTTGAAAATATTATTTAAAAATATATTGATTACATTAAAATAAATCAATCAAATAATGATCTTTAATATATTCCACTTTATTAGTTAGTGATTCTTTCTGTATCTTGTAAGTGAAATATATTTCTTTCTGTATCATGTAAGTGAAATATATTTATTTTATTTGAAATAGTCGGGCAATTATGCCACTTTCAATTTTTTTATAAAACAATCAGAGTTTGATGAAATATTTGATTTAAATGCTTGGGTTGTTTGTGACTAGTTTTATTTCAGAGAGTCATTTTTCAGAATGAAAAATATTAAAGTGACTATTTTATTAATCGAATTATTTCTATCGTAAAAAGAATTATTGACGTAAGTTGTCTGTAATTCTTCTTCTATAAACAAATGCAATGTCAGTCAAGGTAATTGACACTAGTTTTTAGATGAGAGTTGAATGATGTGACATGATTATGATTAAGCATCAGAAAGGATAGCTGTGAGAGTTTAGAATTAAATTTAAGTCAGCAACTTTTCATGTTAGGAATTTTTAGAGATTTATTTAGAATTGAGAGAGAAGATTAATTAAAGGAAGGAGGAAAATAATTCCCCTACCCGTTTAAATATGAGAAGCCTGCGGCCTCCCCCCAATACCCATTCATTTCATTGTTTTTCTCATCTTCTTCCCTCTCTCTAAACACACAAAACCTTAACTTTTCATCTCAATTTTTGAGTTTCCAAAAAACTTCAAACCCATAAAGCTTGATCTACAAAAGTTCTCTCCTAATCTATGAGCATCTATTAGGCTAAGGAACTCATCTTCCCTTTTCCCTATCTTAAAACCGTAAACCCTATGTATAAAACGAAGGGATAGTTTTTCTTAACTCGTGTTATTCTTGAGGTATATATGCAGAATTATTATTATGTATTACAAAAAATATATATTTTATGAAAAGTAAATGTGTTTGAAAGTTGGATTAATTATTTGGAAAGTAAAATAGTCCTTATGTTGATGTAAGTAATTGAAAAGTTCAAAGTGAAATATGATATTTAGTTTATGTCAGTAAGTAACTTCGAAAATTTTATTATAGAGATCTTATGATGTGAGTTACTAATAGCTCTTTGAGTCTCGAAAAGAAATCAAGAACGTTGACTCATGCTAAAGATGATGCTTTTAATGGAGAAGCATAAGCCCATGAGGGGAGGAACTATATGCTAAAGGTCTTTGATGTCATGATTATCTTGTCATCATATAGGTAGAGTTTGACACGCCTAGTAATGTTGAAGAAGTACAACTGGATGATCATGATCGTGGAGGTCTGTTGTCGAGCCTTAAGGGAAGATTGTTAGACCTTGGAGGTATTCTAGTAAGGTATTCCTAAGTGACTTGGGGTAGTCCTCCCAAAGCCGAGACCTACCATTTACCTCAACCGTCGTGTATATGAGTCTCATGTTAAGTTAAGGAGATCGATGAGGACATAATCAATTTGGATTGTTCGCCCATTTGTATGGTAGCATAGTATATAGTCTAAGTTCATACATAACATTGCATTGTCTTTTGATTGCTCTGGTATGACTAATGTGTATTGAAGATGATAATAATTTCTCTTAGATTAACATTGATGTTATAATGAGATGTTGATTTTCCTTGAGTGATTTTGACGTTATAATGTGATACTATTTTCTTGAATATTTTGATATACCATGATATGTTAAGATACAGTTCAATTATGATTATTTGCATGTTTTTCTTACTTATATTATTCTATCAACAAGATTTTAAAACGCACCCTCTTCATTTTTTGTGTGTGAGCGATTATGAAAATGCAATTATTTCTGGTTTTCAATTGGTAATTAATGCTTTGATAGGTGATAATGGGCGGGAAAGTCCTCTATTGTGTTTTATCGTGTCTTGAATTGAAATTATATTTTGTTATAATATTGGCTGTTAGTATTATTTTATAATTTATAGATTTAGAAGACGAAAATCAATAATCTCTTAGTTTTGTGAATGATTTCATGTTCATGGATATTTAAATGATAAACATTGATAGACCTTAATTTGATTTTTCTTCAAAGTGTTCAGTTGAAAGCTAAAAATTAGTATGAAGTTGTGTATGATTTCTTTCTTAGATATTTGCTACTAAATGTGAGTTTTGAGCTTGTTATAGGGGTTGTGCTAAAATTATCCATATATACCCTTCTCTTTGTTTGAGTCATATTTATCAAGTTATACATTTTAGAAATTATTTTGAGACCATTCCAAAACGAATTTTACTTGCTTGTAAGTGAAAATTTGGTTGAGGAATTTTAGACATTCTTTTTGGTCCCATCACTTTGTTACTATATTTTCTACTAGTTGTCCTTTGAGCTTAAATTTTATTTTCTTGGTGCAAACTCTTTCTTGTTAACTTTTGGTAACCTTTACATTAATTGGAGTAAATAAAGGTGAATTAAAAAAAAAAATCCTCTATAACAAAGAAGTGTAAATGGTGGAGTATCCCTCTCAATTACAACAACTACAACAAAAAAATCTCAAAAAGATAAAACCTAACATCTAACTATGTTGGCACCCCAAGTTAATCACCTATCATTTGCAGCACTCTAAAATATTATTAAAAGTGAAAAGAAAAAGAAAATACAAGATATTTGGGGACTATACCAAAACCCAATAAAACAATCATTAGGGATACAAACTGCAGTCTTGTTAAAAACCTTATTTGGAAAAACCCATAGGGATAAAACCATGGTAAAGGAAAAAAGTGTGCAATAAACCACAAAATCTATATTCAGGAAGACCGATTTTGTTTCTAGTGAAAACATCAGAAATATTACAAGGAAAACTATATCACCAAGGACTGTTAACAATTTGAAGTATTACAGGGAAAACTATCTCACCACTGATGGTAAATTCTTTAGGAGGATGAGCTCTAACTTGAATGTAGGTGAGAATTTGAAATTTTTGAAAAGAGTCGGAGACTGTGCTTGAAGTGTGATTGTTAGATAAAGATACATTGGCAATAATTTTGTTGACGACAATATGAAAAACAAGACTTTTTTCCTTTAAATCGAGCTTGATTTCTTCAATAGCAAATAGTATCAACAGTAAAGTTGATGCTAGCCAAAACAACATCTTTGTATTGATGAGACAAACCATAGCCACATGTGACAACAATATTTTGAACCAATCTAATATCAATTTGAGAGTGAAAAATCAAGCTTAACCGAAACTAGAGATGAGTGCTAGTTTCCATTTAACATTTATAAAGCTCACATCTTGAAGCAAATTGGCAATCTCGAGAGTTTAAATTATCATTAGTAGGAAAGTAGGCATCTTGTTATGCAACTATCTCCAATACCTGAGAGATATAGAAGGATGAATGTTATTATACTAAATAACTTTGCCCCAAGGAATCTTTTGCCCTAAAGGCTTGAAGAATAGATAAGCTTCCTTAAAACTCAATACTTCTGCAATTTTTATTCTCCATGCCAGACGATCCTCACAATGAAAATTAGGAATAGTAGTCTTGGCAAGCAAGGCAACTGACTTAGGGTAAGTATGTAAGAGAACAGAAGGAACGCCATCTTGAATGTAATGATTGATAGTGGCATGAACATGAGATTGTTTATCCTCGCCAATGTAAAGAGTAAAAACCAAATATGTTAGAATCAAGTTGGTTTGAAAAATTATGACCCTTACGTTTTTTTTATGAAAACAACATTATTTTGTGGGATTAATTTAAAGCACTAATTTGAATTTTAGTATGTAGTCTTCATTGTAAGTACAGATGTGCACCTAAGAGGGGGGGGGGGG
>JBBPBQ010020321.1:16173112-16298501 GCA_037974755.1 Cicer yamashitae | reverse complement strand
GGGGGGTGAATTAGGTGTTTAGGAAATTTTATTGTTTTCAGCGATTTGGTGATCGATTTTTGCGTTTTAGGATAGTAAGTGATAAAAGTAAATTGCAACAACTAAATGAACACAACAATATTATCCTGGTTCCCCTTATGTTCAAGGGTACATCCAGTCCTCTTGCACACCACAAGAGATTTCTCCACTATTGTCAGAAAATGTACAAGTCCCACCCTAGGATCTCTACTACAAACTTCTAACAAAACTTCTAAGATAGCACACCACTATCGTAGATAAGACTACTTTAAGAAAGTACTACTTTCTTTTACAAACAATGTCATTTGATAAGCATATAAGAATATAAGAGAGGGATAATGTTATCAATCCAATATTGCTTCAAGTACTTTGAGAACCTTTGTCAAGGATTTGAATATGAAATGCAAGTACTTGAATTATGAGAAATAACTTTGAGAAAAAAATCAGTAAAGTTGTTCAAGGTTTGGTAGTAGGATTGTGTAATGTTTAATATGAAGTTATGGTGTATTTATACTCCATAAACATCTCTTCAGATTCATGGCCATTGATCCAAGAGGTTTGGTGAACAAATGCAATGATCTAGAACCATTTCAGATTTGAAAAATTGCAATGTTTCTTGTTGTATTCGAATACAGTATGTATGTATTCGAATACACCTCTTGTAACGTTCAAATTTGTTCAAAATTTTCACCTTGTATTCGAATACAAGCTTATGTAGTCGAATACAGATTCGTACGTTTTGCCACTGACTTGCTGTTTGTATTCGACTACAGCAGGTCGTAGTCGAATACAGATGTGTAGTCTAAGCTACTGACTTAGCACTTGTATTCGATTATAGCACTGCGTAGTAGAATACAGATGTCAAGCTTTTGCTACTGACTTAGCATCTGTATTCGAATACACTATGCTGTATTCGAATACACTTTTGCTTTTTGTCAAAAATATTAATTTTAAAACTTTTTTAATGTAAGTTTGACTTTTGAAAATACTTTTTATGCATATGTAAAGATGCATGGTTCTCATGTACTTGAACTATTGATTATATCATTTACCTTTACATTAAACATCTAATATGTTTGAATTAAAGTTGAACTATATGATATTTGGACTTCTTTTTGAGCTTGTTGCCTTGATCACAGTTGTTGGTCTTTGTCTTCATCAAAAAATGTATTTTACATTCTCCCCCTTTTTGATTATGACAAAACTTTGTTGTTTGGAGAGATTTCATCATCTTAAAATTACTCCCTCGTAATTCATGCATACTCCCCCGTTGAACTTGAATGTTTGTGATCAATTCGAAAAATTGTTGAAGACCTACAAATGATTTTAAAAACAACAAAAATATACCATACTTTCTCCCCCTTTTGACATGATCAAAAAGAAGGAAAAATACAGACAATATAATTTAAGCCAGAGCTGTATAACACAAAGTAAAAGAAAGTTGTATAATATGAAAAGGAAGGTATCACACAAGGTAAAATAAAGTTGTATAACAACCCAGAGTTAATGTCAAAGAGTACAAATCAAACATAAAAAAGGAAATACAACGAAAAACATCATAAGAAATATCAAATTGTAAAATAAGCTACATCAAAGACTAATCCTAGTATTCGAAACACAGATTAGCGACCAGGAGGTAGGTGAAGATGGTCAATTTTATCAGATAAGGCATTGAGTTCCTGGAGCATGTTTTCATGGTTGGTTGCAATGGTGGTTTCGATAGTATGAAAGCGAGCGTCGACGGAGGTGTTCAAGCCGGTGAGGAAGGTCTGTAAGGAGTCAAGTTTTTCCATCACCATACGATTCGACACGTGGTCATCATTAGAATCAGTTTCCTGTTCATCATCATCTGCTTGGGCCGCATCAGTGGCGGGAGCAGCAGTTTCCTCTTGAGCGGCAGCAGATGATTAACCAAGGTCACTTTTATGCACATATGTTTGAAGCTGCTCATTCCATACTATTTTCATGCTAGGAAGGACACTCAAATCCAGCAGGTTGTCTTTCGTGAATGTATACATCACTTATTCAGAGAAGTCCACCCCAAAATGTTCCAGAATCCGAGTGACTTCTTTAGCGTACGGCAACCTAATCCGAGTGACAAAGTATGCCAAGTTTAGTGGACATCCCTCAAACATGAAGAACATGATCTGTAATTCAAATTATGAAATCTGGGAGTAATTTCCAGCCTTCGGAACCAAGATGTAACTCAAAAAATAATGCAGAAGGCGGTAGTCAACAGTAAGATTCCCAACTCCATACCGTTGCCGCGCAAATTAAGAACCAGCTTGAGTCCTGTTTTTTTCCATAGTGTTTTTGTCAAAGCGACATAAAGCATCATATGCATCATACTTGGTGATATCAGCCCATTCACACAAGTTGTCGGGCCTAAGTTTTTGACCTTCGAAGGGAATGTTCAACATTTTGCCAATGATTTTAGTTTCTAACTGAATGGTTTTGCCCTTTACGTGAGAAATTAGCATATTGCCATCTTTGGAGAGATTGCAGTAAAACACCCTAACTAAATCAGGATAAACAAGACCTTTGTAACTGATAAATTCTTCGACATGCTGGGCTTTGAGTAAAGCAGGAAATTTAAAAGCGGAAATGCATCAAGAGTACCAAATTTGGGAATGATGATGCGTTTGTCCGAATAGATGGTGCAAAACCGGTTGATTTCTTCCGGTGTGTGTAGGAGAAGAGATAAATCCGTGATATTTGCACTCTTTGTTCGCTTCTTTGAGGGGCCTACTGATGCATGCTTGGTTCTTGGTCCTCGTTTGCGTGCGTCCATGGTGTTGAACAAGTTTTGACGGATTTGGGAAAAATGGGTTTTAGGGTTATTTTGAATAAATTTGATTTTGAATCGAGGGATGAGTAAGGATTTATCTAGGTTACAGGGAATGATGATTTGATAACTAGTTGCAAGTGAGAGAAGTTGAGAAATTTGGAAGGGATGAAGGAGATAACTGGCTGTATTCGAATACCAAGATGTAAAACATAACCTAAAACAAAAAAAAACTTTATATATGAATGAAAAACCCGAACTTGTATTTGAATACATTCTTGTTGTATTCGAATACAAGTGATTCTGGGAATGTGTATTCGATTACACTTGTGTTGTATTCGAATACAAGATATTCTGGAAACGTGTATTCGAATACATTTACTGTGTATTCGGCTACATTTTCGAATTTATGCTTAAAAACGAATTTTTCACAAGGAATATAACAAGTAATTCATATTCACATATTTAAGAACAAATAAACATATTTTTAAGAACAAATAATCATTAATGATAACAAAGTATAGGTACCTTGCAATTTAGAGATCGTTTTCACTCAAAACACCAAGTTCTCTTCGGATTTTGTAAAATGAGTCTTTAGGAAGTGGCTTTGTGAAGATGTCCGCTAATTGATTATGAGTATCCACAAAAGTCACTTCAACATTTCCTTTGAGTACATGATCTCGTAGAAAGTGATGACGTATATCAATGTGTTTAGTTTGTGAGTGCATGATTGGATTCTTTGAGATATTTATTGCACTGGTGTTGTCACATTTTAGTTGAATGCATACGAGGTCAAGTCCATAATCATATAATTGCTGTTTGAGCCAGAGAGTCTGTGCACATCAACTTCCTGCTGCTATGTATTCAGCTTCAGCAGTGCTAAGGGCAACACACGCTTGCTTTTTACAAGACCATGATACTAATGCATTTCCCAAGACATGGCACGTGCCGCTTGTGCTTTTACGGTCTGTTTTCCATCCTGCATAATCTGAATCAGAATAGCCAACGAGACTACATATGCTACCCTTTGGATACTATAGGCCTACATTGGTTGTTCCTTTCAAGTATTTCATAATTCTTTTAACTACTACAAGATGCGATTCTTTAGGATCCGCCTGAACTCTTGCACACAAACAGACACTAAACATAATGGGTGCGTTTGTTTCAGATTTTTTCATGAAAAAATCTATTTTTTTAAACCAAAAATCATTATGTAGGGTTTGAAGGGTGTTTGTTTCAGATTTTAAAAAAAAATCATTTTGTTAAAAAAATCATTTTTTGGCTAAAAATGAAAAGCTAAAAATAGTAGCTTCTCAGATTCGCTACTGCGATAGATGAGAGAGAAAGATGACACAAATTTTAAAAACACAGAACTTAACTCACTAATAAGAGAAAATGATGTAATTACCCTTACCCTTTTTGGAAAATTCAAAATTACCCTCTATCAATTTTTACTAGGTTTTCTCTATACTGCATCAAGTTTCACGCACTCAATGGTGACAATTTTTCTTCTTCCATGAGACTCTGATATAGGTTTTTCAGCAAGTAAGTTTCCTCTCCTTTTCAATTTTTCCAGATCGTTTTTTTATTGTTTCTACGCCCTTTTATTTGAATTTTTTTATTTTTATATCATTCATATGTTGATATGATTTATTTTTGCTTTTGTGTGTTTATTTATTGCTTTTTGATGAGTACTTAAGGTACATTAATCAATTTTAAAATGTGTATAATAAATGGATTAAACTTATAAATTTTGAAGTGTCTAATTTGAAATATTTCAATTGTTCTGTTATAGTTAGATATAATATTTATTATCATATGACATACATGACTTTAAGAGTCATGCTTTTTTTTTACTCATACTCATACTTAAAAAATGAAGAATGAAGAATAATGAATTTCTATGATACATGCCAAATTTAAATAATTATAAAAAAAAAAACACTTAAATACTTAAGTAGAGTTTAAAACTTAAGACAAAACAATAATTTTCATATGAAATAATTGAATGTAAAAGTATTCGAATTAAATTTTAATTTTTTAGTTTCTTTGTCTCTTTAATATATAATCAATTCAAAACAGTCTCAAAGTGCAAGCCAATGTCAATCAATCAATATTTTTTTCTATTCATTTGTCTTCTATTTATTTATATTATAATAATAATACTTTTGTATTCTTATTTTAATTTGATTGTATAAAACATTGATTCTATTGAATAATATTTTAAAAATTAGTTTACTAAAACAAGGCATATGTATTGATGTAGAGCGAGAGGGAGGGGTAATAGATAAAACGGAGACGTAGAGATATATGACTTAGAGAAAGTGAGAGATTAATGTATTATAAAAGTCATGTCCTTTATGGTAATTTTGTAGTTTAAAAAATCACTTTAATAAAATTGTACACAAACAGATTAAAAATCATTTTTAAAAAGAAATCATTTTTATGATAGTAAACAAACGGAAATAAAAAAATCATTTTTAAACAAGTCTCTATAAAATAATCTCTAAATTTTTTAAACTAAAAATCATTTTTATTTAAGCTCAAACAAACGCATCCAATATCTGTTAGATATAATAGAGATCCAATCATACCTCGATACTTTGATATTTCTATTGAAATACCGGAGTCATCTTTATTAACATAGGTTCCGGAGCCCATAGGAGTCGCACTTTCCTTGCAGTTTTCCATTTCAAATCGTTTGAGTAATTCGTTGAAATACTTTGCTTGATTTATGAAGATGCCATGCTTCAGTTGCTTGATGTGAAGGCCAAGAAAATAGTTTAATTTTCCCATCATGGACATTTCAAATTCTCCTTGCATCATTAAAGAGAATTCTTCACATATGTCATTGTTTGTTGATCCAAATATGATATCATCAACGTAGATTTGGACCAATAAGGTGTGACCATTATTTATTTTAATAAATAATGTCTTATCAACTTTGCCTTTTTCAAATCCTTGTTCACATAGGAAGGTAATTAATCTATCACACCAAGCTCTTGGAGCTTGTTTTAGACCATAGAGAGTCTTTCTTAATTTGAAAACATGTGAAGGATTCTTGAAGTCTTCAAAGCCGGGTGGCTGTTTGACATATACTTCTTCATTGATGTATCCATTGAGAAAAGCACTCTTCACATCCATCTAAAACAGTTCAAAGTTCATAAAACAAGCATAAGCAAGTAGTAATCGAATTGCTTCTAACCTTGCTACTGGAGCAAACGTTTCATCAAAGTCAATTCCTTCTTCTTGATTGTATCCTTGTGCGACCAATCATGCCTTGTTGCGAACAACTATACCGTTTTCATTAAGTTTATTTTTAAACACCCATTTTGTACCAATGATGTGTTTATTTCCAGGATTAGAAACAAGTTCCCATACTTTGCTTCTTTCAAATTGGTTTAGTTCTTCTTGCATGGCAAGTATCCATTGATCATCTTTTAGTGCTTCACCAATCTTGGAGGGCTCGATTTGAGAAACGAATGCCATGTTCAAGCAAGCATCTTGTAATTTTAGTCTTGTTGTAACTCCTTTGTTGATATCATCTATGATGTTATCAATTGGGTGATCTTTATGGGTTCTTCATTCCTTAGGAAGATTATCATCTTGCTTTTCAATGTTGACTTCACTTTCTTGACTTGGTTGATCAATTTGATGTTCTTTGCTTGTATCATTACTTTCAAAATCATCATCATCATAAGAAATATTTTTGTCCTATTTCAAGGGGTTAGTTTCATCAAAAGATACATGCATTGATTCTTCGATCCATCCAAGGTAGAAGCCGTGGTGGCATGGAAACAACCGCAAACAGTCACAGAGATTAGAAGTTTTCTGGGTTTGGCCGGGTACTATAGGAGATTAAAGTTCTCCAAGTTACAGACGTGTCGACTCAATAGCAAAGCAAGTTGATCGAGGTCAGCAAGGAACCTGAATTCAAGGTGGGCCCTGACGATATTTTGAGATGTAATGGACGAATTTGTATACCCGACAATGCTGAATTGAGGAAGACTATCTTGGATGAGGCCCACAAAAGCAAGCTGAGTATTCACCCTGGTACCACCAAAATGTATAAAGACCTTAAGCTGATGTTTTGGTGGTCGGGAATGAAGAAACAAGTAGCAGAATATGTGGCTTCGTGTTTGACTTGTCAGAAAGCTAAGGTAGAACATCAGAATCCAGGGGGACTATTAATGCCATTAGATATACCAATATGGAAATGGGATAGTATATCCATGGATTTCGTGGTAGCATTACCTAAGACTCAACGGAAGTTGGACTCCATTTGGGTAATTGTCGACAGGCTGACCAAATCTGCGCATTTCATATCCGTGAGGACTACTTATGATGTGATTAAGCTTGCAGAGATCTACATTGCCGAGATTGTCATACTACATGGGGTGCCGTCTAGATTGTCATTTCTCGTTTGTGGAGAGCGTTACATGAGGCGTTGGGTACAAAGTTGAGATTGAGTTCGGCCTATCACCCTCAAACCGATGGACAAACAGAAAGAACTATTCAGACCTTGGAGGATTTACTGAGAGCGTGTGTGTTGGATGAGCGAGAAAGTTGGGATAACATGTTGCCTCTCGTTGAGTCCACCCTAACCTTTTCATGTCTGACTAGTTCCGAGAACGAAACTAAATTTAAGGGGGTGAGTATTGTAACATCCTCTAAAATTATTAGTTAAAATAATTTGGATCTATAAATATATATTTTCCAATATTAAATTAGGTGTGGTAATTATTCGCCTTGTTCGACTTATTGTAGTAAAGTTGTTAGTAAGAATTATTTAGTAGATGTATTTTTATCTCTAAGGCAAGAAGAGTTTGGGCTAAGGGTTGTGGCTTGGTGTCACACAATCCATCTGTATGAGTAGAAAGTTGGGCTGGGAGTCTGTGCCTTGTTTTTTATCAAGGTTAACTAATAATAATAATAATAATAATAATGATAATAATAATAATAATAAGCATAATAATAATAATAATAATAATAATAATAATAATAATAATATTTTCTCCCTTCTATTCCTTATTTAGGCCCAACACTATCTACCCAATAATGTTCACTTTAAATAGAAAGGAAGACTAAAACCCTAGCCACCATCACAAACCCTATTTCACAAACCCTTTACAAAAAAGATTCTGTAAAGAATACCAAAATCCTAGTCACCATCACCATCACCTCTTCTTCGTGCATCATAAGCTTGGAACTTCTTTTTCGTTGTGAACAACTTCGTGGGGCTTAGAGAATTGTACTAGGAAGAAAAGCGGCCAAGGTAAGGGCTTTTCCCCACACAAATTATAGTTAGACCGTTGGTTGGATGGCATGAAATTAATAATTGTGATTGCTTGCTTTTTGAAAGGAATAAGTGTAGACTAATAAATTAAAGTAATGAAACTCCAATCCTTTGTGTTAAGTTTATTATATAATATATGATTTTTAAGAAGTAAAGTATGAATTTTGATGTTATATGTGATAAAGTTTTGATTTTTATGGCGAATATGAAGTAAAGTATGAATATTATGTTATATGTAATAATGTTTTAATTTTTATAATGAATATGAAAGAAGGGTTGAATTTTTATGTTATATGTGACAAAGTTTTATTATGATGTATATGAGTTGGAGTTGAATCTTGTTGTTATATATGTTAACGTGTTAATCTTTATGGTGTGTATGATACCAAGTCTTGATTTTTGTGTGTATGTGGTGAAAGTTATGATTTTCATGATGATTTGTTTATGGATATGTGATCTTAGTGATCTGTGAATAAGATGAGGATTTTAAAAAGTGATTTGAATGCATATGACATGATTCTTAGTGGGATGTGTGGGAATATATCTCTTTTATATTATATCATCATGTCGTGGCACATGCATCTTCGTGGAAGTTGCCTTAGTGGCAGGTTTTCCCCATTGGTATGGGTGATCTGTGGTGAAGTTGCCTTGGTGGCAAGTTTTCCCCATTGGTATCGGTGATTTTTCTGTGTGGAAGTTGCCTTAGTGGCAGGCTTATATCCGGATCATATAGTTTTAGAAGCATGCATCATGTATATATTTTTGTTATGGAATTTTTATGGTTTGTGTATTTTTTCTTTTAAATTGGAAGTTTTTACTTTTATATATTTTGTGTTATTCTTCTATATGTTTAACTTTGGTTTGATGTGGATGATGGATAAAATTGACCCTTACAACAACATTTTAGGTACTAATGAGTTCGAGAAGATTCAAGAGTAGTTGATGAGTATTAACGTGCGGCGAACGGGGATAAAAATTGGTTTTTCAAGACAATATTGCAATAATAAAATTGCCACGATATTTCTAAGTTTATTTTTAACCTTTTGTCACCAACTTTTAAAATGCACTAGGATTCTAGAAATACTGAGGTGGGTTCCCTTCCGTTAGGAATAATTTTTTTCTTGTTTTAGCTTTGAATAAACATTTTCTTAATAATATTAAATAAACGTGATTGTTACTAATTATTTGCATGAATAAATGTTAGGTAGTTTGATAAATAAATAAAAATTGTCGTAAACGTTTCTAATCAATATATTTTTAAGTAACACTTTGGATCAAAAAAATCTGGGGTGTTACATGTTTACTGCATCGACAAATTGAATTTCATTTGTAGCTTCATTTTGAATGATGCATTCATCTTTGTTGAAGGCTATCTTGTATCCTTTGTCGCATAGCTGGCTAATGCTTATGAGATTGTGTTTTAGACCTTCAACATATAAAACATCTTCAATCGAGGGGGATGGGACTGTACCAACTTTTCCAATGCCTAAAATTTTTCCTTTGTTATTGTCTCCATAGACCACATACCCCTTTGATTCAAGAGTTAAAGCTGAAAATTTTGTTATATCACCCGTCATATGTTTAGAGCATCCACTATCTAAGTACCACATATTTGAGGTACTTTGCGTGCATACCTACAAAATTAAAATCAAGTTTTATTAGGTACCCAATGTGCTTTGGGTCCTTGAAGGTTAGTTCCTTTCTTTACCCACACGTAATGCCCTTTTGGAACACTAATGTTTCTAACGTGACAGGAATTAGGTGTGTGACCATTAAGACCACAATAAGAACAAGTAGGAGTAAATCTTTTTTAATAACATTTGTATGAGATTTATTTTGAATAATATTCTCTTTATAGTGATGATCTTTTTGCATAATTATAACATTCTCTTGATTGGATTGATTACTCGCTTTAACAAAAATGGTCTTATTCAACCTTGGTTTATCAAATTTTGAGTATCCAAGATCACTTTTGTCATTTGAGTATCTTTGCATATTCAAAACATTTTCCAATCCCATTTGTCCCTTTTCGTATCATTCAATTACTCTATTTAATTGAACAATCTTGAAAGAGAGGGAATCACACTTATTGCATGTAAAACTCTGTTTTAGTTTTTCAGAATCCTTCTCCATAATGTCAACCTTTTCTTGAAGAGTTGATATTTGTCTCTTTTGGGTTCATACTAATTTGAAAAGATTTTTACATTCGATAAGTAGTTCCTTAATGGCGTTTTGGGCATCATTATATTCGATAATTAATTCACTATTAGTCTTATTATGATGAGGGGAGTCTATGTTACTAACCTCTTCTTCGTCATCTGATTGATGCGATGCCATTAATGCAACATTAGCGCATTCTTCACTTTCTGTTTCCGAAGATGAACTCACTTCGTTGTCTTCCCAAGTTATGTATGCCTTTTTGAAGTCTTTCTTTTTGATGGCATTTTTCTTGATAATGTTTGGACAATCTGCCTTGATGTGTCCTTGCTTTCCGCATTCAAAGAAAGTGATGTTTTGGTTTGAAGTAGAGCTATCTTTCTTTCTGAAACTTTTCTTTTTGAAGGTTCGATCATTTTTAAGAAACTTACCAAATTTCTTAACGAGGAAAGTAATGTTTTCGTCGTCATCTGAATTTTCGTCTTTGATTTGTTCCTTTGATTCGGCCTTTAGAGCAATGTTTTTGGTCTTCTTTTCTTGACTTTCATTTTGTTCTAATCTTCCTAGTTCGATTTCGTGTTCTTGAAGTTTTCCAAACAATGCAGGAAGAGATATCTTGGATAGACTTTTCTTTTCGGATATGGCTGTCACTTTTGGTTGCCAAGCCCTCGTTAATGATCTTAATACTTTTAGATTTAGTTCATCGTTGGTGAAGACTTTCCTGAGAGCCGACAAGTGGTTCGAAATAATTCATAATCTTGAGATACTTCATGAGTTACTTCCAGCATATCCCATATTTCTTTGGCTGTTTTACAGTGAGATACGGGGAAAAATTCATCCATTCCTAGTGCTGATTGTAGCATATTTTTAGCCTTCTTATCGAACATAACTTTTCTTTTATCAACGTCAGTCCATGAATTCTTTATCTTTGTTTCTTATTTGTTGTTGATGACCGTTTTTGGAATGTAAGGACCATTTTCAACTGCATCCCATACGTCGTCTCCTTGTGCTTCAAGATACGCTTGCATACGTATCTTGCAAAAGTCATAATGCTCTCCAACGAAGCATGGTGGTTTGTTACTACTGCCACCATCTCTAAAAACAGGTTGTGCGGAAGCCATGAGTAATGATCGAGGAGTAAGTTACTTAAACCTGCTCTGATACCAATTGTAAGTGCAGATGTGCACCTAAGAGGAGGGGGGTGAATTAGGTGTTTAGGAAATTTTCTTCTTTTCTGCGATTTGGTGATCGATTTTTGCGTTTTAGGATAATAAGTGATAAAAGTAAATTACAGCAACTACATGAACACAACAATATTATCCTGGTTCCCCTTATGACCAAGGGTACATCTAGTCCTCTTGCACACCACAAGAGATTTCTCCACTATTGTCAGAAAATGTACAAGTCTCACCCTAGGATCTCTGCTACAAACTTCTAACAAAACTTCCAAGATAGCATACCACTATCTTAGATAAGACTACTTTAAGAAAGTACTACTTTCTTTTACAAACAATGTAATTTGATAAGGATATAAGAATATAAGAATATAAGAGAGGGATAATGATATCAATCCAATATTGCTTCAAGTACTTTGAGAACCTTTGTCAAGGATTTGAAAATGAAATGCAAGTACTTGAATTATGAGAAATAACTTTGAGAAAAAAATCAGTAAAGTTGTTCAAAGTTGTTCAAGGCTTGGTAGTAGGATTGTGTAATGTTTAATCTGAAGTTATGGTGTATTTATACTCCATAAACATCTCTTCAGATTCGTGGCCATTGATCCAAGAGGTTTGGTGAACAAATGCAATGATCTAGAACCATTTCAGATCTAAACTTGCAATGTTTCTAGTTGTATTCGAATACAGTATGCATGTATTTGAATACACATCTTGTAACGTTCAAATTTATTCAAAATTTTCATCTTGTATTCGAATATAAGCTTATGTAGTCGAATACAGATTCGTATGTTTTGCCACTGACTTGCTATTTGTATTCGACTACAGTAGGTCGTAGTCGAATACAGATGTGTAGTCTGAGCTACTGACTTAGCACTTGTATTCGATTACAGCACTGCGTAGTCGAATAAAGATGTCAAGCTTTTGCTACTGACTTAACATCTGTATTCGAATACACTATGTTGTATTCGAATACACTTTTGCTTTTTGTCAAAAATATTAATTTTAAAACTTTGTTAATGTAAGTTTGACTTTTGAAAATACTTTTTATGCATATGTAAAGATGCATGGTTCTCATGTACTTGAACTATTGATTGTATCATTTACCTTTACATTAAACATCTAATATGTTTGAATTAAAGTTGAACTATATGATATTTGGACTTCTTTTTGAGCTTGTTGCCTTGATCACAATTATTGGTCTTTGTCTTCATCAAAAATGTATTTTACATTCATAACAGGTTATTCCTTATGAGTTCACGCTGCATCATCTAATGTTTTATCTAAGTTAAACAAAAACCAAGACTCCACTTTTGATTTTCGTACTTTAAGTCTGGTGAATGCGCTCTAAACATGTGCCTCTGCTGATTCTATTTTTACAAGAAATGCTCTAATTAGTCTGGTTTGACGACTACCACAACCATCTGACTATTCTGCCTCTGATAAATTGTGTCAAGTATTTTATTGTTTGACTCTAATAATAGTCAACACTCTGAAAAAGAAAAAGCTTTTGTGCATCCTAAAGGTCTATGCAACATAATTTGATCACAATATCATCTACTCCTTCTGTCTCCATGTCAAGATTCACATAATCAATTTCAAGGATTTTTTTGGCAAGATTTGTTGGCGAATCAATCTCAAAAGATTTGATACGAAATTTCATGATACATGTTGATTTCTTGCAATCAGGACAACGACTTGAAACTCTCATTGAAAAGTGCAAGCAACAACGTATCGCAATAATCACTATAAAACCAAGTGCAAATGAAAGCTAAGATCCATAGCTACAACTTTCATGAAGACACTTGAATCAAATTTAGACTCAAAAGAGGAGAAAATGCAGTATACGTCAGACACAAGATGTTTTGCGCTTGAAGCGCTCCTAGGGCGCATTTCTGCACCACTAAATCTGCCAGATTGCGCTTGAAGCGAGTCAGGGGCACGTGGCACGCGGCTGAATGTATAAAAATGCATTTTTCTTACTTTCTAGGGATCTTTTATACTATTGGGAAGTTTGGAGACTTGTGCCCTAGCAGAGAAACTCAAAGACGGCTGTTTTTAACACCATTGGTGGAGTTTTATCAAGAATCATTCATGAATCCTTCTTGTAATTCTTCTTTAATCTTTATCTTTTGTATCTCTGTCCCAAGTAACTAAACTGTGTTTGTTAGGGATGAGTGAAACAAGATGAAACCTTTATTTGTCTGATTTAATTTCTAGTTATATGAATATGTTTATTGAATTATTTTTCTCATCTCTATGCTTATTGTTTTTTATTGCTTGATCGCCTTTAAAATGTTTTACGATTCATATTTTGAAACGGAAGTGGACTTTACGAAGGCTTGAGATGAGAAATTCATGATATTGTAGTCTAGGGATAGATGCAGGTCATGAACCAATTGAATTAGTTGTAGAGGCAATAATTTATTAAGAGAATTCTTGTACTATAAAATTTGATTCTGATCTTAAATCCAATAAGGAATTAGGGGTTACTTTGGAATTAAAGGTTTTGTTACGAAGACATTAGGGCAAGAATAATAAAGAGAATTCGATAATAATTCAATAAAGGAATTTAGTAACTAGGATCAAATTAGAAACCAAGGTTGGATTCGAAGTGAAACTCATCCCTAACATTTTTCCCATTATAAAAGTTCAATTCTATTACTCTTGTTAGTTTCAAATATAATTTTCAATCAATTCGGAAACTTTTAGTAATTAAATATAATTCAATACTAAAACACAATCCTTGAGTTCGACACTCGGTATTACCATTTTATTATTACTTGCAACGATTCAGTACACTTCCTAAAATGCTATCAAGTTTTTGGTGTCGTTGTCAGGGATTTCCATATCACTATTGAGTTATAATTTATTTACTTAATTGGAATTGATTGCTCTGCAATAAAATTTTTGTTTTTATTTTATTTATTTATTTTTCTTTAGTTTAAAACTTTTCATTACTCACAATTTTTCTAACCTTGTATGCGAGGCAAGTCCTCAACTAAACTTCTCTTTGATCCAGAAATCGAAAAAACTACGAAAGCAAATCGTAAGGCGGTTTGAGAAAGGAGACATAGGGAAAGACAATTAGTAGTGGAAGAAGAGGATCTAGGGGATTTCTTAATATTTGCGGAGATGGCTGATCGACCACCACCTGAACGTACCCTCAACGAGTATGGGAATCGAGATAGAAACCGTGCTCGGTTGGCTATCCATAACCAACCGGTTACAGTCAACAAGTTCGAAATATGTCCCGCTCTATGCCGAGAGTTGAAGGAGATTGATTTTTCTAGTAAACATAACGAAGATGCCAATAGATATCTCACAAACTTCTTTGAACTCTGTGAAACTATGAAGGTGGATGGTATCTCTGAAGAAGGCAAGACGTTGAAACTATTTCCATTGTCATTGATAGATGATTCTAAGGAGTGGTTTAATTCTTTAACCTCCGATAGCATCACCACATGGGGCGACCTTGAAGATAAGTTCTTGGAATAATACTTCCCCTCAGCTGTGTTTGTTAGAAAAAGGAAAGAGATTTCCAGTTACACAAACAGAAAGAAGGAGAATCTCTTTGTGACACTTATAGAAGGTTCAAGAGTTTATTAGAAGGATGCCCTAATGACTCTTCATCATATGCATAGTTTTCATTGGTTTTAGTCTTATTTATCTTTTATTCATTAGTTAATTTATGGAGCTATTTGATATACTTAGTTGATTTTAGTTCTTTGATTTAATGAAATATTTATGTTCTTATTTCCTTGATTAAGTAGATATTTTTCGTAGTTTTGCATTGTTTCTTTGTTTTAGTGCAGTGCTGAATTTCGGTGAGAAATCAACATGACATATGTGGAGTATTTCAGCCATATCTGGAGTTGTAGATGTCCAATTGGAGTCAAACCAATTAAATTAGGGAGATCTTAAAAATCAAATCTAGATAAGTACTTTGCAGGTTCACAAAAATTTAGAGGAATAAGGAGATCCACATAATCTGAATACTTCAGCAAAAGTAGCATACAAGTTTGATTTTCAAAAACAAGTAGAAACCACCAGAAACATCATTGATGTTTTGGTTATATTGATTTCATTCTTCAATTATGTTATTTAAATTATGTTATATCAAAAACAGCTTGACCTTAAAAAAAAGGGTCATAGCAATTTGAGGATACTGCAGGTTTACCGGAACCAGAGGAAACAGATGCAGACAAATCTTCAGAGGATGAATCTAATCAAGTTAATATAAGTCAAGATAAGTCAAAAGGAAGATCTGGATTGAAGTACAAAACATCCCATTGGAAGTTCAAGTGATCATTTGAGGATCATATCATCATTAAAGATACCACTTTGTTTGGCTCACTCTCGTCAATTAAGCCTACCACTGTTGATGAAGCATTGACAGATGATGGATGGATTCTTGCAATGCAAGAAGAGTTAAATGAATTTGAGAAGAATGATGTTTGGGATCTAGTACCTAGACCAGAGAAGAACATTATTGGAACCAAGTGGGTTTTCAGAAACAAGCTAAATGAAAAAGGTGAAGTGGTCAGAAATAAGGCAAGACTTGTCGCACAAGGCTACAGTCAACAAGAGGCATTGATTACAATGAGATATTTACTCCAGTGGCCAGGTTAGAAGCTATTTGTATCCTACTTTCTTTTGCTGCAAATAATAACATTACATTATTTCAAATGGATGTTAAAAGTGTTTTTCTAAATGGTTATATAAGTGAAGAAGTCTATGTTAAACAACCCCCAGGTTTTGAAAGTTCTGAATTTCCAAATCATGTTTCTAAACTTAGGAAATCCTTGTATGGTCTAAAACAAGCACCTAGGGCGTGGTATGATAGACTTAGTAACTTCTTGCTTAAAAATAACTTTGAAAGAGGACAAGTAGATAATACAATTTTTAGAAAATCAATAGGAGATAACATTCTTATTATTCAAATTTATGTGGATGACATTATTTTTGGATCTACTAATGGCACTCTTTGTCAAGAATTTTCTAAATTGATGCAGCTTGAATTTGAAATGAGTATGATGGGAGAACTTAAGTTCTTCTTAGGGATACAACTTCACCAAAGTCAAAAAGGTATATACATTCATCAAACTAAATATACAAAAGAGCTTCTTATGAAGTTTAAGATGAGTGATTGCAAACCTATGGCTACACCAACGCACCCTACTTGTTCACTTGAAAAAGATGATTCAGGCGAAAAAGTTGACCAAAAAACCTATAGAGGAATGATAGGATCCCTACTTTACCTTAACGCTTCCAGACCTGACATCATGTTTAGTGTATGTGTATGTGCAAGATTTCAAGCTGACTCTAGGGAATCACATTTAACTGTTTTTAAGAGAATCCTTAGATACCTAAAAGGCATTATCAACCGTACCTTGTTCTACAAGAAATCTCCTAAGTACAAACTTATTGGATACTGTGATTCTGATTATGCTGGAGATAAATTTGAGAGAAAGAGCACCAGTGGCAATTGCACATTTTTAGGTGACAACTTAATATCTTGCTCAAGTAAGAGACAAAACACCATTGCAATGTCAACAATAGAGGCTGAGTACATTTCAGCAGTTGGCTACAGTTCTCAACTACTTTGGATGAAACATCAACTTGAAGACTACAACATCCTAGAATCCAACATTCCCATCTATTGCGATAACACTTATGCCATTTGTCTAGCCAAAAACCCTATCTTACATTCTAAAGCTAAACACATAGAGATCAAACACCACTTCATTAGGGATTTTGTTCAAAACGGGGTACTAAACATTCAGTTTGTAGACACTGAACACCAATGGGCTGACATATTCACCAAACCATTACCTGAAGACAGGTTTGACTTCATCAAGAATAACCTAAACCTTACCTTCATACTTGAGTGATGTTGTGATAACATTAGAGTAGTTTAGTTTTACACTAGTTATTATATTTTCTTGTATTATGTTATGCTATATTTATTTTATTCCCAAAAAAAAAACAAACAAAAAAAGAGGGAAAAAAAAAAGAGAAAAAAAAAGGAGACAAATATCACTTTCAAGTCTTTTTGTCTGATGACAAAAGGGGGAGAAATATATTTGATAATGTGGAAAGAAAAGGATTCTAAGACTTATGGGGAGCCTTAAGTTAGGGGGAGTCAAAGAAATATAAAGAAAAGTTGTTATCAAAAATACAAGTTTTGTCGTCATCAAAAAGGGGGAGATTGTTGGAACCAAGTTGGTTTTACATTTAGAGTTTTGATGTTAACAAAAGTATTTTATGAGAACAATATATTTGACTTCAAAGAGTATGAAAGAAGATTCATGTTTTTGAAGAAAATGTAAAATAAGATTTGATTCAAATTTATAATTGAAGAAAATCTTAAATAAGATTTGGTTCAAAATTATAATTGATCAAAATCTAAAATAAGATTTGATTCAAATTTATAATTGAAGAAAATCTTTGACCAAGTTAAAAACAAAATATGGTCAAGATTTGAAGAAGATTTGAAGAATACTTGAAAAATATTTTAACGAAAATTTGAAAAATATTTTATCAACATTTAATGAAGATTTGAAGAATATTTGATCAACATTTAATGAAGATTTGAAGAATATTTGATTTGAAGATTTACAGAGTCAATCTACACAAAATAGGAATATAATCAATCTGAAGAATTTAAAAACTCAATCTACATAAAATAGGAACAGTATCAATCTGAAGAATTTACAAACTCAATCTGAACAAGATACAATTCAAAATTTATGTGTCAAATTCATCTTAGAGTTTAAAGAGAGAAACACTTGTTCGAATGAGAAATATTTTCTGAGTGTTCTTTTCTTAGATTGTGAGAGTTATTATTATTATTAGCTTTGTTAGAAGCAACTACTCCAGTTCCAATCTTTTGTATCCAACCCGACAGTGGTTTAGTTCTTTCTTCAATTTGGGGTTGTCAGGTTGTTAGGAGAAGAGTTGGCTTGTAGGGTCAAGGTGATTAGTTCCTCAAAAGTCTGGGGTTGTGAGGTTGTTTGGGAAGACTGGCTTGGAGGGTCAGGTGCTTTGTAATTCAAGGTATTTGAATTAGTGGATTAAAGCCTTCTGAATGAAGGGACTAGATGTAGCCAAGTTAATGGTGAACCAAGATAACGTTATGTGTCAAATTATTTATGCTTTCATTGTTTGCTGATTCTGAATTCGATTGCTTCTTATCTAAGTAATTCATAAAAACTAACCAACCTTAATCAAATTAGCAAAAAGTTATCAACTTTGGCAAACACAATTCAACCCCCCTTCTCGTGTTTGCACCTTTAATTACGACCTCACTTGAAATATATACTTCTTGGTCAGAAGGATGATGTGTTCTTTGTGTCATATAATACACCTTGACAATGGTTGAGGCGTCAAGCTAATGACTTTAAAGAAGCGCTTATTGGGAGGCAACCCAAATTCGTGTCCTTTGCATTTTATTTTTCCATTTTGTTCTCATTTTATTTCCTTTATTTTCGTTTGTCTTTATTATTTGCTAGTTGTATTAGTTCTTGATATTTTGTTCGATCAAAAAACCAAAATGAGTGCTTAGGGAGTAGATTTCGCTTGGAGCGCATCTAACACCAGAGTGGGTGTTTCAATTCTGTCGTTCTACGCCTGAAGCGCTACTTGGCGCCTGAAGAACGCACAATGCGCCTGAAGCGCGCCCGAAGCGCGCGTAATGCACTTGCAGCGCGCTCAAAGCGCAATTTCTGCTGAAAAAACGTGTTTGTCAATGTCTGGCTGCGCCTGATGCGCGCTCGAAGCGCAATTTCTGCTGAAAAAACATGTCTGTCACTGTCTGGCTGCGCCTGAAGCACATTTCCTACACTTACACACGCCTGAAGCGCATTATGAGACGAGCTGGGTTATAAAACCCTTGTCCCTTAACTTTGTACCCAACCCTTGTCCTCCCACAAAAAAAAAATCAACAAGTACATAGGACTCTAATGCTTCTCCAAGTCCATTGTTCAGCATTACAAAGGTAAGTCTTCCTCCCCTATCAAGCTTTCTTCCCCGATCAAGTAAGTTTTCTATCTCTTTTTTAAAAAAAAAAACAAAGAAAAACAAATGTTACTCTCAACTCTTTCTTTTCTTTAGTGGTAGAGGAATACGGGACCCAAGCAATGCCCCTTGAATTACTCAACTGAGAGAAGTTTCCTTTCCTTTTTCTTTGTGTGTGTTTATTTTATTTTTGTAGTTGAATTTTATGTTTTTATCCTTTCAATAAATGTGTACTATGATGAAGAAGTTGTCATAACCTGCAGTTAGTCTTAAGTTTTATATTCCTTGGCTCATGTTATTGCTCAATTCAACTAGTTTCACTGATGCACACATTGTTGATTACTTTGTTGTTGTAGAAATTTAACTTGCCATCAATTTTTCAAAAAACAAAAAAAAATTACTAACCTTTTCAATGAAATGTTTAGCATTATTTTGACAATTCATACTCTCTCTTATATCCTAGTTGTGAGCTTTTGGGCCTAAACACTTTAATTATTTAGTGAGTGATTATCTAGACATGTGTTATCTCTTCATAACTTGCACTAATTCTGACTTGCATCACTTGTGATTTATACATACACTGAGGCAATTTTGTTTGGTCGTTTAAGCCTTTCTAACTACCCTGTGAAAATTTTATCCTTTGCTAGCCCCTTTGAGCATTGCCTTTTTCTTTCGGTTACTAGCCACATTACAAGCCAAAGACCTGACTTTAATTAAATCACCTTACTTGGAGTTAGGTAGAAAAACTTTTGTCTCATCTTGGTAAAGTTCTAAGTTTGGGGTTGCTCATGGAATAGCAACCTTTAAGTTTGGAGTGGGTTCTCACCTAAAACGAAAAAAGAAGAAGAAGAAGAAGAAGAAATTCAAAACAGTATACCTTCCCTCTCCAAATTTTAATTCTTTTCTCATCAGTCACGTGAAACCTATTATCCAATTTTACTTGTATACAGTAACCAAGTTTTTCGTAGATGTGATTCTAACTAAGAGACCTGTTACTTCATTTATATTCTTTCTTATACGTCGAAAAACCACCATGGTAGCCATATGTGATCTATCTCAAATTCTCTCTCATTTCGCCATGGAAATACATGAATATTTGGCTTCACACACAAAATCTACCGCTGAACTCGTTTATGACCTTGCCTTGGCCGATCGTGACTCCATTTAACTGTAAACAACCATCTTTCATCCCTTGGGTGGACTGTTTTTGGGCTATTCTGGAAATCACATTCATCCTTCCGAAAAATGGATATAATATTTGGATTCCCCTCGTCAAAACTTTCAAGAAACACTACTCATTTGTATTTTTCGATGAAGTTGACGTCAGACCCTCCTGGCGCTCCAACGAGTCGGTGAGACTTTTCTGCAGTTTTTTCTCGTTGTTTTGACTCCATTTTGCTCCTAAAATTATTATTAATTATTTAACATTCATTTTTATGCTCCTCATAATTTATCAGTCGCGTCTCGACGATTTTGTGAACTCGCCATTTATTCCGATTCGTTCGATGTACCTTGTCGATCTGCGGTTGCTGCTGAAAAATCCCATTGATTCATGAGTTTGTTAAAGCGTCGAAATAAGGTAAAGGGTGAGAGAGCGTTTGAAATCACGAGTATAATATATTGCGAATATGGAAATTGTGAGATTAAAATTTGGAATAGAAATATTTGTAATGTGTTGATTGATTGAATTTCTTTGAATGTGTGGTATTTGATATTATTGTGATATTGGGTGTCGAATGAATTTTATGTATATGTTTCATTACATGAGTTTATGTGATATGATAATAAAATATAGATGCATTGTGATAATTTAATGTGACCATGATGTATGATTAATAATTGTGATTTTATAAATTTGTGATAAGTTTATGTGATGATGTATGATTCCAAAAACTTACTATTACTTATTTAGACGCTTTTCCCGTTCATCTCACAATATATTATACTCATGAATTCAAACGCTCTCTCACCCCTTACCTTATTTAGATGCTTTCTCAAACACAGAAATCAATGGAAGTTTTCAACAGCAACTGCAAATCGACAACGTACAGCGAGCGAATCCGAATAAACACAAAATCGACGAGAGGCAACTGATAAATTATGCAGAGCATAAAAATAAATGTTAAACAATTAATAATAATTTTAGGAGCTAAAATAGAGTCAAAACGACGAGAAAAACTGCAGAAAAATTTTCACCGACTCGTCGTAGCGTTGGAAGGGGCCGACGTCAACTTCACCAAAAAAATGCAAATGAGTAGTGCTTCTTGAAGGTTTCAACAATAGGAATCCAAAAAAGATGCCAGTTTTTTGAGACGGCAAACGTGGTGATCGAAATCGGCCAAAAACAGCTTGCCCAAGGAAAGAAACAGAGCTATTTCTGAAGAAACGGAGCAACGATTGATAAAATTGAGGCCAAAAATGGATTCAGTGGCCGATTTTGTGAGGGGTGAAGGTTGGGCTCGATTCAAATGGCAAAGAATTGGTGGGAATGAATTTGAGAGAAAATGGGTTTGCTACAATTTGGCCTGTTATTTTTTATTGCAGATGTACAGGTACAAGAGTAAAACACTAAGGCCCAGGGGACTGCAGACTGAGGCATAAATGGGGTGTAATGAGTAACTCGTAGGTATAGGAAACAAAAGTCAAACGAGTAACAAAAATAGCCCAATTAATATGCAGAAGTAGAAAATACGGGTGTAAATAGTAATCTCGTCCAAAATTCATTTTCTAGTATTTCTAAAAGCCCTTAATAAATAAATAATTTATTTTACTGATCCACACTAGAAACTATTTCTCAAAAATACTCATTTTAACATAATATTATTTTTTCTTAACATAGATAAATCTAATTTTAACCAAAACTCTCATATTCAAAATAATAACTATAATTATTACTATAACATTTTTCAAAATAATCACATAAAATTAAATCATTTATATAGAATAGTCAAAATGATAAAATAAATAAATATAACATCAACAATTTATATTAATTATTAAATCAAAATAAATATGTATAAATCATCATACCATAGCAACTATATAAAAACAAAGAAAATCAATATCAATATTATTAATATCTCAAGATAATTATTTGTAAAATAAAAAGATATATTTAGAAATAATTAAATATAATTATGTGCACACTTAACATTAGTCAAACATACAAGAAAATATCGCTTTAACTACGAATATACGTATACATGTAGAATCGCCTAAAATCTTATACTTTAAAATATGTACACTAAAGTACTATTATTTATAAAAAAAAATATATAAAATAATAAAACATAATATTTGTTATTGATATCACTTATTTAGTCAAATATGTACAAGATTAGCGCATCATAGAAAGCATCCATATGATGCAAACTAGTCACAAAATCTATGAACATAAATTCTAAAATAATTTTAACATCAAATTAATTATTTAAAATCATATTTAATTAATAAATAGCTTATTATAAAATTTGGGGAGTTACAGCCAAGGTAGGGTTTTTTCCCAACACAAATATAATTAGACAATTGGTTGGATGGTATGAAATAGATAATCGTCAGTGTTCGTCTTATAGCAGCAATAAACGTAGGCTAGTGGATTAAAATGATAAAACCTTTTTATTGAATTTTATATGTAATGTATGATTTTTTATGAAATAAAATTCGAGTCTTTATATTATATGTGTATTTGATGAAAGTTACAATTTTTTTGGTCATCTATCTATGAACATATGATTCTTGTGATAAGGACATGCGGTACATGAACTTAGTGATGTATGAATAAGATGATGATTTAAAAAAGTGATTTTTGAATGCATGTGACATGATCTTAGTGAACTGTGCAAGAATATTCTATTTGACAATACATCATCATGTCATGGCATATGCATCTTCGTGAAAGTTGCCATTGTGACAGGTTATTTTTCTACGTTGGTATGGGTAATTTTTCTGTGTGGAAGTTGCCATAGTGGCAAGTTTATATTATGATCATATAGATTTTATAAGCATGTATATGTTTTTGTTACACAATTTTACTATTTGTGTTTTATTTTCTTTTAAATGAGAATTTTACATTTATTTGTTTTGTGTCACTTTTCCATATTGTTTATTTTGATTTGATGTGGATAATGGAAAAAAAATAAGCACGAGTTAATAAAAATCCACGCCACAAATACTGGTCAAAGATATACTTGGGGATTAAAAAAATAATAAAAATATTAAAAATAAAGGTCCAAAAATCGCTAAAAAAATTAAAAGAATCAAAATCGCACAATTGAAATATTTAAAGAGTTAATAGTGCATTTATACTTAACTATTGCTACACCACTAATAATGTGTGTTGTTTTTTGGAGAGACTTTTGAGATTAAGCAAGGTTGTCGTCGATGTTGTCATTTGCTCTAGGCCATGTATGGCCTATCAATCAATCACAATGTCGGTGCAGTCAAACATTCAATTATTCAATTTCATCCTCCATTGGCTTTCAAGAAAAATTTCTCTCAAGCTCATCATAACTCTTTTGATTTGCCTCTCAGTGCACTGCCCAAACCTTGCATAAAGGGTAAAGTTCTCGCTGTTTGCATTTCAAAAGACGAATACCGCGCTGGTTTTGCATCATGCATAATTTTCCTTCATGGTCGGGTTATTCTGTCCATAGGAGATGTTCCGATTAAAATTGATGCTTATGCACTCCGATTTTTAACAGCGAGAGTGTAATTTTTTTTTAAACAACTAAACACTCTTGGATAAAATATTCATAATCGTACTGTAATTTAAATCAGAGTAAAATATTTAATTGTAAAATTCTTTTCCAAAAGTGACGATTAGAATCATTGTTGCATTTTATAAAATGGTTTCGACACAATTGACTTCTTTATAACCGAACAATTTACATTGCGACATCAACATTGCAATAAAGAAGGGAGAATAAATAAAATCCTAAGCTGATCTTGAACTCTAAATGAGGATGATTGGGTACTGAGGACCGACGAGTGGCATCTAGTTTCACTGCTTCAGATCGCCAATCCAAATCATCACTCTGTCACGTCTTCGACGTCGTTGCAATTCTCGCACGACTCTAACCTCTAAGAATGTAACACCCCAAATTTTAAAATAAACTTCATTAATGAAATAGGATTCTAAATAAATAATTTGGTTTAAAAATTATTTTATAATATATGTTGATAAATTTTGTAATTAATTTTCGTTATATGAATGTTTTCAATGATCTGCTAGTTTTATAGGACTAAACGAGTAATATTGTAACACCCTGAATTTATTGTTATTATAAATTAGTAATATTTTCTTATACGTATTTTGTTGTGATGATTTTCTACTTAGTTCTTTTTATCTACTTATCTGGATGATTTACTAAAATTAGTGATTATTGATATTAAATCCAATTTTTATATTATATATAAGTATAGATTAGTGCAATTAATTTTAGATTGTTATTATGTTAAGCCTAATGTTTTGTTATTATTGTTAACTAGACCTTTGGTAGATAAATTTATTTTAAATATATATATATATATATATAAATTAACTAAATTATTTATAATATGAATAAATAAATTGATTTATATAAATAAAATATAACAATGATGATTGATGTGTTACGGCTATGCGTAGTCCTAATATGCATAGAAATATATATGATATACATATTATTATGTGGCCTAGCTATTAGAAACTTTAATAACCCAATCTTCCCCTGGCAGCCTAGCTAATAGCCACTCTAATAACCTAATTCTCGTCTTTTTCTTCTCTACCAGCGCCGTAACACATGCCTTCCCTCACCAAACTCTACTTCTTTTTCCATCAGTAACATGAAACCTATTTTTTTTTATTTGGCTTATATACTATTCACTGTAACCAAGTTTTTCATATATTGCGATTCTAACTACGAGACCTGTTACCTCAATTTAATTATCTTTTATATGTCAAAAAAAAACCACAACGGTTGCTACAAGTGGTCTATCTCGAATTCTCTTTCATTTTGCCATGGAAACGCACGAAACCTTGGCTTCTCACACAAAATCCACCGTTGAACTTATTTATGGCCTCGCCTTGGCCGGTCGTGGCCTCGTTTATCCGCAAACAACCATTTTTCGTCCCTTGGGCGGACTGTTTTTGGGCTTTTTCGGAAACCACATTCATCTTTTCCAAAAATGGACATCATTTTTAGATTCCTCTCGTCAAAACCTTCGAGAAGCACTACTCATTTGCATTTTTCGGTGAAGTTGACGTCGCACCCTTCCGGCGCTCCCACGAGTCGGTGAGACTTTTTCTGTCGTTTTTTTTCCTATCGTTTTGACTCCATTTTGATCATAAAATTATTTTTAATTATTTAATATTTATTCGTATGCTCCGGATAATTTATCAGTCGTGTCTCGGCGACTTTGTGAACTCGTTATTTTCGAATCCGTTCGCTGTACGTTGTTGATCTGCAGTTGCTGTTGAAAACTTCCATCGACTTCTGTGTTTGAGAAAGCATCGAAATAAGGTAAGGGGTGAGAGAGCGTTTGAATTCATGAGTATAATATATTGTGAGATGAACGGGAAAACCGTATTTCCCAACGATTCATCCGGGGCTTGCTACGTACGGCAGTAGCCCTTTGAGTGATAAATTAATTAATGCAAAAATATGGTACTTGTGAGATTAAAATATAGAATAGAAATATTTGTAAGGTGTTGATTGATTTAATTTCTATAAATGTGTGGTATTTGATATTATTGTGATATTGGGTGTCGAATTAATTTTATATATATGTTTAATTAGATGAGTTTATGTGATCTGATAATAAAAGATGGATGTGTTGTGATAATTTTATGTAATGATGATGATGTGTGATTTATAATAGTGATGTTATGAATTTGTGATGAAAATATTGAAGTAACCCCTGATGAAATAATTGTGATTCCAATTTGTGTTTGAGATGACGGTCTTAATGGAGTATCATAGGCCAACGAGTGGAGAAAATAAATATTGTGAATTTGTGAAGTGGATATTATTTTGTCATCATATAGGTAGGGCTTGACAAGCCTAGCGATTCTAGGGAAGTACAACTGAATTGAGCCTGATCGTGGCGGTCTGCTGTTGAGCCTTAAGGCAAGATTGTTAGACCTTGGAGGTATTCGGGTGGGGAATTCCTAGGTGACTTGGAGGTAGCACTCCAAATATCGGGAGCTACCATGCAACACACGTTTACCTCGACTGTCGCGTATATGTGTCTCGGGTTGAGTTGAGGGGATCTATGAGGACAGGGCCAATTTGAATTGTCCGTCCACCGGGATGGTGGCATAGTATCATGGCCTCCTAACCAAGTACTTCAGAGTTAGAATGGTACCACGTTGTGAAGTAGAGTCTAAGCTCATGCATAGCATTGCATTTTTGTGTGATTGTTTGTTGTGATTAATATGTATTGAGTGCGATGATAATTTCTTAGATGATTTGGTGTTATTGTGAAAAGTATTGATTTTCCTTGGTTGACTTTATAAAGTTATGTTTTTCCTTGAAGAATGTTTGTCTAATGATACGGTTTATTTATGATTAATTGCGTGTTCTCCTTACTTATATTATACTATTAACATGATTTCAAAACTCACCTCCTTCGTTGTTTGTGTTTGACTGGCTTGGCCCTGCGTTTGCGAAATCGCAGTTGTTACAGGTTAATGAGTCTTGAAGTTCAAGTTGGGAGGAACCCCGCTCTGATAGGTGATACCGGGAATAAGGGTTTTAATTTGTATTTTACTTATTTAATTTGAAAAGACTTTTTGTATGAAAACCTTATAAGTACTAGTAAGTTTTTAGAATTAAGTCAAGTAATTATACTTAAATCAAGCTCATTGAGATTGCGCTGTTTTAATTGAGGAACAAAGTTGAATTGTTACATGTGTATTTAGAGAAACATAATATCCTAAATTAGATATAAAAGTTTTTATTTTCTTGAGCAAATTTTCTTTATCCGCTGCGAGTGTTGTTCAAATAATTTAGTATAAATTATTATAAATGCTATTTTGGGGTTTAGGGTGTCACAAAGAACCTGGGGCGTAAGCCCGGTCCACAATAATAGTAGAGTGTCACTATCTAAAACAACATATATACGAATATACAAAGCACGAAAACATAACATGGCATGTAACAAACATGACTCGTGTGACAAAGCACCCTAATGCAATGCTTATATGCCAATGCACATGATTTCGGAATTTCCACACCCTCTTCAAGGGGCGTAAATCATAAATGTACCGCCTCTCACAGACCAGTACTAGTTACCAAGGTGCCACCTATCACAGATCGACACAATTTACCAGAGTGTAGTCTATCGCAGACCTACACGACTCAAAAATCCTTGTAAGGATAAGGTGGACCAATCAACTCAAGGAACCACCCCATGGCCCATCACGGTCACCACTAACACTGTGGCCCATCACGATCACCACTTACTATGAATGCATGAGCATACTCTGACTCTTCCTCATCAATCATGTAAATGCAGTTATTAAAAGACTCCCTTTTTAATACTCATTAAATACTAATAATTTTTCATACTATTTCACAGAGCATATTCAAGACATATTCTCGTCAATAAAATTCATAACACATATGTTAGCAGTTATGAATACATAATCACATTAATTACATAAACAATCGTGTGTGCATTTTTTCACCACAAGCACAAAGAACATGTATACAGACACACTCTGAATTCAAGCATATATAATATCGTTAGAAAGTGCCCTTACCTCGACGGTGCTTTATTACATAAGCAACTTACTCTACGCCGGCATAACCTATCCGACGATTCCAACATTACCTTTCAATTTCCTTGTACCTTAAACCGATCAATTAACTTAATCAATACAAGTTTCTAAATCAACCCCCAAATGAACCCTAGGTTCGACCACTATCCAAATCAACAAGAGTTTGGCTTTTCTCGTAGGTTCTCTAACTTCAACAAGACTTTGATTTAGGTATTTTGACCAAAGCGAATTTCAAAACACTTATGCCACACTTTGAAAGTCTCGAAATTATTTTTCAAACTTATTGAAGTTCAACTCAAATCTGTCTTTAACAACTTAGGACAAAAATATTTTCTTAAGAAAATCACTCAAAGACAAACATACTCACACAGTTTGAAACTTCGATTAAATCATCAATCAACTTCATAAATTTCAACACTTTAATATTTGAAAAACTAGTAGAAGGTTTGTATTCAAAAAAAATCTTATAAAAAAAACTCAAATACAAAGAGTTCCAATATTCTAACTATTCAAAATTATGTTGCTTCCAATTTGACATTTTTCAAACCTTAATATTTACTAACTATGATCTATATATAAAATTTCACACAAAAACCACATTTTCTCATAAACGCAAAATATTTCCCAAGTTCACAATTATCTTTTAAGTCTCCAACTAAAATCTTCATTCCTAATAAAACCACATATCAAAACCCAAAATTATAATCAATCACTGTTTTTCAAAACACCTAAATGCTTATTCAACCTCGAATTTTAGCATAAAGCTAACATCTTTACTATAAAAATCAAAACTTTCAACTTCAAAACTTAAGATTGAAACTTTGTTCATAAAGTGAATATTTCTCTTACAATTCTTTTTTATATACAAAATTTGAACCCTTATGTATATTTTTTATATGAACTAGTCTTAAAGTCATCAATTTTTAAACTTTGTTTCTCAAAGTTAAATATCTCTTCACAAAAATTAAAAATTTAATATCAATGACAAAAATTTTTAGTTCAATCTATAAAGGTGGAAACCTTGATTTCACGAAAACCCCAAGGATAAACCCTTTAACACCTTAATAACAAAGTAAACTTAAAAACTACCTTTAAACAAAATTTTGAACTCTCTTTCTATATATATATCACTCGGCTAAAATCCATTTTACTCAAACACATACAAAAATCAAATTTTCACATTATGACACACCACATTTAATCTTACTAAAAATTTTGGGGGTTTGTTTTCATTTTTTGTTATTCAATTACTAACTCCTCTAATTTCAATATTAACAAAGCACCAAAGCAAAAAAACACATTTTCCTTTTACTCCCTTACTTAGGATTTTTTATTTTTGAAAGAAAAATAGTCGAAAATGTTTCCTTTGACTTCCTAAACATTAATAACAACCATAGTAGTGATAAACAAGCAAGATTAAAGCTCAAAATATTAAAAAATAAATAAATAAATAAATAAAAATCATTCTCCCTATATATGTATGCTTACGGGTTTGAGAAAAAAGAGGGGAGACATAGCTACCTCACCTAGTGATCCTTAGCTCTTTGAAATCCTCTCAAGTAGTGAAACAACTTTGTAGTTAGAGGTTTTGTGATTGGAGGCTTCTAAGTTGCTCAAATATGAAGGAGAAGATTTGCGTTTGGAGAGAAATGAGAGAAGATGTTTTTGAAGAATTAAAGAAAGTGATAATAAGATGATGATGATGATGGACATGAATTGCTTTTATAGGGAGGCGTAAATGTTTTTTTTTCTCCTTCCCTTAATTAATCTATTATCTCAATTCCAAATTAATCTCTAAAAATTTCTAACCACAAAAATTAATCACATAAATTTAATCATAAAATCTCACAATATCATTAATGACACTTAATCATAATCACATCACATCACTCACTTCTAGATCTACTTTAGTAAAAATATCTACTATCGTCACAGTCTAAATGACAGATATATTTAACAGTAATGTGTGATGTCTTAAAATATTTGTTGATAATAATCCTCTATAATTCGATTAAATTATTCTTCTACGAATAATTTTAACTGGGTCTCTGAAAATATTTTAAAAAATATTTTACTAGTCCATCACTTCTCATCTAATCCTTCTTACACAAGTGATTCTAGTCAGCACAAAAAAGAGATAGCGAAGTGGCTCATTTTGGTAGTCTTACTACATTGTAAAGAAATATCTAGATATTTTCATTAACCACTCAATAAAATATTAATATCCTAGAAAAATATCTAGATATTTTATGACTTTAAGTCACATCATCTCGTTTAGTCTCTGAGTTTGTTCATAAACGAGTCGCATTTTGCTAACGAATAAATTTATTAGTAACTTAAAACTTTTTTAATAAATCTACAAATTAAAGCTTTACAAAATTTAATATAACGAGATCAAATTCTCATTATTGTTGATATATAAAACAACCGGTTAAATTTTGGTGTCATTCAGCGTTCGTCAGAATTTAAACGGCGGGTATATCTTGCCCGTTTTCAAAAAACTTAGTAGAAAATTATTTTTGAAATCTCAACAATGCCAAGACAACCACATAGTCATTTAACATCAAGGAAACATTTGAAATTTTTTCATAGATTAATTTGCAAGTCAGACACTTACAACAATTTTACAAATACAGGCAAAATAATAAACAACATAAGGCATAATTAGATAGTAAGCCCTAATTCTTGTTATAAATAAATAACGGGTCTTACACTTGTATGATAAGTAATTGAAACTTTGTAAAGTTATTGGTCCCTTGAAAATGGTCACTTGTGTGATAAGTGTTCGAGCTCAAGTTATTGGTCACTTGTGTGATAAGTTTTCGAGCTCAAGTTTTATTGCTATGGTGGACCAAAGAACTGTTTGATCTATTATGTTGTGGAATCTTAATTTGGGTATCCATTGTTTTTTGTCTTGGTCTTTTGATTTTAACTCTCATACTTTGCATCAAACTATCGTTCAATGTTAGTTGAGATTTCATGGTTTGGCTCGTGAATGTTGGAGGTCGAAAACATTGTTTGAAATTAGTGTTGCAATGGGTGTTCCAAAGTCTATTGGTGAAGCCATGCGCAGTCGTACATTCAGTCCTTTTGCATGAGTGTTGATTGATATTGACCTAACTTTCCCTCTTCACGAAAGTCATCTTGTTAAACGTGAAGGGTTTGCTTTTCTAGTCAATGTGGAATATGAAAAATTACCTCTATTTTGTGAGGTATGCCACATTATTGGCCATGCCAAGTCTGCTAGAACCAAATTGGTTTAAAAAACTATGACACTTACTTATTTTGATGATAACAGAATTACTTTGTGGAAACTATGACACCCTAAACCCCAAGATAATATATATATATAATAATATAGATTAGAATTTTTAAATTTAATTCGCAGCATATAAGAAAATTTGTTTCCAAAGAAATAAAAACTTTTATAACTAATTTAGGATATCACGTTCCTCTAAATACACATGTAAAAATTCAACTTTATTTCTCAATTAAAATAGTGCAATCTCAATGAACTTGACTTAACTATAATTTCTTAATTTAATTCCAAAAACTTATTAGTACTTATAAGATTTTTATACAAAAATTCGTTTCTAATTAAATAAGTAAAAGTACAATACAAATTACAACTCTTAATTCCTAGTATCACCTGCAATTTTACAAATGCAGGGTCAAACTAGTCAATCACAAACAACGAAGGAGGTGAGTTTCAAAATCATATTGATAGTATAATACAAGTAAGAAGAACACGCAACCAATCATAATAGAACCGTATCATTACACAAACATTCCTCAAGAAAAATATCACATTAAAAAGTCAAAATCACTCAAGGAAAATCAATAAATTTCACTATAACATCAAATCTTCTAAGAGAAATTATTATCGCACACGATACATATTAATCACAACAAAACAATCACAAGAAAATGCAATGTTATGCATCAGCTTGGACTCTACTTCACAATGTGGTACGATTCTAACTATGAAGTACATGGTTATGAGGCTTGATACTATGCCAAGGTCTAACACCCAAATACCTCCAAGGTCTAACAATTTTGCCTTAAGGCTCAACAACAGACCACCACGATCAGGCTCATTCAGTTGTACTTCCCCAGAATCACTAGGCTTGTCATACCCTACCTAAATGATGACAAAATAATCTCCACTTCACAAATTCTCTAAATTTAATTTCTCCTCTCGTTGGCCTATGATACTCCATTAAGAGCGTCATCTCAAACACAAATTAGAATCACCATTATTTCATCAACTATGAGGTTACTTCAATATTCTCATCACAAATTCACAACATCACTATCATTAATCATATCTCATCACACAAACTCATCACAATTTTATAGCATCACTATCATCAATCATACATTATCACATAGAATTATCACAATTCATCAATCTTTTATTAACACATCACATAAACTCATCTAATCAAACATATACATAAAATTCATTCGACGCCCAATATCACAATAATATCAAATACCACACATTTAAAGAAATTAAATCAATCAACACCTTAAAAATATTTCTATTCTATATTTTAATCTCACAATATATTATACTCATAAATTCAAACGCTCTCTCACCCCTTACCTTATTTCGACGCTTTCACACACGAATACAATTCCATGAGCAGACCGCCTTTGTTCATTGACTCTTTGTCCTTCAATTGATCTAACTCGATAGTTTATGGGTAAACGTTAAAAATAAATTATGAGAAGACACTCTAAAAACTAAATTTCGAAATTCGATCAAGGAAACATACCATAAATCAGAAAACCAATCAGTGGATAATATGGCCACTTTTCACATGATCATTTTGGCATTGGTTTCACTCAAATCGGACTTACGGTGAAGACGAACGGTACAAAATAAGAAATTTTATAAATAGAGAAGTCGGGTATTTTAGAGAGAAATCGGATAGTTAAAAATCTGAAGAAGTATGTTTATTTGACTACCTAAATGAATAAAACAACGTACTGAAATTTGGACGAGAACGTGGAAAGTTTTCTAGAACAGTTATCGATCATCGGTGCCAATTTTCTTCCTTTTCTCTCAATTTGCGGCTGCCCTGTCTCTTTACGTACGGCTACTCTCTCTTTGTGGTATATTTCCTTCTTTCTCTTTTCAATTAATTTTTTTTAAATTATGTAATTAGGGTTTACTCTTGCGCTTAACCCATAAAACACATTTTACTCTTTTCTTTTATTTATTTGTTTTTTAAAACAAAATAAACAATTACCAAAACCATTTTTTAAAACACTTTTTTTTTAAATAGTTGTAAATAATTGAAATATCACTACGTAGTCAAATGCACAAAAAAATATTACATTAAATGGGTACGCGTATATACCCGTAAAATCGGATAAAATCGTATTCTTCAAAATATTACACTAAAATACTATTATCTTCAAAAAAATATATATAAAATAAAATATTTATTATTTATATCGTTCATTTAATATAATATGTATCAAACTAGCACATCATAGAGAACATCCATATAACGATAATTAGTCACAAAATTTATCAACATATATTCTAAAATAAATTTTAACATTAAATTAATTATTTAAAATCCTATTTAATTAATAAAATAGTTTATTATAAAATTTAGGGCGTTACAGAAACAATTTAAAGCATTAATGTTCTATTTAAGTGTGCAATTCCCAGATCGGGTATTTTATATGACTTTGCACTACATCCTTTGATGTTTGATCTAAGTTAAAGGAACATCAAGACTCCGCTTTGATTTTCATATTCTAAGTATGGCGAACGCGCTCTAAAACGTGCATCTTGTGATTTTGGTAATACAAGCAATGCTCTTATTAGTTTGGCTCTGATGGCTACAACAAGAAGTCTTCATATTAAGATTCACATACTCAAATTCAAGGATTTGTTTAACATGGTTTAATGGCGAATAGATCTCAGAAGATTTGATATGAAACTTCATGATACATGTTGATTTTTTGCAATCAGGGAAACAAGCACAAACCCTAAAAATCTCTTTAAAAGGATGTAACACCCCAAATTTTATAATAAATTATTTTACTAATAAAATAGAATTTTAAATAATTGATTTGGTGTTAAAGTTATTTTAGAATATATATTGATTAATTTTATGACTAATTTTCTGTATATGTGTGTTTTCTATGATTTGCTAATCTTGTACACATTTGACTAAATGAGTGATATAAATAATAAATATTATATTTTATTATCTTATATAGTTCCCTAAAAATAATAGTATTTTAGTGTACATATTTTAAAGAATAAGATTTTATGCGATTTTACGTGTATATGTGCGTTCGTAATTAATGTGATATTTTCTTGTATGTTTGACTAATGTTAGGTGTGCACATATTTATATTTTAATTATTTCTAAGTATCTCCTATTTTAGTTATTTATTTTATAAACAATTATCTTAGGATAATAGTAATATTCTTTTTTATTTCCTTTATTTTTATATAGTCGATATGGATGATGATTTTATACATATTTATTATGATTTAATAATTAATATAAATTATTGATGCTATATTTATTTATTTAATCGTTTTGACTATTCTATAAAGATGGTATTATTTTAATGCGATTATTTGAAAATTATTATAGTTATAGTTATTATTTTGAATATGAGAGTTTTGGTTATTAATTTATTTTAAAATGTTAATTACTTTAATATATAAAATATTAATTCTAAAATATTAGTAATGTTTTATTAATGAAATTGTTTAAAAAAAGTGTTAAAAAAATGGTTTTGACAGTGGTTGGTTTTATTTTATAAAAAAGTAAAAGACTGAAATAAAATGAATTTTATGGGTTACGCCCATATGCAAAAAATTGAAACCTAACTAAATAATAATAAACAAAAAAAAAGGTATTCGAATGGCAGCGGCTGCATCAACGAATTGAAGGAAAAATAGAAAAAAATTGATACCGGCATCAATAACTGTCTCAGAAAATTTTCTCCATTTTCGTCCAAATTTCAGTATGTTGTTTCATACAAGTCAATTAAACATAGTTTCTCATATTTTTAACCATTCCAATTTCTCTTTAAAATACTCGACTTATCTGTTTATGGAATTCGTTATTTTACACCATTCTTCTTCACCGTAAGTCTGATTTGAGTGAAACCAACGCCAAAAGGACCGTGTGAATAATGGCTATATTACCCACTAATTGGTTTTCTGACCGAATTTGAGTGAAACCAACCCCAAAATGACCGTGAAGGGTTTCCGTGACCGAATTTCATAATTTAGTTTTTAGAGTATCTTCTCATAATTTATTTTTGACATTTACTCTAAAATATCTTTTTGCACATAATCCCTTATAAAATGATGTTTAATCTTTATATGTTTAGCTCTGCAATGTAAAATAGGGTTTTGGGGTTGAACATATAGCTGAAGTATTATCACAAAAGATAGGAATGTTACTCTCTTTTGATTTTAAAATCTTCTAGTAGATATTTCACCTATAACAGTTTAGTGTTATAGCTTGCTGCTGAGATATATTCTTCTTCTACTATGGACAGAGCAATAGTCCCTTGTCTTTTGTTTGAACAAGGGATTGGATTTCAATCATTCCTCTGTATACCTTCTGATTTACCTTTTGAACTAACTCATCCTTATCAAGAGAGCATGTTGGATGCATAGGTGTAGAGATACACTTACATTAATCCACTTTAAATTTCTTAAGCTGTTCTTTTGTGTATTTGGTTTGATGAATAAGTACACCATTCAGGCTTTTATGAATTTGGATTCCAAGAAAGAGTTTTAATTCTTCCACCATACTCATCTTAAATTCATTATGCATTAACTTAGAAATTTTTGGTAGAGCTTGTATAACGCCTAGTTACGTGGGTTTAACAATTGAGATTATGACAAAAAAAATTCATATTTTTATAAGAGAATAAGGTACTAATAATAAATAATGAATTACCCAAAAGAAATACTATTGTGAAATCCTTAAAATAAATCCTTACAACTGAATATTCTTTAATAATCAAAATATTCAAAATCGAACATTTAATAACTAATCTCTAAATATAATGCGATGTACACACTATGTCCACTTATTCCTAATCTAGTAACCTTCTCTAATGGAATGATTATTTAAAAAGTATAGAAATTCTTACCTTTTGACCTTCTCAGTCTTAGACTCTGAAAAACAACACTTTAATGTGGAGCACCAGCTCATCTGATGTGGGGGTACAAACTCATCCGTGTGGAGTTTAAAACTCGTCTCATGTGGGACATAAGACCCATATATATGGAGCACATAACTCATATAAATAAATAATTATGGGGTAGAAGACACATACATACGGAGCATAACCTCATATAATAAAAATAATTCATTTTTAACAATCATCTTCATAACAACATAATTAAAATATAATATTTTATTTAAATATACAATAATAACAATTATTTAAAAACACATAATATAAAACGATCTTCCAAATAATACATATTCAAACAATCATAAAAAATGAAAATTCAACACACAATAGTAAATAAATCAATTTTATAATCTAATATTGTATTTCATAAAATTCCAATTTTAATAGAATTAGATTTTTGACAAAATATATTTTTATAAAAGTTACAATTCAAAATATCTGATTCTTTTCCCATCCCAAATTCTCAAAATCAATGTACCATAGAAGGATTAAGGGATGTGATTATGTCTTAAGCAGTGTGATTATTCAACTGTGTGAGTCAAAGTTGAATTAAAATTAACCAATATTTCCTTGATTAATTTACTCGTTGGTGCCCAAAGGTATATGCTTCTCGTCTTTTTAATTTTGCATGAGTTTATGTGTAATTTTGGTGCATTAGTAATAATGTCTCGTACGAATTTAGATCTTAATAGAGATATGGTTTTTGCTCGATTTTATTTGAGTCATTAATACTAGATAATTATATAACAAAAGATCATTATAATAAATTTGTTTGTTACTATCTATTGCACATAAGCCTTTAACAAACAAAACAATTTCCTACTATTGCCTTATAAGTCTCTAACAAACAAAACAACTTCATATTGTTCCCATATTTTAAGCAAATTGGTTATTGAAAAAATCGTTTACTTGTGTGTATATAAAATACTTAAAACATTATTTGTCTTAAAATAATATATTAAACAACTTTTCTAATAATAAAATTAAAAAAACATCAATAATAATAATAATCTATAAATTATAATATTTTAAACTATAAAATTCTAATTATTTTTAATATTTTGATTCTGGGATGTTACAACTTGCCATTAGTAGAACCAAAAAGCATATCACCAACATATATTTCGACAATGAGAAGGTCAATCTAATATGATTTTCTAAAAAACTGCAAATGATAACCTTGCCACTAGAGCGAAATTTTCAATGTAATCAATATCTTCTTGCTGATTATATCCTTGAACTACAAGTCTAGCTTTGTTTATGACCATTTCACATTTCTCATTCAGTTTGTTTCTGAAAATCCACTCGGTTCCAATTGATTTCTTTTCTTTAGGCTTGCAAGATCTCATACGTCTCAATGTCTTCATCTGGAAGATTTCATACTTCCTGACAAGTAAACCAGAGCAACAAATATACTCTTTTATGTTTCTTTGTTGAGGCATCTTATGAACTCTTTAAAGGTGATAGCATTCATCATGAAAGTTCTGACTTTATGATACATCTTGTATTGTTTCTTTTGATAAGCAATAAGATCCTACCTAGATATATCAACACCATCAGCGTCTTTTGAAGCCTCACAGCCAACTTCGACTATGTCCTATAGTTTAGGATCATGAGAGATGTAGAAACTTCAAAGTCTTTCTTTCTTCATCAAATAAAGGAGACCTATTAACGTTTCCACCTATAACTTCGTCACCAGTCATAATAACACAATCTTTAATTAAACATGTTTAAGTGCTTAGCTTTGTCGAGTTTGATGTCAATTGTAGAACAAGAAACATAAGAAAGGGGATTTGAATTGTGTTTTATTTTAAAACCGTTTTAACAAGGCTAAAATAAAGTTATGAAAACAAAGCAAATAAATAGAACAAACATATTGACACAACCAATTTATTCTGGTTCACCACCAACAGAGTAGCTACGTCCAGTCCCTTCAACATGAAGGATTTAATCCACTAATTAACCAACTGAATACACTTTCACTGAACACCTACTAGTCAAACTGATTGTGTTCAAGTGTTCTCAACCTTCTAGTTTAGTACAATCAAGCTATTGAGGGATGCAACCACCAAACACTACTATAAAAACTGCTTTTAGCGTCGGCCAAAAGCCCACGTTAAAAGGTAAAAATCCGACGCTAACACTACTTTTGCGTCGGATTAGAGTCGGTGTCGTGGCTTAGACTAAAACGTTGGAAGCTAAATACTAGCGTCGGTCAAAAGGTAGATTTCCTACGACTATCAACCCAAGCACCAATTTTCCTCTTGTGGGTTCTCATAAATAGCTCACAAGGGCGTAAATCTCACATGAACAAACCATTGAATTTAAATATAAAAACAAAGGTGATTAGCCATTTTAGTTGATATTTAAATGGCTCCACTTGATCAGCTATTAAAACCAAACCTCACTGAATCAACTGCTTAATAAAAATATTCTCTAAACCCAACTTTTTCATTTCAAAATTCATCATAATATTACTGTATGATATTTTTACTATCTTCCTAATCACATTATGCATAAACATAGATGATATATGGACTCAACTTTATACTCCATCTCATAGCTATTTTATTTGCATTTAGACAATATTTAATGTCTACTATCATATGCTAAAAGTTTTAGCACATTAAGATTCTAACAAATATAAATTAAGATTAGTTGCAGTGCTCAATTAATAGTCTCCATCACAAATGTACCTGGATATTTTCATAAAAAGAAGAATTTTTAGCTGATCAAATTTCATCAAGCAAGAACATTACTTCATTCAACCGGTAATCTGCACAATTAGAAAAACTTATCAGATCTAACATTTGCACATTAATAAAATCCCTACAAAAACAAAGTGTCAAAAATATGTCATACACAAATCAAAACTGAACTCAAATCAAATGAATAACTATATAACTGTTATACATTTGAACTCAAATCAAATCAATACTGGCTTTAAAATATTCAATGCAGCACCAATCAAATGACTATTTACATCGTCATTTTCATCATCTTCATTTATACCTTGTTGCATATAAGAAAATAAAAATAAAAACAAAATACATTAACCATAGAAAGAATATAACTGTTTTTAAGGCAAATTGTATTAATGATACACTAGTCCAACTAAAAGAAATGCTAGGAAAGGTGTAAAACTAAAAAACTAATATAAAAATAACACTACAAACCAAGACAACCAGAAGCATATAAGCCTATAGCCTTAAAACCCATAACAGACCAGCAGAATCCAATATATTTAAAAAAAAATCATTTGACCATTTATCCAAGATATATAATTTAATAGTAATGTATGTTGCTAATTATTGAAGTTGATACCTCAAAATAATCTTTAGTACAGAAGTTATTCAAGAATTAAATAGTCTCAAATCATGTATTTCATCTGAGTGAAAATATTGAAATTAGCACTCATCGTCTCAAGACTTCACCATGTATAACTATAGCTTCCTGACTTTTTATTTCAGTCAAGATAACTCACGTGTGTCTATGTAAGTGACAAGGGTAATATTAAAACTGTAGAACTACTACTCATTCCCACAAAATAATTTGATTCTGCAACACATACAACTACTCCTCTGTATGAAGATATTAACAAAAAATAAAAGAACAAGATGTACTAGCTTTGTAGTTTGAATATAACAAAACTTAAGGCTTCAAAGAACTACCTAAAGAATATTCAATGCCTTTCTCATATCCCCATTGCTAAGCTGAACAAGAGTAGATAATCCACTGTCTTGAACATCAAGCCTAGTCAAACTCCAAAATGTTAGTAATCAACATATTGCAAGTTACTAAGCCCAAAAGAATAACAATGCTTTGACTGTTATAAAAATGTAGCGTAGTAGTTATCTAGTAGCAACGGCAAAGAAGTGATACATTTCAACGGAACCAGATCAGCAGGTATTACCATGATTATGATTACATTTAACATTAAAAGAGAGACTATGTGATTCACATGGTAAGTTTTATTGGTCGTAACACACTATCACTTAATGATTCCTCACTAAATATTTTAGAAAATTTACAAGACTCCTCTTAGTAATTCATAACTCGAAGTAAGACGTGTTTTAGTATTAAGAATTCAATCAGGCTACCCAAAAGGAATAAATATGATTCAATGATCTGGAAGGATCACCTGCAGTTGAAACGGACAGGCAGTTACAGAGAGATAGACACGCAAGTTGGGTCTTACAACTTTTAAAAATAAAGGACCTGTGTGTCATCCTTGCATCTCTCTGGCTGCACTTGCAGTTCCACAGTAGAGAACCCTGATCCTATGATTCAAGTATCAGTATAAAAAGAGCATATAATAACCCTTTTCATGGAGTTTCTGTTCATATACATGTGAATGAACGTAAAAAACAGTTTATATTTTAAAATACAAAACGAAAATTCAACCGAAACTGCTCATACTATGGTTTGCATTCAACAGTATAGTGTTTTTTCTGCTATATATATTCATATCTATTTTAAAAATTGAAGCTCTATCAAGTAGTATAACTACAATTATATAACGACACTTAATAATAATCTTCTAAGATGAACTGAAAGCAAAAAGGATATATATGCTAAGATGATGGAGTTAGAAGAAAGACAGGATGAGTTTGATAAGCTGATTCATTACTTTCTTTTTCTCTGATTTACTTTGCTCTCTTACATACTTTTTACTTTGCTCTCTGATTTTATTTGCATTTAGACAATATTTAATGTCTACTATCATATGCTAAAAAATTTGGCACATTAAGATTCTAACAAATATAAATTAAGATTAGTTGTAGTGCTCAATTAATAGTCTCCATCACAAATGTACCTGGATATTTTCATAAAACGAAGAATTTTCAGCCAATCAAATTTCATCAAGCAAGAACATTATATTCACAATAACACAATACAGTACTACCACGTCTTGCTGCTAATATATAGGCTGAAGATACAACCAAGCCATGCTATCCATGTCCAATTTAAACTCTAATATATTGATAAACTCATAGCAATCCACCTAACAATGTGGAGAACACACAAATCCATTAAATGCCACCTATTTGCTCCAAATTTCAAAGATACAAGACAAATCAAAAGAGTGGTAAAATAGGATGATGAAAGTGATAACACATGATCTGATTCTGATGCACCTTTTTCACACTCTAAGAACAAACAAACATCCCAACTCATTATTATACACACACCGTCGTTCCTAAATAGATCTAGGTGTTTCCAATGTCCAATAGCATACACTTCCAATATTCCTCCATCAACAACAATGAAAACTATGGAATATTTTAAAATTAGTTTAACTTAAATATAGTAGTTTAGTTTCATATGTGTTCTTCCTTAGGGTTCCATTACACACAAAGTAAACAAATTAAAAACACAAAATCACATTTGGAATTCATCTTATCAATAACCCATATAAAATTCACAATAACAAGTAGAGCAGATGAAAAGGTTAAAGGACGAACCCGTTTAGTTCTCCTTTATCTTCGCAAAACAATTCGACACCGTATGGGTTTCTCGTGATAGTGGTTCAGAAGCAAACAAAATCCAACTTTGAGATAAACCTATCTAGAAGAATAAGGGTTTGAAATGAAATTGCAGTCTTAAGGAAGGAAGAAAATTAATTGAAATGGGTATCTAGTAAAAAGTATATACAACAATAAAATCAAATAAGAGAAATGGTAGAAAGAGAGAACCTGGTAGGATGAAAATGGTGTCAAATGAGAAGAAATTGAAATTGCTATTGATAAAAGAGAACAAATCCTGTAAATTTTATTTCACAAAAATCCTAAAAAGAGAAAGAACAATTGATAACATACCAATGATTCCGTTGAAAACGTCAAAAGAGTTTTGATTGGCGCGGAAAAATGACAAACAAAGATAGATGACACAGAGATGAACAAGGAAGAATTGTGGTGGTGGGTTCGCGAATGGTGGTGGTGGTGGTAAGTTCGTGGCGGTGGGTAGTCAGAACTGAGAGTGAAGGAGAAGAAATCGAGAACGATGGAAAGGAAAAAGAGGGTTTTTTTTGTGAGTGAGGGAAAACGAGAGGGAGGAAGTGAGGAAGCGGGGCAACGCAGAGAAGGTAGGAGGAGGGCTGAAGGCGGCGCCTGCAAGGCTGCCGCCGGGAAGAGTTAGGGTGAACGAGAGTGATGGGAGAAATACATAGGGAGGGAGGGAGTGAAGGTTAGAGGTAAGAAAAGGGTTTTATTTTAATTGTTTATTGAAAATATATAAAAATAGAAGTATATATCTAATTTTACAATCAGAAAATATAGCGTCGGAAAGGCCGACGCTATTAGTTGATTAAAATGTAAAGTTGTTTAATAGCTTAGCGTTCTTAAGATCGACGCTAAACTGACGTTACCAGTGTCGGTGGCCGACGCTAAATTTGGACGTTAAAAGCTTATTTTCTAGTTGTACTGAAAAGAACAAGTTCAAGGTTTTTGTGAATAACTCTCACCAAAAGATGTTCACATTGTTGTACGCTCAAAAAATTTTATCAATACTTAGGCAAGACAAAAAATTAAGAGTAAGAGTGGAGAGACGGTTGTATTGTGGTATGTTGTTGCTTGTACTTTTCAATAAAGGTTGCACTTCCTTTTATAGAGATTTTTAAGGTTTTTAGTTGTTGTCTTGATTGTAACAAATCAACATGTATCATCAAGTTTCGTATCAAATCTTTTGAGATTGATTAGCCATTAAACATTGGCAAAGATATATTTGAAATTGATTATGTCAATCTTGATATGATGATAAAAAGAGCAGAGGATATTATGATCAGAGTATGTCGCATAGACCTTCAGACAAATACAGATTATGGGTGTTTAGTAGAGGATGCGCAAAAGCTTTGTCTTCTTCAAAGCTTTGTGTTTTCATAGCGATGACTTTTTAGAACATTGACCTTCATCAGAGCATAGACTATTAACAGAGTTAGACGAACATATGTTTGATGCGATTATTAGAGGTAAACAATCACTTGCTTGTCAATGTTATCAGAGACAGAGAGATCATATGGTTGTTGTGATTATCAAAGGCAGAGAGATCAGATGCTTGTTGTGATTATCAAAGTCAGACTAATCATAGCATTTCTTGTATTTGATAAAGTCACTAGAGGCGCGTTTTAGAGCGCATTCACCAAACTTAGAATGTAGAGAATAAAGTGGAGTCTTGGTGTTCGTTTAACTTGGACCAAGAGATCAGACGATGCAGTGTGAACTCATTTAGAATAACCTAATATGAAAACTAGACACTAAAATGGAACATTAGTGCTTTAAATTGCTTCCACAAAATAATTTCGTTATCATCAAAACAAGTAAGGGTCATAGTTCTTCAAACCAACTTGGTTCTAACACTTTTTTCCTCCACCTTGGTTTTATCATTTTTGGTTTTCCTAGTAAGGTTTTTAATGAGGCAGTATTGTCCACTCTTGTCTACTTGAGTTTTGGCCTATTCCTCCAGCTTTTTGTTTTTTATTTTTTATTTTATTCATATGTATTTATTAGGATGCTGCAAATGATATGTGGTATTTTTGGAGTGTCAACATAGTTGGGATGTCAATTTTGCCATTTGATGTTTTGCACTCTAATTTTTGTCCAAAACAAATTTATTGATGTGTCATGTTTATCCTTTTAGCTCACTCAAGAATCATGTGACCTATGTATGAATCTCATATTCAATCTTTCGTCATAAGAGTTCATCTTTTATTTACCAACATGTCATTATTTTTAATTTCTTTTATGGCCTTTCATGAGGTGACTGCATATATATTTAATTACAAATTCAAAGTTTTATTTGGTCAAATTTAACGTATAAAACAACTTGATAATTTTAATAATTTATTCCATCATTTCCATGCAATTTTATAATTTTATAATTTTATAATGCAATTTTCCAACATTTCATAATTTTAACAACTTGATCAAATTTAACGTATAAAACAATTTTGACCAATGCAATTTTTCAAAAGGTCATGAAGTATAAATTGTGGCTCCCTAATTAGAGTTTATGCTAATTTTCTAGCTGCACAAATCCTATCTATAAGTATAAATTGTACAAATCACAAGAAGAGTTGATTGTGAGCCCTAACTAAGTGTTAGACTTTAAAATCCTATCTCTAAGTATCGACTGTACAAATCATAATAAACTTACATCAATCAAAATAAATCTATTTTACTTTCAATTTATCCGCTATTCACTTTTACTTATGTAATTCTTAGTTCTCTCCATCAATTGGATAAATTAACACTATGGAACTTTTAACGAATCTGCAACAAACAAACAATTTTGTCTTGACGCCACTCCTTAAAGAATAAGTAATCACTAGCTAAATTACTTGATGAACTTTCAAGTTCGTTAATAGTAGTTACAAGAAACCCTTCCAAAAATTTGAATAATTACTAAACGTCTCTAGGAGGAAAACTGTGCACCATCTTTGATCCTTAATCCTTTAGCACACTTAATTGAGAACTTGACCACAGTAAGGATGAAACATAAAACTTTGTGGTCATCAAAAGTCATTTACTATTACCAACCTTTCATAGTATTCAATAATGGCAAAATCTTTGTGGAAATAATGCTCCAATGAAAAGACAATATATTCTTGCATAGATTGAAAGCATCATAGGATAAAAGTCAATGCACAAATATCATTTTAAAATTACACTCAACTAAGATGTTTTAGCATCATATTAGGAGTAGGATCACTATTAAATTTGTATGATAGTTTTGGATATTTTTATGTTGGGTCAATCTATAGTCTAGAAGTGAATTGAATAATTGTAAGTAATAAAATAGTAAACTATTAATGTCAAACACAATAATTGCGTATTAATACTAATTCTTATATGAAATAACTATATTGAAAAAGAAATTGGGTTTGTTTGACTATTTGTAACGCAATTGTTATGGAAAGATAAAATCCATTACTTTTAAGAGATAATAGTAAAAGAGTTAGGGATGATGAAGAATGAAAAACACAAGAAATGAGGGGTTTGAATTGTGTTATATTTTAAAAATATTCCTTAAAAACATATGCTAAAAATTTAAGATAATGCAACAGAAAATAAAGAGATAGATAAGAGAAACACAAAGCCAATTTATCTTGGATCACCAACAATAAGATAGCTACATCCAGTCTCTTCACTCTAAAGGATTTAATCCATTAGTCAACATATTTTTCACACGTCCACTGAACACCTACTTGTCAGACCGACTGTGTTCAAGTCATCTCAACCTTCTAGCTTAGCACAATCAAGCTGTAGAGGATAGCAACCAATACTGGGCTAGGTTACAAGAAAGTGTTTAAGGTGTTTTTTAGAATAACTCTCATAAGAGAATGTTACAAAGTATGCTTTCATAATATAAGTAACTTTTTAGCACTAAAGTGATAGTACAAGGTTTCTCACGTTGTTGTGTATTTTTGCAGTTGGTTTTCTCGTGTATATTTTGCAATGAAGATTATAAGTCTTTATATAGAGAAACTCCAAAGCAATTAGGGTTTCTAAATGTTGCTGTGATTTCATGAAATTCGTACATAAAGATGAATCACATCAATCTTTAGATATCTTTAATCAACAATTAAAACTTGTCCATATACGTCTTCGTAATTCATTTTGTGTATCTTAATTTAAACTGGCATGAACAATAAAGGATGACATTTTTAGAGGATATCATTGCATTTCTTCAATTAGAGGATAAGCCCAACTTTGATGAGCGAATGATGTTAAGATATTGGACTTTTATTAGAGAGTTGACTTTATCATAGAGTTGACTTGAAGTGTTGACCATACGATCAACTGGGTTGCCAGAATAATCAGATATGGAATTGTTAGAAGGAGCTTGCATAAGTCAGATTCACCAGAGACACGTAGAGAGCGCATTGATCATATGTACAATTGCCATAATGCATTTACCTGGATTAGTTAATTCTCTTTATTTGTTCATCAGAAGATACAACGTGGAGCCTTTAAACTATTATAAAAGAGAGTCTGTAAATTTAAATACATTCATTAACACATAAATTGTTTTCATAAAATAATTGTGTTATCATCAGAATAATTAAGGGGTATTGTTCTTCAAACCAACATGGTTCTAACAATCTCCACCTTTTTTATGATGACAAACATCAATCTGTGGAATAATCACAAGAAACTGCAATGGTGCCAAAGGAGCAACCAGACGCCTTACATGCATAATCTTGTCCCTTATCCAATTTACAACAAAGGCCAAAATCTTATCTCACTGGGTTGAAAATTCATTAGGGTCCAAGCTATGAGCATTCTTCTTATCTTGTTAATTATAGTAGTAAAAGAGGTTATGAATGAGTCTCGATTGGGAAAGCCAGTGAGTAGAAATGGAATGAAATATGCAAGATCTAAGGGTATGGATAGGCCAAGTTATGGTTGGGCTGTGTTAGAAGCAGGTGAGTCATTTGAAGATAATTTAGATACTAATCATTTACATCTTGAGTTGCTATCTCATATGCTATGTAGATAAGATCTACAAGAAATGTTGAGTTTGGGTCAGAAGCAAAAGTGGAAGAAGGGGGTGAGTTTGAAAGTTGGTTTGGGTACGTGTTTGAGGATGGTGTTAGTGCAAAATTATTTTTAAATACAATCCTCTCATTGATGTTTTGATGATAACAAATACATATAAATAAAGAACAACTATCCCTTAACTTTTTATGCTAAGTGTGCAGATTAAAGACAAAAGTTATCTTAGTAAGATATAATAGAGTACAAGTATTTTAGAGATCTTTTGTCGAAGTAAGATATAATAGAGTAAAAGAGTTACTGCGGAAACAAACGCAGCAAAATAGGTCTCGCTATATAAGGTTTATCCTCTAATGACTAGATGAAGGCAAAACAAACCAAGACTTTACTTCGGCTTAACAACGTAAAGTCTGGTGACACGCGCCCTTGTTCTCACAAGCTTCAATTGACTTTGTGATGCAAGCAACATAGTACCCCGGTTGCCTCTAATCAACCCAACATGGATTGTGTTCCTCTGGCTCTGATACATAAGCATAACAAGAAAATATTTTGCCTCTGGTTCTGATAAACGTTACAAGAATTCTTCTGCCTCAAACAAACATGCCAAACATGTGACTGCCTCTTCCTCTGATAATCTCATCAAGTGTTTGATCGTTTGACTTTGAACTTTTATGTATCATCTGATAAAGTCAACGCCGATGGTAAAGTCAATGCTCTGACAAAGTCAATACCTCTAGAGAAGTCAACACTCTGACAAATAATGCCTCTGATAAAAGACAACACTCTGACAAAAATTAATGATATGATGATCCACAAGACATCTTCTAATCAATGTATCCTCTATGTGTGTGCATCCTCTGATAATCTTGCAGAATGTGTTCTCTCTAATAATCTGCATCCTCTGATAACTTGCTTGCTCTTATGGTCTGTAAGATAATACTCTGACTGTTCTATCCTCTGATCTCGTACCCTATATTTCCGCTTATTTTCATACATATTTTATGGAGTGATTTCTGGGAGTCGATTTTGAGCTCAACGGATAGATTTATCTTTAACGGTGTCAATTTATGAAACCTATGAAGATATAGGTTGTCTTGCTGCAAATAAAGTACATATACCTAATCCTAAACTACAAAGACAATACCCTAAAGGAATTCCAATAGAAATATCTCAATGGACACTTTCCCCTTGTATTTAAGATGAAACGGTTTAATCAATAAATAGAAGAGAGAATAATAGAATTAAAAGCATAATTATGATAAAGCCAAGAACACATCAAAAAGCATGAATGACAAATCCTCTCTGTAGAGAGTTATTAGAATTGATGTAAATCAATCAAAGTGTTTTTATACACTTGAACAGATATAGGATTGAATATGTAACATTCTTTCAATGAGAGTTAGAATCCTTAAAACATGTTTTGTGTCAAATTAGACACAAACTAGAATTGATGTAAATCAGCCAAATAATGGCACAACCATCTCTTCCTCAAAGAGGTACCTGAAAAGGTACCACGACCCTCATGAACCTTAACGGCAAGATGGCAGTATGTTGAAGAAAGGTTCTGGGAGTGACAATCTAGAGTGGCTAGAGAAAATACTCAAAGCCTGAAGAGGTAGAGTTAACAATACTTGTACAACTATTTATTGGAAATGGTGGATTAAGCCATTGACTGTACTAAGACAAAATATCTCTGTAAGTGGAGAATTAGAGGTAGCAACAGTTTGTTGTGAACAAGTATAAAATATTTGTGTTTCCTTTATTCCCCTATTAACTCTCACATCTTAGTTCTTTATGATTCAACATTACCTCTTCTAAATCTCTTTTAATAGTAAGTTGAATGTTATGATAAAGAACAAAGAAAAATTTAAAATAGATTGAAAACGACAAACACAATTGAAACTCTCCCCCCCCCCCCCCCCCCCCCCCCCTCCCCACCCCTTTTTCTTGTGTTTTCTAGCACCCTCAGATGGTTGTTTGGAGAAGTTAATGGTGTGGAGGTTTTGCTTGGTTGAGGTGAGGTAGGGTAGTTCAGTGTCAATAGGGTAGAGGTTTCTTCTATAAAGAAGGGGTACTTGATTTTCGTTTAAGGTTGCCTCAAATATCTCATTAGAAGTGTATGTATTAGAATCAAAGATATAAGAAAAATTAATTGTATTTGAGGTGGCTTGGTATAAGGGTGAAGAGTGAGGGAAAGGTACAACATATGGTTCAGATTCATAGGGAATGCAGTTAAAGTATAGCAGATGGTTGATTTTGGTTGACATGTTATAAGGGTTCAAAAGGTTCAAGTTCATATGTTTCATTACCACTTATACAACTATCAAACAAAAGTATAAACAGACTCAGGACAGGACAGAGAGTTATCTTCTATCTTTTTCTTAGAGTGAGGCTAGCTTCATCTTCCTTGGCGTTTTCTTCTTCTTTTTTAACCATTGTAGTAACCACCCTAGCTTGCCTATTCTAGGTAGAGGAAAGCATATTAGAGGTAGTTCCTAGTTTTTCTAGTGCATGCTAATATAAGATTTGATCACCTCCTTCTTGCCCACTTCAAAAATTAGATCATATGAATCTTCAACTAAGAAGAGAGTGTCATGTCATGGGATCCACTTGACTGCCTAGCGAGTCTGTGAATTTACGTTCTTTGCTTCATGATGTCCTTCGCAACAATAATCCTCATCTTGATGATGTTGTTGATGTTGAACACAAGGGAAAAGGAAAAGACCATATGTTCTTCCTTTATTTGCCCCCAAACTTTCTTAAAAGCCTTTATGAGTGGAGTCATCATCAGCACAACACTAATCAACCTTGAGTAAGGGACAATTTTGATCTTCTCATGCCTAAAATTGATGACACAAGGTCTCATGTGTTCTAGAACAACATTGGAAAGGTTGGTCTTTATCTTCTGAAAGATGTTCCACATCAATCCCTTATTGCCCTTGCTTACATGGTCAACATAATCACCTTTGGGTACCACACACCCAATCATAATCTTGAAAAGAGCCCTGTATATGGGTTTCAAATGACTTTGGGATCTTCAAGCAATTGCATGTTGATTTTAGTAGAGCCAACCCTTATCTTATATCCATTCTCCATTACCATGCGTTCATCCAAGCATCCGGTAGTAGCAACAAGGATTTGTTGAGTGACCTTGATAAGAAGCCTTAAGATTACAGTTGAAACTTCTACATCTTTGTTTGCATACGCAAACCTCCACAACTCGTTGACCAAAAAATTTAGAGTACCTTCTATCTCTTCCTTAGAGTGAGGCTAGCTTAATCCTCATTTGCATTTTCTTCTTCTTTTTTAACCATTGTAGTAACCACCCTTGCTTACCACTAATACCACAAGGCCAACACAAAATGGCAAAATGGATGAATCAAGTTTTAACAATATTTTTTCTGATACTAGCATAAACTATAATTTACAAGACCACTTAATCAAAAACCAGCGGTCACTTCAATAACAATATAACAGTTCAATATTTCAATCATTTTCTCCCTACTTTCTAATGATTGATGAAATCAATCATAGAAACTAGGTTAATGTATCACCCCAATTTAATTAAGTCTAAGAAAAGTTAGTAGATTGAAGATAACTATAGTTGTACCCTAAAAAATCATGCAAAATCTTCCCTCCAATAAAACCTCTCCCAAATTTTCTATTTTGTAGAAAACTACACATGACATAGCTATCAGGTTGTAGTGCATGGCCAAAATGCTTAGCAACACTTATGTTAATGGCTCAAATAACCCATTACCATGATTTAAATGAAGACCGAGTGTTAGACAGACACCATTATTGCTAGTTGTGACGTTATTTCCCATGCTAATCCAACACTACCAACTTGTTGATTACTTGTGATAGTTTGATTTAGCACCAGCATATTCAAAAGTTCATTTATAGTCCGAAATATGTCTATCGAGGTAGATGCATTCTCAACAATGTTGTTGTTTGAAAGTAAGTGAATATAACTCAAAATATTCCTATTGTGTTCTTATCTTTGTGGTTCCTTTTGAGTTTGTTGCGATTCAAACATTTATATTATCTCAACCATTGTATTTCAAAAGATATGTAAGGTATAATTAGGAAGCATTGTGGTTGTAGTAAGTCAGGATGAGAGAATTTACTATATCAATTTGATTACTTGCATGTTCTCCTCACTTATCTTATACTTTTATATGATTTCAAAACTCACCCCTCGTTGTTTATGTTTGGGGTTTGTGATGGATGCAGACATGCTGCAAGTTGCAGGTGACGCCTAGTACTCCTAGAGCGTTAGAAAATGTTTTTCTTAAAGACTTATATTATCTATTTTATTCAATATCATTTTTAAACATGTTTTATTTTGGAAATTCCTGCTCTAATATTGACATCGGGTTAGAATTGTTATTACTTTTAATTTTCTAAACTTATAAATGTTCTGTATAATTTTTGTTATATATTATTATGACATTGAGTCATTAAATTTGATGGATTTTTTTAAGCATTATTCTGATGTGCCAAGTGACTATGTGATGATCTTCACCTTGTAAAAGTTTTTTTTAGAACTAACAGTTGAATGGATGGACTCACACTTGAGGAAGAGCATATTGAGATGAATGGATTGACTCAAACATGAGAGGGAGATTGATGGGATACTAAATATGAGTAAGAGTCCCATATTAGATAGAAAAGTGGATGATGAACATTGTATAAAAGAGATGACCCATATACCCATAGATGCCCCTGTGACACCCTAAACCCCAAATTAAAATTTTTGAATTTTGACATTGAGTAATGAAATTCTTCAAGAGAAAAAGGTAAATAAATCAACTTTCGAACCTTTTTACAAGGTAAAGAGTATCACGTAATCACTTAGCACGTCACATTAATTCAAACATATCCATTAAATTTAACTTTTCGAAGTTATAATGTTAGACAACAAAATTCCTTTGAAATCTACGTAAATAAGTTTAGTGGTAAATGTCAATATAGTCCCAACCCGATGTCACTATCAGAGCGGGAATTCCCAAAATAAAATGACGTTAACAAAAGACATATATTAGAAGTCTTCAAGATAAGACGACTTCCGACACTCTAAGAGTATTAGTCATCCTTGCAGCTTCCAGCTTGTCTGCGTCCATCACAAACGCCAAACACAAACAACGAAGGGTGAGTTTCTAAATTATGTAACAGTATAAGATAAACGAGGAGAACACACAAGCAATCACATTATCACAACATAAGAAACATTCAAGTGTATAATATCAACGGTTAATCAAATTCAATCACAATAAAACTGTCACAAGGATGAAATGCTATGCATCCTATACTCTATACTTCATCATTTGGTACCATTCTACTCTGAAGTACTTGGTTAGGAAGCCTGATATTATGCCACTACAAGAATGGACGGACAATTCATGAATGGCCAAGTCCTCATAGATCCCCTCAACTCAAATCGAGACACATATACGCGACGGTCGGGGTACTCTTGTGTTGCATGGTAGCTCCCGACCTTAGGGAATAACCCACTAATCCACATAGGAATTCCCTACTAGATGTACCCCCAAGGTCTATCAGTCTTACCGTACAGTTCGACTGTAGCCCTCCACGATCAGGCTCATTCATTTGTACTTTCTCGAATCACTAGGTTTGTCAGACCCTCCCTATATGATGACAAAATAATCCTAACTCCAAAATCTACAACACATATCTCAGACTTACTCGATCATCACAACTCAATAAGTTTCAGTTTGATTTCACAATGTTCATCATTATATACGTATATCAGTCAATCACAATACAATCCCAATATTTGGTTTACACTACTCACAATGCACAATTCAATCTTATCAATCGCAATAAAAAAATCAAACAGGTGGCACGTTCAAATAATTTCACAATTTCAATCAAGTAGCAAGAACACTCCAGTACATATCATTCATACAGTAACAATCAACATGACATTTCATTAAATCAGATAGCATGCAATCTTGATATAAATAGATCCACGACAATTCTATAGGTTGCTAAATTATATTTTAGTCCTCACTATTACCGTTCATATTTTATTAATTAATTATTATTACTCAATAGGGTTCAATCGTACGTAGTAAACCCCGGATAAATATCTGGGAATTACAGTATTCCCGTTCATCCCACGTTATTTTATACTCATAAAATCGAACCTCTTCTCACCCCTTACCTCGATTGAAGGTTCCTTCCAATGAATCTGATATGCCAACGAGTTGTTTCTTCGTCGGTCGTCGTCTCTAATAATCCGCTAAAGAATTATAGCCACGCAACCACCAAATACAAATAAATTACTTACTATAAATAAATAAATAAATAAGTAAATAAACGATCTACTATCTGTAATACAACCCAAAAATATATTTAATATGGTTAAAACATACATATTACTATAATCAGATTTTGTTTAAAATTAAATAGAATAAGGGAATTTAATATATCGTATATACATGTATAACTAAATAGGATTAAAAGGGACTAAGTACAGCGTGTTTACATGTATAACTAAACAAGATGTAAAGGAACTAAGTAACCGTATTTATATATATAACTAAACAGGTTAAAGGAACTAAGTAACACATGTTTATATATATAAACATAGTTTTGATTTTCAAATAGGCATCTATATATATCTCATGAATGCAAGTACTAATATTTAGCTACAGATCATTACTGACCACACTCAATTTTATATTATAATTAAAATGAACTAAACCCTTTAGATGTGGAACTAAATTAGACTCTATGCTATAAAACAAGATTTAAGTTGCAGTGCGTTTCATGATTTATGATTAGGGTACATACTATTTATCTTGAGGAGAGGGGATATACTAAACATTGTGAGGGAATAATATATGTTGTTTTATTTTGTCCTTACCGGCAATTATTCACACAGTAATTAGCATAAATTGTGATTCCGTTATTCGACACTAATTGCTTACTTATCATACATTTAAATTTAATTGTTACAAATTTCATGTTATTAAAAATTGAAATAATATGCCCTGTACCCATATAATTTGATCAAGTAACTATGACTACACATATACTGCCCATGATCGAAAGAAACGACATGCAATTAGTGTTCATCTAGACCCAAGCCTTTTAAATTTGGATATTGAGGAAATAGGAGATTAAGATCATATTATGAACGCTAATACGAGGTACGACAGTCCTATAACAACCTTAAGAGTTTATGACAATCTCATGAATCAATATTTAATTTCAACATAATGCAACTGAATTTTTATAAAATTATTCAAGTATACTAACCTTAGAAATTAAGTAAACGTGATGATGTTCCTCCCTTTTCTTTCAGAAAATGTAGACTAATAATTCTTTGAAGATGAGATTGGAGTGTTTGATTTTATGGTTGCGGCACTATTCATTTGTATAGAAGGGATAGTATTTCATAGGTAATAGGAACGAGACTTTTGTTGGTGGAGGTGGTTACTAGTGTTCAGAACAAAACCTAATAACTTTTATATATATATATATATATATTTGTAGCAGGTTATGTTTATGCGGATCCTCTAGGTGTCTTTCCTATTACTCTTAAAAGGATAGTGTGTTAGTAACATAGTTTAGTGTGTGATTTCATTATTATTAATTTTTTTTTGTTTGCCAAAAATTAAGCAAATAAATTTTATTTAATATTAATAATTCAAATAAATTATCAAGATTAAAAAAAACGCGTAGGAAATTATCATACCACATAAAAATACACATATAATATAATTTATTATAACTTTACTATTATATATTAATTAAAAATTTAGGGTCTTACAGCCCCAACACGGATGTATCCCAAAAACTAGGTTGATAAATACTACCTATTTGAAAAGTCATCTCATGGTATGAAAATTTGGTGCAAATTATATATATTATGTTCTTTATATCTATTATGAATTGTCACAATCTAGTTATTTTTTTTCTTTAATGAGCTTAGAGCAGAAACTTATAAACTAAATGTAGAGAAGACATGTTTTGCAGAGTTGTATGTGATGAGTCTTCATTAACTCTTATTTTTTATCACATTGTTAACAATTTTTATTTTAAGTTTTATTCATTCTAGTAAGTTTTTTAATTATTTGAAGAAGATAAGGAATTTGAATCGTCTTGAATCTTGGAATGTTTTGGTACTAATCCTTTATAACCAAAATATTATTGGAGTTACATGTCAAATACATTAAGGAACAGAATCTCAAGATGTTACAGTGGGTTAGTGCTGGCACAAGGTGATCTCAAATGTGCAAAATTGACTTTTGACTAAAGTTGGATCGCAACAGGAAGGACCATGGGCGCATTGCACCAGTGACTGCACTGTAGTGCACATCCTGGCACAACTTACTGTCTCTGAGCGCAGTAGAGGATCATCACAGTGCATTGTGCAGCTTGCTGCGCCACAGTAAATGTTGTTGTAGCACCTGCGCCCAGACCCAACGCAAGGCACTAGTGCACATTCACAGACCATTATTTAAGTAAAAAATCAGAATTTTGTTAGGGTTCAGATTTTTCGATGCAAAGTAGGAGACAACTACACTTTAGAGGAGACCTAGTGCAATCTTTACGTGTAATTTATTTCTCTTTGTGTATCTTTTATCAAACAATATGAGTAGCTAATTTACTCATTGATTAAGGATTAAATGAACCTTCTTGAATTCATGTAGTTCTGCTTTTCGTATGTTATTTATGCAATTACAACTTATTTGATTATTCATATATTTTTGTTCTTAATGTTTTTCTGTGATTGGTCACCATAGAATTGAACCTAGGTATTATTTCGTGATTGGAAAATAGACTACAATATCCGGAACCAAAATATATGTTCATATTTCAATATTGTTATAAGAATATAAAGTATTAACATGTGTCTAATAAATTAACTTTCATATATACTTTGAGTAACAAGCATGATCACTTAAGGAATTAGGGTTCGTTGTTATTAAAAAAGGGATTTTGAGACAAAGAATTGGTCTTAGTCTAATTGGTTAATTTAACATAATCAAATATGTTAGATTGTTAAAATAGTAAATCAATAATTACATGGTGAAAAAAAGTTGATTCGAATTCCATAATAGTTTTCTCGTATTGAATTATCTAAGTATTACGACTTTGTTGCATTACAAAATTAATAACAATCCCTATGAAGACGATTTCTACTTATCATTTTATTATTCGAGTATACTTACCAAATAGTTGGCCTTACACACTAACATTTCAAATGTCCATCATCTAAGATGCGTTTACCATTCTGTATTTTACTTTTAATCTATAAAATTAAATTATAAAGACTATTTTTCTACAATATCTATGTATACACTTTTTTATTTCAAATTTTTAAATTGCGTGATTTGGCTCCATATTTGTAAACAATTTTGACTCTCAGTTATTCCTTTATGATTTTTTTAATCCCCTCATTTAATTTTTCGCTAAAGTGATTTTTTATAACACATATCTAATTGTTATTTGGTTTTGAGGAATTGGTGGAAGTGGTTGTAGTTTTGAGAAATGTGACGGTGTGAAAGTGGTTGTAGTGTTGGATATGAGATAGTGTCTTAAGGAAATGAAATATGTTTGGTTTTGGTGGTGGAGGATTGAGGATTAGTTGTATTGTTTTTAGGTTTATTTATTTATTTATTTATTTATTTTATTTCTGGTTTGTTGTTACGAGGGACTTGGAAATGGATTAATGCAATACAATACCAAATGGAAAAAGGGAGAAGTTTCTTTTTGACTTTTTTCTATTGTTTCTATATTGCCTGCTTATATAAGATGTAAATTAGTTTAACCAGTTTTATGGTTTTTAGGATTTATTAATTCAAATAAGTAATTTATAAATGAGTTCAACAACAATTAATAACATGTAAATCAAAATCATCATTAGTAAAATTTAGTCAAAATTAGACCGGGTACTAAGAATCAAAAAACAGATAAAATTAAAGGTCAAAATCACTAAAAAAAAACATGGAGACAAAATGGCATAATTAAAAAATTTGAAAAAAAAAGTGCATTTAAATTTAACCATTTTCCTACGTGGGTCTTTTTCTTATATTTTGTTCATATTTTTCTACATCCTAAAAAACTTTTCAAAAAATCACCAACTCACCATCGCAAAGTTTCTTTGCAATGAAAATTTTACGTCACGTGTTTTTAATAAGAATATGCTTCTTATATTAATATATAAGTGGTATTAATAAATTTCTCTGAATTATCATCAAATATTTTTTTTATAAGTAAAAAATTTATTAAAATTGAGTACAAGAAATAATAATCAAACTCATGATATCGTAACAATTTATACGGATTAAATTAGTGACAACCATAATAAATATGCGTTTTAACTAAAAAAGGTAAATTCTACGTTGTTTCTAGTAAATTATTAGTAAGTTACTCAAATCAAATTAAAATCAGCCACATGTACTCCACTAATTTTATTTTAGAATTTAGGTTTGACATAATTAATAGAGTTCAAATGACTAATTTTAATTGATTGTGGCTAACATATTCATAATTTTTCAAAGACAACTCATGTGTCACCAAGAAAAAATAAATGTTACAAGAGACCAATGTTGAAGATAATTCAAAGTGTAATAGTAGAAGTTAGTTAGGGTAGTTAGAAGACAGTTAAAATGCTGTTAGAAGTTAGTTAAGGAAGTTATAAAACTGTGCAGTAAAGAACTACCCTATAAATGTAGTAGAACCAAGAGCATTGTGTAAGTTGTATTATTTTTGTCAAATTCAGGATTATCAATCTTCGTTTCAGACCATTCCAGTTTCTTCTTTCTTCTTTTCAACTCAATTCCTCTCAAATTATATGACCTGTTCCAACAATTGGTATCAAGAGCGTGGGTTATAAATCTTGGGAAACACGAGTGCAAGTGTGAGGGGGAATCAAAATTGGGAAACACAAGTGTGAGTTAAAGAAAGAAAGGAAATATGAATGGGGGAGGATTTCCAGCGAATTTGCCAATTCTTGATGGGAAGAATTGGGAGAGGTGGTCTGCATCAATGAGATCGTTGCTGGGGGCTCAAGAAGTGTTTGAGATTGTTCAAGATGGCTATGAACAACTTGGTGCAAATCTAACAGAAAGACAACAAACAATCTTCAAAGAATGCAAGAAGCGAGACTGCAAGGCATTGTTTTACATCCAACAAAGCGTGGATTCAAACAACTTTGAGAGGATCTCGAAGGCATCTACATCAAAGGAGGCATGAGAGATCTTGGTCAAGTACTATACAGGTGGGGAAAAGGCCAAGAAAGTGAAGCTCCAAATGCTAAGAAGGCAATACGAACTATTGCAGATGGAAGAAGATGAAGCTATGTCAAATTACTTCAATCGTGTGCAGATTGTTGTTAATCAGATGAGAACAAATGATGAATCATTAAGTGAAGTGGCGGTTATTGAAAAGATTCTTAGAACATTAACACAAAGGTATGATCATATTGTGGTGGCTATTGATGAATCAAAGGACCTTGATAAGATGAAGGTGGAAGATTTGCAAGGATCTCTTGAAGCTCATGAATTGAGAGTAAGAGAAAGGTGTGCAGCAAGTTCAATATCTCAAGTGCAGGCCCTGCAGGCCCAAGTTAGACAAGCCAAGGTGATAACAACAGCAAGAACTCGAATGGCAAGAAGAAATTCAACAAGAAAGGAATTCAATGTTACAATTGTCAAAAATGAGGGCATTTTGCAAATGAATGCAGATCCAAGAAGGTTCAAAGAGAGGATGATGAAGCCCAAATGGCAGCTGAGGATTCAGACTCAGAGGAGGCGTTGTTAATGGCTACAACGAAGTCAGATGATAACTGCCCAAAGCAGTGGTACCTTGACACAGGCTGTTCAAATCACATGACTGGCCATAAAGAGTGGTTTGTAAGTATTGATGAGAAGGTAAAAAGGGAAATCAGATTTGCAGACAACAGCACAATCACAGCAGAAGGAGTAGGAAAGGTATTAATTCAAAGGAGAGATGGCAAACAATCATTCATATATGATGTATTGTATGTGCCAAACATGAAGAACAATCTACTAAGTCTTGGACAGTTGCTTGAAAAGGGGTATTCTATGAAGATGAAGTATGGTGAAATAAGGATATTTGATAGTTCAAGAAGATTGATCTTGAAAGCACCACTGTCCAAGAACAGAACCTTCGAGATTGATATCCAGATTAATGAGAACAAGTGCCTAGCTGCTGAAGTCAGGAATGAAGAGTGGCTCTTGCATATGAGGTTTGGACATTTAACTTTCAGAAGTCTTCAAATGTTGCATGATAAGAAAATGGTGCAAGGAATTCTAGAAATTAAAATGCCAAAGGAACTATGTGAGGAATGTTGTCAAGCCAAACAACACAGAAACTCTTTCAAGACTGAAGTACCAACTCGATCCTCAAGAATGTTGGAGATCATCTATTCCGATGTCTGTGGCCCATTTGAAGAAATCAATAAGAGGTAATCATTACTTTGTCTCATTCGTTGATGATTTCACAAAGAAAACTTGGATATATCTAATCAAGAGAAAGAATGAAGTGCTTGAGATACTTAAAAAATTCAGGACAATGGCTGAAAAACAAAGTGATTTTAGTATGAAAATCATCAGGACAGATGGATGAGGAGAATATAACTCTCATGAATTCCATGATTTTTGTGAAAAGGAAGGGATATTGCATGAAGTGACTGCACCATACACTCCTCAGCATAATGGCACGGCTGAGAGGAGAAACAGAACTATAGTAAACATGGCCAGGAGTATGTTAAAGGGGAAAAAAATGCCTCATAAATTCTGGGGGGAAGCAGTGTCAACTGCAGTGTATATCTTGAATAGGTGTCCAACCAAGAGTCTATGTACTAGAACACCAGAAGAAGCTTGAACTGGAAGAAAGCCAGTTGTGAATCATTTGAGAGTGTTTGGTTCACTGTGCTTTAGGCATGTTCCAGCTTAGAATAGAAGGAAGCTTGATGACAGGGCTGAACAAATGATATTGTTGGGTTATGATGCAACTGAAGCTTACAAAATATATGATCCAAACAAAAATAAGGTGGTGATAAGTAGGGATATATTGATGGATGAATTGAGAGGATGGGACTGGAAAACAAATGAAGCCAGCTCGAGCAGTGCAGCCAGTCCAGATATACCAGCCAGCTCCATCAGTCCAGGTGGCAGTGGTCCAGACACACCAACCAGCTCCATCAGTCCAGGCAGAAGTTCAGAAGAAGTGGGACTTGATGAGAGCCAGCCTGCAAGAACAACAAGTCAGCCAGCTCTTGCACTTGTGAGAAGATTTGAAAGAGCTAGGCATCCTTCAATCAGATTGCAAACATATGAAGTGACATCTGACTCAGCCATCAATGCAGATGGAGAATTAACACATTTTGCCTTGTTGGCTGAATAAGAACCAGTAAGTGATGAAGAAGCCTTGAGTGATCCTAGATGGAGAGCAGCAATGGAGGAAGAACTCAAAACCATAGAGAAGAACAAGACATGGGAGCTAATAAGTCTGCCAGTGAACAAGAGACCAATTGATGTGAAATGGGTCTATAAACTGAAATTGAAACCTGATGGGCAGGTTGCCAAATACAAGGCCAGACTTGTGGCAAAGGAATTTTTGCAGAAACATGGGCTGGACTATGATGAGGTATTTGCCCCAGTAGCTAGAATTGAAATAGTAAGGATGGTAGTCTCAATGGCCAGCTACAAAGGCTGGTCTATGCATCAGCTGGATGTTAAATCAGCATTCCTCAATGGATCATTGGAGGAAGAAGTGTATGTAAAGCAGCCACCAGGATATGAAGTAAGAGGCAAGGAAGAAAGTGTATATAAGCTGAAGAAAGCACTATATGGCTTGAAGCAAGCTCCTAGGCCCTGGAACAAGAGGATTGATAGATTCCTCATTGAGCAACAATTTGAAAAATGTGTCAACGAGCATGGAGTTTATGTTATGCAGAGAGCAGCAACACCTGCACTGCTGATATGCCTATATGTAGATGATTTATTGCTGACTGGCAGCAATGAAGCAGAAACTCATGAATTTAAAATCAGGATGGAGAAGGAATTTGAGATGACTGATCTAGGCATGCTGTCATATTTCCTTGGTATTGAATTTGTAATCAAAGAAAATGGAACTTTTTTGCACCAAAAGAAGTATGCTAATGATGTACTAACAAGATTCAATATGCATGACTGTCATGGGGCTGATACCCCATCAGAAGCAGGATTGATCCTGTCAAAAAAAGGCAATGAGGAGCTGGTTGATCCTACCACATTCAAGTAGCTGGTAGGTTCATTGAGATATTTGTGCAACACACGGCCAGACATAGCTCACAGTGTAGGAATGGTTAGTAGGTACATGGAAAAGCCTAGAACATCTCACTATTTGGCAGCCAAAAGAATTTTGAGGTACATCAAGGAAACAAGCGAGTTGGGACTGCACTATGCTAAGAAGCAGGCTGGAATTGAAGCTAGCTTGACAGGTTTCACTGATGCAGATTGGTGTGGAGATAAAGATGATAGGAAGAGCACCTTTGGGTATGTCTTCATGATAAATGAGTCACCAATCTCATGGTGTTCAAAGAAGCAAAACATAGTTGCATTATCTACTTGTGAAGCTGAATATGTGGCTGCATCCATGGGAGCATGCCAAGCTGTGTGGCTGGCTGAGCTAATGACAAAGCTGGGACTAAGAGAAAATAAGGCTGTGAAGATGAAGATTGATAACAAATCAGCAATAGACCTAGCAAAACACCCAAGTGTTCATGGTAGGAGCAAGCATATAGAAACTAGATACCACTTCTTAAGGGATCAAGTAATAAAGGTCAAGATATAGCTGGAGCACTGCAAAACAAATGATCAAAACGCTGACATCTTAACCAAAAGCTTGAAGAGGGTGAAGTTCCAAGAGATAAGGAACAAACTTGGATTAATATCAAATTGAAACACTTCGAATTAGGGGGCATGTTGAAGATAATTCAAAGTGTAATAGTTGAAGTTAGTTAGGGTAGTTAGAAGATAGTTAAAATGTTGTTAGAAGTTAGTTAAGGAAGTTATAAAACTGTGTAGTAGAGAACTACCCTATAAATGTAGTAGAACCAAGAGCATTGTGTAAGTTGTATTCCATTTTTTCAAATTCAGGATTATCAATCTTCGTTTCAGACCATTCCAGTTTCTTCTTTCTTCTTTTCAACTCAATTCCTCTCAAATTATATGACCTGTTCCAACAACCAACACATTAATTATAAACATCATTTGGAAGAAAAAATTGTCTCTCAATGTAAGCACTGTTTTTAATTAATAGGTCATTTACTTTTTTTCTTTGAAACACACCCCTTATTAATATTATTAATTTATATTGGAAAACAAAAAGTCAAATTAAAAATATTCTTATATAATGGGTATTTTAGAAACATCAACACAAAAAATTGACATTATACATTCAATACCAAATTTTTCTTAGTTAGTTAAAAAAGACAATGAAAACTTATAATTTAGAATGTAATAGTAATTAAAATTAAAACGTAAGCACACACTAAATTTTCACGTTACAAAAACATGATATTTTTTATGGAAAAAACAAATGATAACAATAATTTTATAACTTATAACTTTGAAAACTAAAAATAAAACAAGTGAAAACACTAAGGGCTTGTTTGATTTTAATCTCAAAAACTCTATTTTAGTTTTTATAAATTAAAAAATTTGTTTGGGTTATTTGTTTTTAAAAGCTGTTTTGTAAAATTATTTTTAATATTATACTTTTTAAAATAAAAAAAGCAAAACATGTAAACAGTGTTTTACTTTTCGTTTTTTCAATTTTAAATTCTAAAAAGAAAAAACACGGAAAAGTACTTTTCATTAATGGTATAATTGTAAATATGTTCAACTTATAAAAGAAAAAAATTGCTCATTCGCGATTTAAAGAAGCAGAAACAGAAAGAAGCAGAAACAGAGTAGCCATGGAAACACGCACGCAATGGAGTAAAACCTTAGATTTGCGATTCCAACTCTAACTCGCGATTCGATCAAATTCATCCACCTCATTCCCTCTTCTTGACCATTGTTATGTTCTCCATTCTCTCTGATAATTTCTTTGGTTAGTTTTTCTTTTCCTTTCTTTCGCATACGGTTTTTTTGAATTTGGGTTTTAAATTGAATTTTATTTTTTGAATTAAGTTGGTTTCATTTGTTGATTTCCTTGGTTTCCTTTGTGTTCTGAATCATGATCTATTTGTAATTAATATTAGCATATATATGAGATCAATGAGTATATATTTGGTGTTTATAAAATCATCTTTTGTTTATGTGTTTTTTTTGTTTTATTTTTCTCTTTAATTCTTGTTTGAATGAAGAGTATGAATTCTTGTTACATGATTTTTGCTGCAAATAATTTGTGACCACGAAATAAGGCGTCTGCCGCCGCTTTCTTTCCTAATTTTAGCATTGTAGTTACATGAGACTCAGTTGCCTTTGTCATATTAACAAAATAATCTCAAGGAATACAAACAGTTATTAACAGAATAACTCAATCAAGAGTTACTTTTGAAGTCAAAACATTTCCACCCAATACAACAAAATCAACGAAAGTAAAAAATAACTCTTAGAATAAAGTGAGGCACAAGCCTCTAGTACTCCACTTTCACAAGAAAAGCTCCATTGATTGCTTGTCATGATCGTGTTAAATACAACATGCATACAAATATATTATAAGAGGAGACATAATGAAGATGTGAGTTTATCTTTCATCATGTAAAATGAATAAGTCATAAATAGATTAATACACATTCATGAATCATATATAGCATGATCACAACAATCAGGACAATATAGAAATGGATGAACTTTCAATACTAAAACATGCACTGTTGAAATTTATGTGGGGCCAAAAATAACTTAAGAAAACATGGATTGAGAGGTTATGCTCTATCCCATATGCAAAGCGCAACATCCCTCTAGAAAATTAAAGGCTTAAACATAATAAAGAAATGTTTTAATGTTTTAATAACTTAGTCGTTGATATGAGCACTTACAACAACCATCTAAGAAAAATCCATAATGTTTTAATAACTTTACCGTTAGTATGAGCACTTACAACTACCGTCTAAGAAAAATCCATAATGATGAAGGGGACAATTGTAACTTAGACAATCGATGTCTGACATACATCTAATAGCTGTAATATGTAAAATAAAAAAAAATGTTATCGAAAAAAGGTTAAAAATTTTGTATAAACATGAAAATATGAGAATGAACTTACCACCAACGTCCACGGCAACAAGAAATAGAAACACCAAAAGAATCATATAATAAAATACCTTGAGAGTTTTAGCCATTTTTTATTCTATCTTTGCGTGCAAAAAATACAAAATTGTTTGATCACTTAATACAGTAAAAAAAACCTCATGCTATACTTATTTCAATTGAATAGTTTTTAATACAACAAAGTATCATGTTTGTCCATTTAACTCATATTGATTAGTTGACTTTAGAGTATATCTTCAAATACAAATATTGCTTGTAATTAGAATTCATTAATGTTTACAAACCTTTTATTAATTTTTTATTTCTTATCTATCTTTTCATATTAGAATGAGGTTCAAAACCAACATTATGCTTCAATTAAGTAGCTATTGTAACACCCCAAATTTTATAATAAATATTTTCTTAATTAAATAGGATTTTAGATAATTAATTTGGTGTTAAAACTATTTTAGAATATATGTGGATAAATCTTGTGACTAACTTTCGTTATATGAGTGTTTTCTATGATATGCTAATTTTGTATATATTTGACTAAATAAGTGATATAAATAACAAATATTATATTTTATTATTTTATAAATAAAAGTATTTTAGTGTAAATATTTTAAAGAATAAGATTTTAAGCAATTCTACATGTATATGTGCGTTCGTAGTTAATATGATATTTTCTTGTATGTTTGACTGATGTTAAGTGTGCACATAATTATCTTAGTATATTAGTAATTTTAATATTGATTTTCTTTATTTTTATGTAGTTGCTATGGTATGAGGATTTTATACATATTTATTTTGATTTAGTAAGTAATATAAATCGTTGATGTTATATTTATTTATTTTATCATTTCGACTATTCTATAAAGATGATGTATTTTTATGTGATTATTTTGATAAATGTTATAGTAACAATTATAGTTATTATTTTGAATATGAGAGTTTTGGTTAAAATTAGATTTATCTATGTTAAGGATAAATAATATTATGTTAAAATGAGTATTTTGGAGAAAAAGTTTCTAGAAAAGTAAAATAAATTATTCATTTATTAAGGGCTTTTAGAAATACGAGAAAATGAATTTTGGACCAGACGACTGTTTACACCCCTATTTTCTACTTATGCATATTAATTTGGGCTATTACTTGTTGGACTTTTCTTTCCTACACCTGCGAGTTGCTCATTACACCCCTATTTCTGCCTCAGACTTGACTACCTGTGTTGGGCCTTAGAGTTTTACTCTTGTACCTGTACATCTGCTATCTGAACACCTCCTTCTGCAATAAAAAATAAAAAATAAAAAACAAAAATCAGACTGGGCAGCAAAATCGCAGCAAACCCTTTTTCTCTGAAATTCACTCTCACCAATTCCTTGGCATTTTGAAATGATCTCAACCTCTATCCCACACAAAATCGACCATTAATCCATTTTTGGCATCAATTTTATCAATCGTGGCTCCTTTTAATAAAAAACAACTGCATTTCTTTCCTTGGGCGAGCTGTTTGGCCATTTCTGATGACCACGTTTGTAGTCTCAAAAAACTGGCATCGTTTTTGGATTCCTCTCGTCAAAACCTTCAAAAAGCACTACTATTTTTCGGCGAAGTTGACGTCAGACCCTTACGGCGCTTCGACGAGTCGGTGAGACATTTTTTGTAGTTTTTTCTCGTCATTTTGACTCCAATTTTGCTCCTAAAATTATTATTAATTATTTAACATTTATTTTTTTGCTCCGCATAATTTATCAGCCACGTCTCACCGATTTTGTGTACTCGCCATTATTCGGATTCGCTCGCTGTACGTTGTCGATCTGCAGTTGCTGTTGAAACTTTCCATTGATTTCTGTGTTTGAGAAAGCGTCTAAATAAGGTAAGGGGTGAGAGACCGTTTGAATTCATGAGTATAATATATTGTGAGATGAATGGGAAAACCGTATTTCCCAACGATTCATCCGGGGCTCGCTACGTACGGCAGTAGCCCTTTGAGGGATAAATTAATTAATGTGCAAATATGGAATTTGTGAGATTAAAATATAGAATAGAAATATTTGTAAGGTGTTGATTGATATAATTTCTTTAAATGTGTGGTATTTGATGTTATTGTGATATTGAGCGTCAAATTAATTTTATGTATATGTTTGATTAGATGAATTTATGTGATTTGATAATAAAAGATGGATGTGTTGTGATGAGTTTATGTAATGATGATGATGTGTGATTTATAATAGTGATGTTATGAATTTGTGATGAAAATATTAAAGTAACCCCTGATGAAATAATTGTGATTCCAATTTGTGTTTGAGATGACGATCTTAATGGAGTATCATAGGTCAACAAGGGGAGAAAATAAATATTGAGAATTTGTGAACTGGAGATTATTTTGTCATCATATAGGTAGGGCCTGACAAGCCTAGTGATTCCAGGGAAGTACAACTGTATTGAGCCTGATCGTGGCGGTCTACTGTTGAGCCTTAAGGCAAGATTGTTAGACCTTGGAGGTATTCGGGTGGGGAATTCCTAGGTGACTTGGAGGTAGCACTCCAAATGTCGGGAGCTACCATGCAACACACGTTTACCTCGACTGTCGCGTATATGTGTCTCGGGTTGAGTTGAGGGAATCTATGAGGACAGGGCCAATTTGAATTGTCCGTCCACCGGGATGGTGGCATAGTATCAGGCCTCCTAGCCAAGTACTTCAGAGTTAGAATGGTACCACATTGTGAAGTAGAGTCTAAGCTCATGCATAGCATTGCATTTTCTTGTGATTGTTTTGTTGTGATTAATATGTGTCGTGTGCGATAATAATTCTTCTTAGATGATTTGATGTTATAGTGAAATGTATTGATTTTCCTTGAGTGGTTTTGACTTTATAATGTTATGTTTTTCCTTGAAGAATGTTTGTCTAATGATACGGTTTATTTATGATTAATTACGTGTTCTTCTTACTTATATTATACTATTAACATGATTTCAAAACTCACCTCCTTCGTTGTTTGTGTTTGACTGACTTGGCCCCGCGTTTGCGAAATCGCAGTTATTACAAGTTAATGAGTCTTGAAGTTCAAGTTTGGGAGAAGCCCCGCTCTGATAGGTGATACAGGGAATGAAAGTCATAAGTTGTATTTTCATTTGTTTAATTAGAAACAACTTTTTGTATGAAAACTTATAACTAGTAAATTTTTGGAATTAAATTAAGAAATTCTAGTTAAATCAAAGTTTATGGAGATTGCACTATTTTATAGGAGGAAAAAGATTAAAGTGTTTATTTTAAATTTGAGGAATGTGATATCTCAAATTAATTATAAAATTTTTTATTCCCTTGAAAACATATTTGCTTTATCTGCTGCGAATTAAAGTTAAAAATTCTATTATAAATTGAACTAAAAAAACCTTTCTATATTAAAATATTTATTAAATGTCTCTTAAGCCGAATACGATCTACAATCGAGTTAAAATTGATTCTAATATAGGTTATTTGAATTCGATATAGTCAAATCTTTCTCGACCGCTATTGAGGACGCTTGTTCACTTTATTGCAAATGAATCAACTAGGGCAGTTAGATATTATATTAAATTGACCAAATTAATTTGAACTACAACCTTAGCGCAAAGGGTCTATTTTCATATGAGCCTAGCATTAGTGGGAGAAAGAAAATTCAAAACTGCTTTGATATAGAAATAAGGGAATGCAAATAATGGAAATGCATATTCATATATAGTCACAAGTTTGAGGAAAACGTACTCGAATTAGTTGATTAATTTGAAGTGAGAACTTAATTATAGTCGGTCAAAATAATGGATCGTAGGAACTACACTTAAAAATCTTATTTATAATCTATAAATACCAATGGTACAAATCATAATAAACTTACATCAATCAAAATAAACCTATTTTACTTGCAGTTTATTTGCTCTTCAATTTTACTTAGTTATTTTCATTATTCTTAAATAGTTCTCTACATCAATTGTCTAAATTAACACTCTTGTCCTTCACTAAACCATGGGACAATTTTTTGTTCAGGATACAAGTAATCAAAAATATCAAAATATCTTTTTATTTATTTATTTTCTACTAAAATATTATTATCATTCTCTACTATCTTATATCTCTCTCCTCTCTCTTTGTCACTCTTTTCTCGCTCTTTTTCTTTCTCTCTCCCTCTTTCAATTGTCTTGTATCTCTCTCCCTCCTTCTCACTCTCGTGTATCTCTCCATCTAATCCCTTTCTACAATCATGTGGTGAAGTTTGTTATGTTACAATGGAGTGATGTTTGTTCTACTTGATGATTGGTTCATAAGTATCAATTATTTAGGTTTTTTTTTAGTATGTGCGTTGCAAAATAAAAATCAAACAACTTAAGAAAAATGAAATCTTAACTTATGAGTTTATTTTTGCATAAAAAAAAAAACTAAGCTATATCTTTTAAAGGATGCAATACAAATAAGCTAATAAGAAGAAAATTAGATAAGGATAAGAAAATCGATACCTTCCTGCTGAATTGGTTTTGCTGGACTGGTTTTATCAAGTTCAGATTCTTTACTCCTCCCTTTTTTGTCTATTATTCTCTCTCTTTTTTCTTTACTCAATAGTGCTCTCACCCCCCGTTTTTTTTCTCCTCTTGGTGTGAATTATTTATAGACTTTTTGGGTGTAGGTTACAAAAGGCAAGGAAATAATTGTGAATTGATCACCATTTTTATTACTATTAATCCATTTCTTTTCGGTTTCTTTTCATTTAATTGATCACCATTATACTGATTTTTATTACCATCAATTAATTTCTTTTCGGTTTCTTTTCATTCAATTGACCACCATTATACTGATTTTTATTACCATCAATCTGTTTCCTTTCGATTTATTTTCATTCAATTATATACGTTTTTTTTTATGTTTTAGAAAAGAGTGAAACATTTGAACAGGAATCAGAGGCAAACAAGAACAAGAAGCACCCATGATTGTCTAAAGTTTATAGCCCTAATTATTTATTTTTATTTACTATATATTTTTTTTCATTTTTGTATATTTTTTATTTATAAAAACTCTAAAAAATAGCGGACAAAATTAGGTGTCAACAACTGGCCCTCTTGACTTAGAATTTACTTGAGAATCAAAGTAAATGATAAGTAAAGATGAGAACTCTAATTTTGTCCAAAAAGAATTTTTTTAGAAGGGTGCAAGTCGTTTTCCCGGCTTCAAGATGATGGTCGTTTTCTCGACTTCAGGTGTGAGTCGTTTTCCCGGCTTCAAGATCCGGGTCATTTTCTCGACAATGGGTGAGAGTCATTTTCCCGGCATCAAGATGTGGGTTGTTTTCTCGACTTCGGGTGCGGGTCATTTTCTCATCATCAAAATGCAGGTCGTTTTCTCGGTTTTGGGTGCGAGTCGTTTTCCCGGCTTCAAGATGCGAATCATTTTCTCGGCTTCGGGTGCAAGTCGTCTTCCCGGCTTCAAGATGTGGGTCGGTTATATTTAATTATTTTCTTGTGTGTTTGACTAATATTAAATGTGTACTTAATTATATTTAATTATTTCTAAATATATCTTAATTTAATTATTTATTTTATAAATAATTATCTTGAGATAGTGGTAATATTGTGTTTGATTTCCTTTATTTTTATATACTTATTTTGGAATTTTGATTTTATATATATATTTATTATAATTTAGTAATTAATATAAAATATTGATGTTATATTGATTTATTTTATAATTTTGACTATTCTCTAATGATAGTATTATTATAATGTGAGTATTTTGAAAAATAAGTATAATTATAGTGATTAATTTGAATATGAGAGTTTTGGTTATTAATAATATGTATTTTTTAAAAGGTTGATTATTTTAATTACTCTAACTTATCATATATTAGTTATGAAATATTAGTAATGTTTTGAAAATAAAAAAAATAAGAAAGGGAGCTCCAGCAACCGCCGTATAAGCAAGAATGAACACAATAACAAGCCTATCGTTTGGCAACAGTGATCAATAATTGTTCCAGAAAACTTTCTCCATTTTCCTCCAAATTTTAGTATATTGTTTCACTCATTTAGTTAGTCAATTAAACATACTTTCTTAGATTTTTAATCATCCCAATTTCTCTATAAAATATTCGACTTCTCCGTTTATAGAATTCTTTATTTTGCACTGTTCTTCCTCACCGTAAGTTTGATTGAGTGAAACCAACGCCAAAACGATCGTGTGAAAAGTGGCTACATTATCCACTAATTGTTTTTCTAATTTATGGTAAGTTTCCTTGACCCAATTTCAAAATTTAGTTTTGATAGTGTATTCTCATAATTTATTTTTGACGTTTACCCATAAACTGTCGGGATAGATCGATTGAAGGACAATGAGTCAAAGAACAAATGTTGTTTGCTTGTGGAATCGTATTCATGTATTAAAGCGTCAAAATACGGTAACGGGTGAGAGAACGTTTGAATTCATGAGTATAATATATTGTGAGATGAACGGGAAAATCGTATTTCCCAACGATTCATTCGGGGCATGCTACGTACGACAATAGCCCTTTGAGAGATAAATTAATTAATGTGAAAATATAAGTATTGTGAGATTAAAATGTTAAATAGAAATGTTTATAAGGTGTTGATGGATTTAATTTTTTGACAATTGTGTGGTATTTGATATTATTGTGATGTTGGATGTCGAATGAAATTATGTGCATCTGTTTGATTAGAAGAATTTATGTGATGTGATAATAAACGATGGATGCATTGTACGATATATGTTTATGTGATGATAATGATGATGTTTGATTGATGATAGTGATGTTATAAATTTGTTATGAGTTTATATGATGACCATGCTTATGTATGATTAATGATGTTATAAAATTTTGATGAGAATATTGAAGTACCCCATAATTGATGGAATAGTGATGATTCCAACTTGTGCTAAAGATGATGCTCTTAATGGAGTAGTCTAGGCTAACGAGGGTAAAAAATAGATGTTGGGAATATTTGAAGTTGATGTGAATTTTTGAAGTGGAGATTATTTTGTCATCATATAGGTAGGGCTTGACAAGCCTAGTGACTTCAGGGAAATACAACTAAATGAGCCTGATCGTGGCAGTCTGTTGTTGAGCCTTAAGGCAAGATTGTTAGACCTTAGAGGTATTCGGGTGGGGAATTTCTAGTTGACTTGGAGGTAGCACTCCAAATGTTTGGAGCTACCATACAACACACGTTTACCTTGACTATCACGTATATGTGTCTCGGGTTGAGTTGAGGGGATCTATAAGGACATGGTCAATTTGAATTGTTCGTCCACTGGGATGGTGGCATAGTATCAAGCCTCCTAACCAAGTACTTCAGATTTAGAATGGTACCACACTGTGAAGTAGAGTATAAGCTCATACGTAGCATTGCATTTTCTTATGATAGTTTTGTTGTGATTAATATGTATCATGTGTGATAATAATTTCTGAGATGATTTGATGTTATAGTGAAATGTATTGATTTTCATTGATTTTGACTATATAATGTGATATTTATCCTTGAAGAATGTGTAATGATACGGTTGTTTGTGTTCTTCTAACTTATATTATACTATCAACATGATTTCAAAACTCACCTCCTTCGTTGCTTGTGTTTGACTGGCTTGGCCCGGTGTTTACAAAATCGTAGTTATTACAGGTTAATGAGTCTTGAAGTTCAAGTTTGGGAAAAACCCCGGTTTGATAGGTGATACCGGGAATTAAGAGTTGTAATGTGTATTTTACTTATGTAATTTCAAATGACTTTTTATATAAAACCTTAACGCTAGTAAGTCTTGGGAATTAAATTAAGAAATTCTAGTTAAATCAAGTTTATGGAGATTGCCCTGTTTTATTAGAGGAAAAAAAATTTAAATTGTTCCTTTTGATTTTTTGACAAACGTGATATCCGAATTTTGTTATAAAAGTTTTTATTTTCTTGAATATATTTTCCTTATCCGCTGTGAATTTTGTTCAAAAAATTTAGTATAAATTATTATAAAGGTTATTTTGGGATTTAGGGTGTCACATATGTAGTGCTTTATTATGCCCTCTTCCTTCGGCCATCAACTCATCATTTGTGAAGGTTAGGTGGTTGTTGGAAGGGACGTTATTTATGATGCCTCTAAATTTGCCCAAGGTGATGTCATGAGTGACATGGTCTTCGTTTAGCATTTTCATCAATAGCTTCCAGTAGGACTCATAATTCATCAGTAGAGACAACAATGAAATCCTTGCAGGAGTATGGTTGAGTTGGTCGACTATTTTGTATTCACTCTGTTTGATGAGTTTGGGAAACTCACGAGCTTCTTGATTAGAAATCTCTTTCTTATTTTCTACTTCTCCTTTTCAACTTTTTGTTACAATTACTTTCTTTTTCCCTATATCTTTGTATGCCTTCTCAAATGCCACTATTATTTATCTTTATGATGTTCCCGAGGAGTATATCGGCGCTATTCTAGTCATCCCTTCTATCCCTGAAATGTTCATGATAGCGGTGGCTTTTGTGCTAGAAACATCTTCATTCTTCTGTTCAGCCAGATGCACCTCTACATTATAGTTCCAAGGTACCACTTTAGTGTCTTTATATAGAAAATGGCTTGGTATCTAAACTATTAAGGTCCTCAGAACAATGGGGCATTCATAGTTTCCTCTTTAGTGAAGTGAATGACCAATGGCTTTGGGATGTTTGTGCTAAGTTTTTCTTCTGATTGGGTTGCAATCACACCGTCATCCTTTTTCCCAACGATCTTTTTGAACGGCGCAACGTGTTTATTAATTTTTTAAGTTCTTTTTTAAACTCGTTGCATTCTTCCATGGAAAAATCTTCATTGAGGTGGAAATTACATCTTGTTTTCCCATCAGCATTTCCTCGGATCAACCCGAATTTGCAAAAGTCAAAGAAAATCATTCCCATCGGGGTCTTAATTCTCTCGACCTCCTTTATTAATTGGTGATTTTCTTCGATAGCATTCACTATTGGCCCACCATGGCCTGGGAGGGGATTGTTTTTCACAGTAGACTGATTTTCTTTGAAATTCAACCATCCAGCTTTAAGCAAATCATGCACCTTAAATTTTAAAGCTAGACAATTTTCAGTCGAGTTCCTATAGCCCCAGAGTGGTAATGGCATATGGAGTTCGAGTCATATCCTTTAGGGTAGTGCGGTTCCATAGTTTTCCCTGGAGATAGTGCAACCATATAATTGCTAACCAGATGCGGTAACAATTCTGCATAAGTCATAAGGATTGGATTGAAATGTACGAACTTCCTCCTGCTATAGTTTGTTCCCCGAATCTCATAGGAATCTTGATTCCCTCGTAAGTTTTGACTTAGGGTACCTGAGGTTTGTGAGCTTGCAATGATGTAGGGGCGATGCACAAAAGAAGGATTAGTTGAGTTTGACGCCACAAAATGTCTTTTTCCCTCCTTTTTCTTTTTCGCACCTGTGGGCGGCTTCTTTGCGTTATTTACTCCGGGATAGCCGGAAGCAATTTTCCCGCTTTTCAATCCCTTTTCTACTCTTTCGCTTATGATTACGAGATCTGAAAAATTTGACGAGACGCTCCGTATCATTTTTTCATAAAACGGAGGCTGAAGAGTGTTTATGAACACGATCACCATTTCATTTTCTGATAGGGGGTTCAACTTAGGAAGCTAGCTCTCTCCATTGTTGGGCATATTCTTTGAATGTTTCATTGTCCGTTTTGTCATATTTTGCAGCTGCATTCTATCAAGAGTCATGTCTAGATTATACTTGTATTATTTCAAAAAGGCATTCACCAAACCTTTCCAAGAGCCGATAGGAGCTCGCTCAAGGTGCAGATACCAACTCAGGGAAGCTCTTGTCAAACTGTCTTGAAAGAAATGGATTAGCAGTTTTTCGTCACGGGCGTAAAAACCCATTTTTCAAAAATACATAATAAGATGGTTCTTGGGGCATGTAGTTCACTTGTATTTGTCAAATTCAGGAAATTTAAATTTGGAAGGTATTATAACATAAAAAAATGAGGCATAGGTCCGAAGTAACAAAGCATAATTGTTTCTCCCTTCAATAACTCTCAAGCGTTCTTCCAAGACTTGCCATTTTTCTTCAGATTGATGGCTCTCGAGCGGTCGAGGTTCATGATGTATGTTTAACGTCTCCGGTTTAGCATCGGTAGCTTTTCCTTGTGGCAAAGAGCCAGGGAAGCTCGAAGTAAGGGGTGAAGGTTGCACTTGAGGAAACTCGCCGGTACTATTTTGTGGATTTGTAGCCACGACCAACGAATCGTTGTTGGGGAGATGAATGTTTATTGGTGTGGTATAACCTGGCGGCAGACCATAAGGTGGAAATGGTTGTGCCTTCCCTTCATGATAATTAGTGCGAATGTGTGGAGCAACGCTCATTGGGTGAACAAGAGTATTTTGGGGCACCCCCTCGTCTACCAAAGGATTCCCATCATTTCTATTTCCAAGTGCTTGTAGAATCTCCAAGATCTTGATCATTTGCCGCGTGAGTTGGTTCACGTCTTCTCTTATTTCTGTTTGCTCTAGCTCACCATAATTTTTTACTGGGATCGTGTCTGATAACGGTGTCGTAGCACCGGTTTTTTTTGTTTGTTGTGTTATTTTTTCTATGAAAGAATATCGCATGAGTATGGAACGTGATGTATGAAAATGTAATTATACATGAATGCTAAAGACCTATTTATTGCTTGTTTGTGAATATCTTAACCAATAATAAAGAGAGGACCATGGGATCAAAAAGGGGGGCCAAATTTAATTCACTGAGAAAAAAGCTAAATACAAGTTTTACCACAAATGAGAAAACAAACAAAACTAAAAAACAAAAGTAGAAACCTAAACATGAAATTTGAAAGTTTAATGAGCAATCAATTTTTTCATTTGCTCGATTAAACTTTTACAATGTTCAATAAAAATGGGGATCTCCTGAGGGGTAGAGAGCAAATTAACCATCCCATTAGCAACTCTAAATAACGGTGGAATATCTTTGATAGCATACATGAGCACTTAACCGTGTTTGAGTAAAGATCTGTGTTATTATGACTAACTCTAGTGATGATGTTACAAGTGGAAACAGTAACAGGCCTCCTATGTCACTATAGAGCCATCTCTGCATTCTTGCTACTTACCTTTTATCTTGTCTAAGTGCTGAGAAATATTTTTCTAAGAATACAACATTGTAAACACTCTCTTGTGAGAGTTATTTCAAAACCCTTAAACTTTTATTTTGTAACCTAGCCAGGTAGTGGATGCATCCCTCAACAACTTGATTGTAATAAGCTAGAAGGTTGAGAAGACTTAAACACAATCAGTTTTACTAGTAGGTATTATGTGGAAGTGTAATTCAGTTGGTGAATTAGTGGATTAAATTATTTAGGTTGAATCGACTGGACGTATCTACCGTGTTGGTGGTGAATAAGGATAAATTGGTTGTTGTCATTCTGTTTTTCTATTTATTTGCTCTTTATTCATCACTTTATTTTGGCCTTGTTAAAACAGTTTTAAAATAAAGCATAATTGGCATTAAAGCTCAGTCTCAAACATGAGCACTTAACCGTATTTGAGTAAGGATCTGTGGTATTATGACTAACTCTAGTGACGATGTTACAAGTGGAAACGGTAACAGGCCTCCTATGTTTAATGGAGAGAGATTAGAGTACTGAAAGACAGACTCATAGGTTTCTACATATCTTATGATCCTGAACTCTATAACATAGTCGAAGATGACTATGAGGCTCCAAAAGATGCTGGTGGTGTTGAAATATCTAGATATGATCTCAGTGCTGATCAAAAGAAACAATACAAGATGCATCATAAAGCCAGAGCTTTCAGGATGAATGATATCACCTTTAAAGAGTTCAAAATAGGCATCAACAAAGAAACAACAAAAAGTATCTTTGATGCTCTAGTTCTCAACTACGAAGGAAAGAAGCCTGTACAAGAAGATAAGACAAATTTACTAGTTAGGAAATATGAACTCTTTTAGATGATAGAAGATGAAGACATTGAAACAATTTTTTCTAGATTCCAAACTTATTCAAGGTTTTCCTAAAGAGTTACAATACGTCTGACCACATCAAGAAAATCCATAGAAGCCTTTCCAGCAACATCAAGTGGAGATCAAAGTAACAACAACTCACAAGTACAATTCACAAGTGGAGATAAAAATTGAAATTTATTTTTAATTTTACGGAGATATCGTATAAAAGGTAGCAAACACAAGTACAAGGCAGCCGTACGATAGAGAATTAGATATAGAAATCAGCACACGTGAGAAAACAGATAGTCACACGTAAGAATTTTTTTAAAAGTATTTGGCGTTGAAATAAAGTGTCTCAACTTTTAGGGATAAAATTTATACTCTTTTAAGATTTTATTTTCGTTTTTAATTTGATGAATGCTACTATTATTTTTTTCATTTACTATATGTTAATAGGTATCTAAACTTTCTTCTTATGTCTTTGGTATATCTTGTGATTATACTATGTCTTAGTTTTAATTATAGTTTTATTTTGGATACTAATTGTTTATCTTATTTGAATTATCCTATTGTTTTATTTATATGTTTGGGATGACCAACCTTTGTATACTTTAATCAATTAATTGACTAATAACTAACTACCATTAATTTGGTAGATCTATAGAATAACTGAGATTAGAATCTTGGTATGACGAAACATAGATACTAATATTTCAATCATTCAACCTCTATGTTCTTTATGTTTTCACTTAATGTAACACTTCAATATTTTCATATATATTATATGTGTTTCTTTAGAATTGTCAATACGCGAAAAAACACATTTTACAGCGCTTTTTTTAAGCCATTTACAGCGCTTTTTCAAAAAAAAATAAGCGCTGTAGTATCTAGCGTAGTAAAAAGATACAACAGCGCTTTTTAAAATAGAAAAGCGCTATAAAATAGGTGGATATTGTAAGACCCTTAATTTCAAAGTCTAATTTATGCAATTTTAGTATATTTGGTGTTAAATTGCTGAGGCATTTAGCCCAATTTTAATTCTTTTTGTGAATTAAATACCAAAAGCATATTTTATTAGAGTTTGTTATATGTTTATTATATATATTTTTATATATATTTTTTGATCCGGTTGAAATTATTCATCGAAGAATAATTTATTTACGTTACGGAGAATTTATTACCGGACTGTTTGGTTAAAAATATCTTTGGTTGCTGAAAATCTTACCTGTCAAATGAATTGCAACGAGGTTAGGAGTATCAAGTGACTGGAGTCCACGTGTACATTGTGTTTTGTTGTCTTGGGTCAAGCATGATGTGCTTAAGTAGTTTATTGTTTCTTGTAGCATTTTAGTTGGAAGAGTAGTTAACACATAGAACATTAGTCGACTTTGCTCGACGAGTGTCTCTGAATTCCTTAAACGTATCAGTCTAGGAAAGGCAGGGTTGAAGCGAATCATGACGGCATGGGATTTATGAAGTAGTTCCAAGGATACAGAGGCTATGTTATTGGTGATAACTCGAAGATATTATTGGTGTGAGACTGATACGGGATTTCAAGTAAAGATCTAAGTGGAGACATTTTTTTTTTGAAAAGTATTGGATGTTTTCCTGGTAGATTTCAGGAAGAGACTGGATGAAGTTTGATAACTGTCAAAGAAATGTGAACACCATGGAATTTTTGAGAAGACGGGGCTTCCATTTAGAATAGCATTTGGTGCTCAGGTGTCAACTAAGGAGGCTTGTATTGAAGTTAAGGTGCGCTATACATTAGGGGTGAATACTACCTTAGCTAGATAAAGGACGCTTGGAGGAATAGTCGATACCTTGAGGGGTAAGGTCGAGCATTCGAGTTAAACTAGATTCGTGACTTAGATTGTTGAGTATGAATCTCATGACAGTTATAGGAGTGAGACTATATATTTTGTTGGTAAGTAACAAATCTCTGTGTAGTTTAGGAGATAATAAGTATGGATAGTGATCTTAGGGGAAACTATTGACGCGTAAGTGTGATTTTTGAGTGATGTTTGGGTAAACAGAATGAGTTAAGCCTTGATGTATTGAACCACATGTTGCTATTAAGTGGAATTGGAAGTACAGAGTACGGGGATACTTAGAGATTGTTACAATGTAAGCTTTGAGAGTCTATTAAAGGATGGTAAACACTAGGAGAGTGTGAATATTTTGATAAGTTAGAGGGATTAATCAAGATTTGATTTGAGACCCTGTGATGGTTAATCCTTAAGTCAACGATTCAAAATCCACAAGGTTGGATGGAGGACCAAGTGAAACCTTAAACTTGTATGATTGAGGGAGTTGAGGTAGGCAAGTGATAAATACTTCATGTTATGGATGGAAGTGTTTGAAGATTTACTAATAATGTTGTGTTATGATTAGAAGAGTTTCATTAGTGAGATTACTAAGATGGTTAGAGTCAATGATGAATAAGACCTTGTATTGGATCTTAAGAGGACATGGATGAATTTAGACGGTGTAGTGAGTATTTGAGGATTTCAAGGATCAGAAAATTATAATTTTATTCAATGACATAGAGTGAATAGGAAGAAATGTAACAAATGATTTATGGTTTAGTTGTTGTTCTTGGGAAGCCCAGCGTTAAGATTTGAAATGAGTGTTCCAGTTACTAGATGGACGAGGAAGATTTGTGGGTCTTGGAGATATTTTACTACTAAGTTATGAGGATGAGGTTAAAGATAATTATTCTTTAGGAGATGCTTATTGGGAATGTTTGAGAAGTAGTTCTTTAGGATGTTTGATTGTTGAGATTCTTCTAGTTAGTACCTCGATGAAGGTTGGGAATGAATAAGAAAATCCAGCGAGTGAACCAAATTTTGGAAAAACGTGCCATGAAAACTTGTAGGAGCAGCACATGGGTATGTGGTTTATATCAATTAGGGATTTATGAAATGAATTATTCCACCCGTAAATCAGACATTGTTGTTAGAAGGGTATGCCAATGAATTCAAAGGCACTATTGAATTCATGTCATAAGGGTACGTTATTGTGTTCGTCGATCAAAAGAGTTAAATGATTGTTTGGTAGGGAAGAATTGAGCATGGAATGGAACAGTTTGGTGAGAACTAATAAAGCTTGAATTATTGAAATCACTATGATGAAGAAAGACGAAGTATGATGGCAGATGAGCTACGTAAATAGAGGACTCTAGATGTTGACCATGGACAGTTGAATGACGGTAGAGGTGAAAAGTGTTTTGAAATATATTTTAAAAGCTGGAATATTTCATAGGAAGTGTGAAATTGGGAGGAATTAAGATTTTGTTGAGGAATTCTTAATGACCAAGATGACAAGCTATCTGAAGGAAGAAAAGTTTAATAGTAAGAGGAAAGACAAAAAGAAAAACCAAGTTAAGTTGGATTTTATTGGAGACGTGACTCTTGAAATGAAGTACTAAGCTGGAAGGAAGTTTGCGTGTTGGAGGTGGTAAAGTTTGGACATGTCGTCGAAAATATTTGAGGAAACTTTGATCACCACTCAGATGTTGGGATGTGATTATTAAAGTTATAATCAGACCAACATTTTGATAAGAACATTGTGGTTTGGTGTAGTGGTGCGACTAAAGGAAATCGAGGATTTATGGGCAATGGAGAGATTAGGGAGTTCTCGGCGGTAATGATTGTTTTATGCTCAGTGTGTTGGTGTCATACTTAGTGTTTCGGTTTGGTACCTAATGGATGTTTCACACCAAGTGGACGTATATGAGGCTATGTGACATTGTTTCGGGCGATTGTACTTCTTAGATAGGAAAATAAGGGAAACTTAGTGGATCTTGAGGAGATTATTAGACCGCTTTGCCTTGGATAGCCTTAAGTGCAAGTCGAATGGAGCATTATTATAGTTAGGTTAAGATAGTCTAAGCCACCATCATGGCTTTTGGTTACTTATTGACAAATTAAGGGACTGATCATCCTTAATCTCTTGTTGATAGTAGACAAAATCATGTTGAATGGAACGGGTGAGTCTTATTGGCTATGATAGTGCGTAAAGTTATTAAGTACCCTATGAAAAGGGATAGACGACGCTTGCTTCGCGTAGGCATGACGAAACAAGTTTTAGCATGTATGTTTGGATTGAGTGCAGACCTAGTGTGGTTATTACTCTTACTTTAAGTTTCGAGGACGAAACTTCTTTTTGGAGGGTAGTAATGTAAGACCCTTAATTTCAAACTCTATTTTATGCAATTTTAGTATATTTGGTGTTAAATTGTTGAGGCATTTAGCCCAATTTTAATTCTTTTTGTGAATTAAATACCAAAAGCATATTTTATTAGAGCTTGTTATATGTTTATTATATATATATATTTTTAAATATATTTTTTGATCCAGTTGAAATTATTCATTGAAGAATAATTTATTTACGTTACGGAGAATTTATTATCGGACTGGTTGGTTAAAAGTATCTTTGGTTGCTGAAAATTTTACCTGTCAATTGAATTGCAACGAGGGTAGATATTTTTATCAAAATAATTGGAGATGTGAGTAATGTGTGTAAGAGTTGTAATTATTTTTGGTTTGGTTTATACATATATATATATTTTTTTTTTGGGGAGTTAGTAACATTTATATATATATATATATATATATATATATATATATATATTGTTTGGAAAGCTAGTATATATATATATGGATAAGTAAAGGAAGGAAAATGGGAAACAGAGAAGCAGAAAGCATTTCTCCTGCCTCGCGAGCGTATTCCTTTCTTCCACTTTCTTTCTCTGTTTTGAAAAAGTGTTAGCGGTTTTCAAAACTGCCAAACGTAAACCTTCACTTTTCTTTGACTTCTGAGCTCCATCTCACGAAGTGACAGAAGGGAAAGATGCTCGTCTCCATGGTATGGTACGGTGCTAGTGAGCCAACTTTGGAAGCGTCGTGCGAAGCGAAGTTTTACAGGAATTTAATCGCGGTGTCGTAATCGATCGTTAAAGCTATAACGAAGGTAACGGCTCCTACCAAACTTTTAGTGTGCATTTAGGGCCTTATATGTGAATTTGTGGGGTGTGAACTTGGTGTGTTTGATGTGTGGATTTGTAGAAAATGAATTTAAGATGTTTTATGTGCAGTTGAGGAAATTGTTTTGATGTGTTTGAGGAGTGATTTGTGGAAATAAATTTGGTGTAAATCCATGTTTGAAATCATGGAAATTAATGGGTGTATTGTGGTTGAAATATGAGGAGTTTTGAAAATGAGTGATTTATGGTAAATTGGAATTTGTTGTGATTTGGAGTGAATTGTAAATTGTGGAATAAATTTGAGGTGGTTTATGAGGGAATTTGTGGAGATTAGTTTCGATGTGGTTACGTGCTCATAACTGGTATTATGAATGATTGTGGTGTGATTATGTGTGTATTTGTGGTGATTATGTTTTGATGTGATATTGTGTTCAAAACTGCTTTTTGGCGTGTTTGAGGTGTCGAGGTACGATATTTAAGTGGTGACCGCGATGGGCCACGATGTTTAAGTGGTGACTATGATGGTGCCATGGCGATAGTGGTGACCGTGATGGGCCACGAGATGATGCCAGGTGATTGGTTGGTTCATCTTATCCTTGCGACGATTTTCGCGTCGTGCTGGTCTGCGATAGACTACACTCTAGAAAACGTACTGGTCTGTGATAGACTGTACGCGGTGAAAACGTACTGGTCTGTGATAGACTGTACGCGGTGAAAACGTACTGGTCTGTTATAGACTGTACGCGGTGAAAACGTACGTGTCTGTGATAGACTGTACGCGGTGAAAACGTATGTGTCTGTGATAGAGTGTACGCGGTGAAAACGTACTGGTTTAGGATAGACTGTACGCGGTGAAAACGTACTGGTCTGTGATAGACTGTACGCGGTGAAAACGTACTGGTCTGTGATAGACTGTACGCGGTTACAACGTGCTAGTCTGTGATAGACTGCACTTGAGTAAATCGTGTTGACCCGTGATAGGTGGTACATTTACGATTTACGTATTTTTAGTAAATCGTGCTGATCTGTGATAGATGGCACCTCGTTAATTAGTACTGGTCTGTGATAGGCGGTGCAATTATGATTTACGCCCCTTCGAGGAGGGTTTTGGTTTGGAATTCCGGAATCATGCATTTTGGCATTTACGCATCGCATTAGGGTGCTTGGCACGCGAGTTATGTTTGATATACCATGATGATTGTATATAAATACTCGGTTGTTGTTTGTGATTGTGCCGTAATTGATGAGTGTGATTGATAGGTGCATTCAAATAGATGCATTGTTATGCACCTTTTACAGTGCTTTTTCAAAAAAGCGCTGTAGTAGGTGCATTCAATAGATGCATTATTATGCACCTTTTACAGCGCTTTTTCAAAAAGCGCTGTAGTAGGTGCGTTCTAATGCACGTTTTACAGCGCTTTTGGGAGAAAGTGTTATAAAAGGTGCTTTTTCTTTTTATTTTCTTTTCTTTTTTTTTTCTTCTTATTTTAGTTTTATTAAAAAATGCTATAAATTTTAAAAAGCGCTTTTTGGTTTTAATGGCATTTTTTTTCTTCTTATTTTAGTTTTATTAAAAAGCGCTTTTTGGTTTTTATGGCATTTTTTTAGAAAGCATTGTCTTTTCCAAAATCAGTTCTCACAATCAGTTCACAATCAGTTCTCACAATCAGTTCACACAATCATTTCACAATCCAATTAACTTTATAACTATACATATTTACACAATCAGTTCACAACAAATTACATAACAGCACATAACAAATTACAACATATCAGAATACAGATTCATATACATATTCACATATTCACATATATATATATACTACATATTCACAGCTTTTCAAATGCGCCCGATTCATATAACTACATATTCATATACATAGTTTATATATGAAAATCAAATAATGAAAATACCGTATCGTTTATGGGATTATAGTTTGATTCTTATCAACAATCTCCTTCATGTCTTGATTTATTTTTTAATGAATAATTTTGCTATGCGTTAGGGAAATTTTAATAAATTGTAACACCTTGTATTTTTTTATTACAATAATTATAACTATTTTCTTATGTTATTATATTGACGTCGCAATTATATGATGAAAATTTCTTGCATGATCATTTGTTATATGGTTTGTAGTCTATTATATTTATTTAATTATTATAGGAAATTATAAAATTGATGTGTTAGATGTTGTTTGTGTTTATTATTATTTTTGTGCATTTTTAACAGTGATAATTATTATTCTTGCTTGATTTATTTTATTTGATAAATTTATTAGTTTAATTATTTAATAAATGGAAACTTATAAAAATTATTTTCATTGTTTTATCTTGGTGCAAAGAAGAGATTGAGTTAGGGAATTGTAGATTTGGTGTGACTCAAATGATATGCATGAGTACCCCTCATGTGTGACTAGATACATTAGATTATTCCACACACTAATGTATCTCTCTTGATTTTAAATCACTTTTTTTTTTTTTATGATTAGAGTTAACAAAAACATTCATATTACCTCCCTTCTATTCCTCTCTCAGGTCCACTCTTTCATACCCATCTATCTCACTTTAAATTTTTCTAAGTCCATAACTCCCTTACACTAAAAAATAGTAAACAAAAAATAAAACCATTTCTCACAAATCCTTTACAGACAAATATTCTTTAGACAAAAAAGATAATAGGAACCATAGGCATCACTCTTTTTACAAGAAGAACATTGTTGTTCATTCAAGAATCCTCAGGTTCAATACCCTCATTTTAATGGAACTAAAGGTAAAAAAAAACATTGTTTTCCATTTCTTCATCTTGGTCTCTTCAATCTCTATGTTGGAGTCTTACTATGAAAGCTTGAAAATCCTCTCCTTTGCAAACAATTTTGTGGAACTTAGAGTTTTGTGATACGAAGAAAAACAACCAAGATAGGATTTTTTTTCCCCACACAAATATAGTTAGACCATTGGTTAGATGGTATGAAATAGATAATCGTCATTGCTCGTCTTTTAAAAGCAATAAACGTAGGCTAATGAATTTAAATGATAAAACCTTTGTTGAATTTGATATGTAATGTACGACTTTTTATGAATAAAATTTGAATCTTTATGTTATATGTAATAAAGTTTTGATTTTTATGATGAATATGAACTAAAGTATGAATTTTTCTATTATATGTGTTAAAATTTTAATTTTTATGATTTATATGAGATAAAGTTCGAAATTTAATGTTATATTGTTAAAATTTTAATTTTTATGATGTATATGAGTTGTAGTTTTAATTTTTAAGTTACATTTGTTAAAGTTTTAAGTTTTATGATAAATATCAAATAAAGTTTTTATTTTTTTTATTTTATGTTATATGTGTTAAAGTTTTAACTTTTATGATTTATATGAGATAAAGTTCGAAATTTAATGTTATATGTGTTAAAGCTTTAATTTTTATGATGTATACGAGTTGAAGTTTGAATTTATTTTGTTATGTGTTAAAGTTTTAATTTTTATGGTGTACATGAAATAAAGTTTGAATTTTCGAATTATATGTGTGTTTGAGTTTTAATTTTATGATAATTATGAAATCAAGTTCGAATTTTTATGTGTATGTGATGAAAGTTGCAATTTCTATGGCCACGTATCTATGAATATATGATTCTTGTAATAAGGACATGTGGTAGATGACCTTAGTGATATTTGAATGAGACGATGATTTGAAATTGTGATTTTTGAATGCATGTGACATGATCTTACTGGCTCAATTGGTAGTGGGAATATGATGAGGCGGTACTTATCCCCTAGGTATCGGGCTCAATTCCCACGGAAGGCAAAAACTCGCTATATTTCCAAGAGGGAAAGGGGGGGAGCGAGAAGATCGTGAGGTAACTCGCTATATTTCCAAGAGGGAAAGGGGGGGAGCGAGAAGATCGTGAGGTAACATCGCCGATATCGCTGTGGAAGTTGCCATAGTGGCACACATATGTTTTTGTTACACAATTTTACTTTTTTTGGTTTATTTTCTTTTAAATTGAGAGTTTTTACATTTATTTGTTTTGTGTCACTTTTCCATATGTTTATTTTGGTTTGATGTGGATGATGAAAAAAAACTGACACTTACATCAAAATTTTAGATGCTAATTACTTCGAGGAGATTCAAGATTAGTTGTTGTGATTTATGTCGATGCACGACAAACGTGGGAATAAACATTTTCTAAATACTATTAATTGTATGTTTGGAATTTTTACTTCATAAAAAAAAAGTTATCGTAATTTTTCTAAAAACTAAGTATTTTTAAATAATGCTTTGGCTCAAAATCCGGAATGTTACACTTAATTATATATTATTTTTATGATTCATCAAACAATTAATCGGTTAAATATGTTTTTAGTTCCTCTAAATATACCATCTTTTATTTTTAGTCTCTTTAAAATATTTCATCGATCTTTGTTCCTTCTAAATTTTCGGTTATGAATTTTAGTCCCTATTTTTTTAGTAAAAGTTTACGTCTAAAGTTCTAATTGACTTTTTTTTATGACATCTCATTGTTAAGACTTTAAAACATCATTAACTAAATATTTTAACTATTTAATCTTTAATTTGAAGTTATAGATAAATTAATAAAGATTCAAGATTAAATAGTTAAATTATTAAACTAATGATATTTTAAAGTTTCATCAATGATAGGTCATCAAAAAAAGTCTCTTGAAACATGCAACATAAACTTTTGTAAAATAATATGGTCTAAAATTGGTAACAGAAAGTTTAAAAGGATCAAAGATCGAAATTTGGTAAATTTAGAGGGACTAAAAACATATTTAACCCAATAATTATTTTAGGGAAAACAATATTTCATTGAATGAACAATCTTTGTTAATAGTTTTAAAATAGGGATGGATAATTAGAAAAATAAATAAGGATTCATGTAAAATTTTAAGGTATTCAAATGACAAGTAAAATGAAAACCTGTATGTTGTGAACCTGCTGTCCAAACATCAGCCCGATCCAACGGTTAATGAATGCACAATCGATATTTTTTTGAGACTGGTTTGTCAAAAATTGAGAATAGAGTTTACTCTTCTATTTTCTCTTTTGGTGGTTGTCTTTTTCTTAAAAATAGCATCCCTCTTTCCAACTCTAACAAGACCCCTCTCTACATGAATAAGTGAGACACATATGATACAATATTTGGGCCTTTCTTCCACATAGGATGGAAGTCCAATACCCAACACAGTTATGACTTACAAGGGACTTGGTATTGAGAGGTTTTTCTCAATTTTCCTTAAGATTTGGTTCTTCTAGAGCGAGCAATTCATTTTAGAGAATAAAGTGAGTAATGATAATTATTGGTCATCTAAAGAATGGTTGTTATTTTGTACACATACATGACCAATCATGAGTAGATATAATATCAGTAATTGATCCACCCACTTCACCAACTACTCACTTTAGATAGAGCAAATTGTTTTTCCTATTGTTTCTACGTTGCTTTTAAAAGATGTAAATTAGTTAGACCACTTTTGTGGTGTTTTTTTTTTTATTAATTCAAATAACTAATTTACAACTTAACTCAATAATGAACAATTAAGCATGAGTTAATAAAAATCCACACCACAAATACTGGTCAAGGATATACTTGGGATTAAAAAAATTAAAAAATGATAAAAATAAAGGTTCCAAAAAATTAAAGAGTAAAAATAGCACAATTGAAACCTTTAAAGTGTTAATAGTGCATTTATACTTAACTATTGCTACACATGTCTGTGTCTCGTATTTTGTCCATATTTTTCCCACATCTTATAATACTTCTCAAGAGGTGACCATCATAAACTGTTTCAAGTCATGAACACTTCTAGATATGGATCTAGAATTCATGTGTGGGAGGAGCCATATAGTTAAACAATATATATATATATATATATATATTGAAAGGGAGTGAGAAAAATGGAGGCACACCGAATTTTCATTTATATTTTGTCAGAATAGAGGGGAAGAAAATTTAGAATTTTAATAAAAATATGAAAATTTAAAAAAAAAATATTTGAAGTAGTTTAAATAGATTAACATGCATAAATTGGAAAATGAAAAGTGAAATTGAAAATTTAAGAATATAAACATATAAAATTGACGCCTTACACTTACTACTTACTTTTATTAATATTTTTAAATAAGATAATGAATAAAAATTTATAATTAAAGATGAATGTAGTAATTAAAAATAAAAAGGAATCGCCAACTGGTTTTCACGTTACAAAAACATATCTTTTACACGAAGGAAAAAAAAACAAATAATAAGAATAATTAATGTTATAATTCATAAGTTTAAAGTTATAAAATAAAACAAATAATAACAATAATGTTATAACTCATAAGTTTGAAATTTATAAAATAAAAAATAATAATTAATAACAATAAATCTTGAGGAATACAAAGAGTTTTAAATGTAGTAATTAAATTTAGAGTTACATTTGAAGTCAATATATCTCCACTCATACAACAAAATCAACAATATTGAAAATACTCAAAATAAAGCTGAGCACAGCCTCTAGTATTCCACTTTCCCAAGAAAAGTTCCATTGATTTCTTGTCATGACCAAGTTTAAGGTGGACTGCATACAAATATATAATAAGAGTCGACACAAAGATGACGTGAATAGATCTTACGTCATGTAAAATGAATAGGTCAAAAATAGATAACCATACATCCATGAATTATATATAGCGTGATCACAAAAATCACGACAATATAATATCACACAATATATATGGATGATCTTTCAATATTCAAAATGCACTCCCTGAAATTCATGCGGTGCCAAACTAATGTAGGAAAACTTGGATCGAGAGGTTATGCTCTATGTCATATGCAAAGACCATACTATCAAAGACCCCTCTAGATTATATGTATTCATAGTGTGGACTCTCACAAAGACCATACTATCAAGTAAGGTATCACTTCTCTAATTTCTTCTTATTAGTCTTTGTATTGCATCCCTTTAAAAATGTTCTTTTTTTCTTTCTCTTTTTCTATTTATACAAAAATAAACTCATGTGTTAAGCTTTCATTTTTTTAAGGTTGTCTGTTCTTAAAATTGTTTTCTTTCCAACACAAAGTGCTAGAAAAATATAACTAATTGATGTTTACAAACCAATCACCAAGAAAACAAATTTCACCATATCGTAATATTGAATTTATAGCTCATATCACGTCTTTATCAAAATAACAAAAAAAAATCATAACAACAAATAAATAGTTTTCCCTTAGGATTAGAGTTAATAGTCGCTGCCGCCGGATGAAATTCATCCTCGCTCGCCGCGCCACATCTCACCTCTTTTTTTCGTTATTATTATATTTTCGTTACGTTGTTTTTTTAACAAAAAATAATTTTTCTTTAAAACAAAAATAAAAAGATACAATCCTTGAACAAACATCTCACCTCTTTTTTTCGTTAATATTATTATTATTATTATTATTATTATTATTATTATTATTATTATCACTATTACCATTATTACTATTATTATTATTATTATCACTATTATGTTGTTAATTTATTTTGATATGTATATATAAAGTAAAATTAATAATAAAATCAATCCACACATAAATATTTTCTACCCAAGAACTACGTGTGTTTTGATTTCCCCATTGCACCTAGGGATACGTAGGAGCAAGGTTTTTTCCTTGTCAAATCAAATTAATAAAAAAAATATTTTTCCTTCTTTTATTAATGTAAATAATTTATTTATTTTTAGTATTCTTTTTGGGGTAAAAATAAATGAATAAATAAATAAATAGTTTGTATACAATTAATTATAGGGTAACCGTTTTAACGGACGTTGTAGGGTGGTAATACTTTCCCTACTCGTAATCGACTCCCGAATTAGAATTTTTGGTTCAAAAATCATTATTTTAGGTTTTATCCAATTTTTCCTTTGAATAAAATAAAATTGGTGGAGACTCATTTTTCGCGGACAAACTGGACGCAACAAATACATATTTGGATACATTGAACTAAACCAAAAACACTTTCTATATTTAAATCATTATTAGGAGTCTCTTAAATATATCGATAAAGTCCGCCACCATTCGTCTGAGTTCTTGGGACTGCTAGATTCGGTAGTCGTCCTCCCCTTCGTCCCGTTTGTTGTGATATGATTCTAGGTGTGTGGGTTTGTTAACTTCTGTTGATATGTCCTGTAACCATCCCCTCCATCTATATGTGTTTTTGTTGCAATCTTGCTTTATGTTTGCAGTTCTGGTTTTGTAGAGATTTGTTTTTGTTTTTGGTTCTGGTTTCATAGGGATCTATTTATATTTATGAGATTAGGTTTTCTGGTCTAGATTTTATCTATGTGTTGTTTTTGGAGAGCCTTTTTAAGATTAAGCATTAAGCATGGTCGTCGTCGATGAAATCATTTGCTCCGGGCCATGTATGGCCTATCAATCGATCACAATGTTGGTGTAGTCAAACATTCAACTTCATCCACGCCGGCTTACAAGAAAAATTTCGCTCAAGCTCATCATAACTCTTTTGATTTGCCTTTCAATGCACTGCCCAAACCTTGCATAAAGGGTAAAGTTCTCGCCATTTGCATTTCAAAAGATGAATATTGCGCTGGTTTTGCATCATGCACAAATTTCCTTCATGGTCGGGTCATTCTATCCATGGTGGATTTTCCGATTAAAATTGATGCTTGCGTGATAAGTAATTGAAACTTTGGAAAGTTATTGGTCCCTTGAAAATGGTTACTCTTGGAAAAGGATTTTTCGAGTTCAAGTTTTATTTCTATGGTGGACCAAAGAACTGCTTGATCTATTAGGTTGTGGAATCTTAATTAGGCTATCCATTGTATTTCGTCTTGGTCTCTTGATTTTAATCCTCATACTTTGCATCAAACTATCATTCAATTTTAGGTGAGATTTCATGGTTTGACTCGTCAATACTAGAGGTCGAAAACATTGTTTGAAATTAGCGGTGTAGTTGGTGTTCCAAAGTCTCTTGATGAAGCCATGGGCGGTTGTACATTTAGTCCTTTTTGCATGAGTGTTGGTTGATATTGACCTAACTTGCCTTCTTCATGACAGTCATCTCGTTGAACCTGAAGGTTTTTCTTTTCTGGTCGATGTGGAATATGAAAAATTACCTATATTTTGTGAGGTATGCCACATTATTGGCCATGCCAAGTCTGTTAGAAGCAAGTTGGTTTGAAAAACTATGACCCATCATAGTCACCACTAACTATGAATGCATGAACATACTTCTACTCTTCCTCATCAATCATGTAAATGCAACTATTAAAAGACTCCCCTATTAATACTCATTAAACACTAATAATTTTTAATACTTTTTCACAGAGCATACTCAAGACATATTGTCATCAATAAAATTCATAACACATATGTTATCAGTTATGAATACGTAATCACATCAATTACATAAACAATCGTGTGCACATTTATTCATCACTAGCACAAAGAACATGTATACAGACACACTCTGAATTCAAGCATATATAATATCGTTAGAAAATGTCCTTACCTCGACAGTGCTTTATTACATAAGCAACTTACGCTACGCCAGCATAACCTATCCGACGATTCCAACACTACCTCTCAATTTCCTTGTACCTTAAACCAATCAATTAAATTAATTAATACAATTTTGTAAACCAACCCCCAAATGAACCCTAGGTTCGACCACTATCCAAATCAACAAGAGTTTGGATTTTCTCTTAGGTTCTCTAACTTCAACAAGACTTTGATTTAGGTATTTTGACGAAAGAGAATTTCAAAGCACTTATGCCACACTTTGAAAATCTTGAAATTATTTTTCAAACTTATTGAAGTTCAACTCAAATCTTTGTCTTTAAAAACTTAGGACAAAAATATTTTCTTAACAAAATCAATCAAAGACAAACATACTCATACGATTTGAAATTTCGATTAAATCATCAATCAATTTCATAAATTTCAACACTTTAATATTTGAAAAACTAGTAGAAGGTTTGTATTCAAAAACTTCTTTATAAAAAAAACTCAAATACTAAGAGTTCCAATATTCTAACTGTGAGACCCTAAACCCCAAATAAAAGAATTTTAAATTTTTCTTATTTTTAAAATAATGAAATTCTTCAAATATATAAACTTTCAAACATTTTTTTTAAGGTAAAGAGTATAACGTAATCATGAACATGTCACATAAATCCAAAACTTCCATCAAACTTAACAACTTGAAATCATAATATCATACAAAAAAAAAAAAATCCTTTTTGAAGTCACATACACAAGTTTAATATTAAATGCAAATGTAGTCCCAACTCTATGTCACTATCAGAGCGGGAATTCCCAAAATAAAAGACGCTCAAAATAACGTGAACACAATGCATATAATAAGAGTCTTCAAGACAAGATGGCTTCCACCTCTTTGATGGTAATAGTCATCACCTGCAGCTTGCAACTCGTCTGCGACCATCGCAAACGCCACACACAAACAACGAAGGGTGAGTTTCGAAATTATGTAACAGTATCAATATAAGATAAACGAGGAGAACGTGCAAGCACTCAAATTATCACAACATAATAAGCACTCAAGTGTATAATATCAACGGTTAATCAAATTCAATCACAATAAAACAGTCACAAGGATGAAAGGTTATAAATGCCTTATACTCTATACTTCTTCATCATTTGGTACCATTCTACTCTGAAGTACTTGCTTAGGAGGCCTGATACTATGCCACTACAAGAGTGGACGGACAATTCATGAATGGCCAAGTCCTCATAGATCCCCTCAACTCAACCCGAGACACATATACGCGACGGTCGGGGTACTATTGTGTTGCACGGTAGCTCCCGGCCTTAGGGAATAACCCACTAATCCACTTAGGAATTCCCCACTAGAAGTATCCCCAAGGTCTATCAGTCTTACCTTACAGCTCGACTGTAGCCCTCCACGATCAGGCTCATTCAGTTGTACTTCCCCAGATCACTAGGTTTATTAGACCTTCCCTATATGATGACAAAATAATCCTCACTCCAAAATCTATAACACCTATCTCATACTTACTCGATCATCACAAGTCAATAAGTTTCAGTTTGAATTCACAATATTCATCATTATTTATGTATATCAGTCAATCACAATAAAAGAAATCAAACAGGTGGTGCATTCAAGTAGTATCACTATTTCAATCAAATAAACAAGAGCACCCAGTTACATATCATTCATATAGTAACAATCAACATAAGGTTTCATAAAATCGAACAACATGCAATCTTGATATAAATAAATTGACGACAATTCTACAGGTTGCTAAATTTTATTTTAGTCCTCACCATTACCATTCATATATTATTAATTAATTATTATTACTCAATAGAGCTCGACTCGTATATGTAAATGCAGTATATGCAATCTTATCTAAAGATTGGAAGAGGCATGCTATTTCTATCTTTACAGATTGGTCTGGTTTATTTTATGCATCTTAAAAATTTACAATGCAATGAACGCTGTAACAGTTTTAAATTATAATTAAAATAACTAAAGTCTTTGGATGTTAGACAAATTTAGACTTTTTTTTATATATATAAGATAGAGAATACAATTGCACATGTTCATGTAAAAGATAATTTGAAGGCAAAACAAAAGAGGAATATCTAGAAAAGTTGTATTCAACAAGAGCTGATATTATTTGATTTAAACATTAATTTAACTTTATTTATTTAAACTCAATGTAATATGCTAAAACAAGTACGCTAATAATAATATTGTATGTAGTATTAAGGAATACTAATAACATGAACTATGAAATAACAAAATAAAACACGTCAAAAAAATAAATAAATTAAATAAAGTAATATGTGCAAGTTCTTTGTTTTTGAAATCTGCAAGATTTATTCATTTGGACCGTATAGTGCTATGATACCTTTGCAAACTAAGTTTACTGATTCGGTTGAAACACTATATTTATTTACAAAATTTATTCTATAAATAATTGGTTTTCAAACATAATATAATTAATAAATAAAATATAGTTAGTATTTTATTTTAATCATGATCCTGAATTATCAAATAAAACAAGGAAAAGGACGGTAACTAAATCATCGGAAGAAAACTCAACTAATAGTGACACAAACGGTAGATTTTGACAATAACTTAAGAATAATGAGAGGCTAACCAGACGAAATGAAAGATCATGTAAAAAGGTAATATATGCTTGATTCTTTAATCCGATAGTAGTAGCCGACAAAATCACGATCGAGAGACATCGATCGGTGTGCGGGGCTATGACTATGGCTGGCTTGTTGGAGGAATTGGAATAGAATAAGGAAAAAAAAAGAGGTTATATATATATATATATATATATATATATATATATATATATATATATATAGATATACGTATATATGCCTACTAGGGTACTAAGCTAACAATGCCAAACAAAATATTTTTATTATTAATAGTTTAAATAAATTATTAAGACAAACACCAAGAAAATTATCAATTATATCAAACACACATATAATAATAAAATTTTGGGGTGTTACACTAACTATTCAAAATTATGTTGCTTCCAATTTGACATATAAACTTTCACACAAAAATCACATTTTCTCATAAACGCAAAATATTTCCCAAGTTCGCAATTTTCTTTTAAGTCTCCAACTAAAATCTTCAATCCTAATAAAACCACATATCAAAACCCAAAATTATAATCAATCATTGTTTTTCAAAACACCTAAATGCTTATTCAACCTCGAATTTTAGCATAATGTTAACATCTTTACTATAAAAATCAAAACTTTCAACTTCAAAACTTAAGATTGAAACTTTGTTCAAAAAGTCAATATTTCTCTTTCAAATCTCTTTTATATACAAAGTTTGAACCCTTATATATATTTTTTATATGAACTAGTCTTAAAGTCATCAATTTTTAAACTTTGTTTCTCAAAGTTAAATCTCTTTACAAAAATTGAAAATTTAATATCAACGACTAAAACTTTTTAGTTCAATCTATAAAGGTGGAAACCTTGATTTCACAAAAACCCCAGGATAAATGTGACACCCTAAACCCAAATTAATATAAAAAGTAAAATGCACTAGTTTTGAAAGAGATTCGCAGCGGTCCAAAAGTAGAGTATAAAAAAAATTCTTTTCAAATATAAGGATTAGGACGTCACACTCACACTTACACAAGACATTTGCATAAAATTTCTTAATAAAAAAAATTATTTAACATTAAATATAGCTGAGTTTTATTAAACAAATATTACTAACATAAAAACATGTTCAAAACATAGGGACAATTAATTTTTATCTTCGAATAAAAGATCGAATATAACACAATTGATCAATATAGCTTACAAAACAAAAATTAGTTCGTAACTCGATAAAACACAACGAAATACTCCCACCCAGTATCACCTATCAGAGCATGGATCATCAATCGATAACCTGAAATAACTGCGCTCTCGCAAGCGCCAAACACAAGCAACGAGGGGTGAGTTTCGAAATTATGTAACAGTATAAAATACACGAGGAGAACACGCAATTAGTCAAAACAGCACAAATAAAGAGAACATGCAAGAACATAATATCAAAGGTCATTCTAATTCAATCACAATAAAACAGTTACAAGGATGAAATGCTATGCATGTTCTATACTCTATACTTCATCATTTGGTACCATTCTACTCTGAAGTACATGGTTAGGAAGCCTGATACTATGCCACTACAAGAGTGGACGGACAATTCATGAATGGCCAAGTCCTCATAGATCCCCTCAACTCAACCCGAGACACATATACGCGATAGTCGGGGTACTCTTGTGTTGCACGGTAGCTCCCAGCCTTGGGGAATAACCCACTAATCCACTTAGGAATTCCCCACTAGATGTACCCTCAAGGTCTATCAGTCTTACCTTACAGTTCGACTGTAGCCCTCCACGATCAGGCTCATTCAGTTGTACTTCCCCGAATCACTAGGTTTGTCAGACCCTCCCTATATGATGACAAAATAATCCTAACTCCAAAATCTACAACGCATATCTCAAACTGACTCGATCATCACAGTTCAATAAGTTTCAGTTTGACTTCACAATATTCATCATTATATATGTATATCAGTCAATCACAATACAATCCCAATATTTGGTTTATACTACTCACAATACACAGTCCAATCTTATCAATCGCAATAAAAAAATCAAATAGGTGGCACATTCAAATAATATCACAATTTCAGTCAAGTAGCAAGAACACTCCAGTACATATCATTCATACAGTAAAAATCAACATAACATTTCATAAAATTAGACAGCATGCAATCTTGATATAAATAGATCCACGACAATTCTATAGGTTGCTAAATTATATTTTAGTCCTCACTATTACCGTTCACATTTTATTAATTAATTATTATTACTCAATAGGGCTCAACCGTACGTAGTAAGCCGCGAATGAATATCTGGGAATTATGGTATTCCCGTTCATCCCACGTTATTTTATACTCATAAAGTCGAACCTCCTCTCACTCTTTACCTCGATTGAAGATTTCGCCAAACGAATCTGATCTGCTAATGTGTCGCGTCTTCGTCGATCATCGTCTCTAATAACCCGTGAGAGAATTATAACAACACAACAACCAAATACAAATAAATTACTTACTAAAAATAAATAAATAAATTATCTGCTATTTGTAATATAACCCAAAAATATATTTAATATCGTCAAAACATACATATTAATATAATCAGATTTTATTTCACATATCGGTTAACAAAGTCACATTTTTTGTTTTTAAGAACCCTTCAAACAATCAATAAAAACCATTTAAAAATTTCCAGCTCTTCTAGTGTATTTCAAATATATATAAAAATAAAAATAAAAACATATGTAAAAACAATGCATTAGGCAAACATCATCACAAGGAAGTCGACAGCAAATTGAGAGTAATTCATATTAATTTCAGCCTAATGTAGCAAGTCTACTACTTTAAAAAAATGCACCAATACTTCATAAAAACATACTTATAAATATAATAACATAAAATAATGTATAATTTTAATTAAGATAAGGCAATATAGCATTTCATATATATATAATGAAATTGATAATATTTATTTAAATTCATGCGTACGACAAATCACTTTTGATTATAAATAAAATAAAATCAATTCTTTAGATGCAGATTAATTTCAGAATATGTGTCCAGTAATATAATTCAATCATATGCCCAAATCTACTATTACTAAAAATTAAAATAAAATAATATATGCCATGTACTCATATAATTCGATCAAGTAACTACGACTACACATATACTGTCCAGCATTAATATACTTTGATCAATAGCCCTATTTTGATTTAATTGATGGAATTGGGGAAAAGTATATCAAATTGACGGAATTAGAAATATATGCCTTCTTCTTTTTATTCAGCCCACAATGCATCGAATTGATGGAATTAAGAAGGTGTACCTGGTGTTTGAAATCAATATATCGTTTTAGTATTAAGAGACACGACTGGGGCAACAAGGCAGCACGTCAATTTGATCCTTCTAGACAACAAGGCAGCACGCCAATTTTTTTTTTTACGAACGAAGACACAAACTTAGGGCAGCAACACGTTAACCCTTAGCCTACCATTTGTATATATATATATATTGGTAACTTAGGTTTGTTACCAGGCCTTATTCGGCTGATCATAATGCAATACTCCATTCACATTATTATTGTTATTATAAATGTTATTATTATTATTATTATTATTTATTATTATTATTATTATTATTATTATTATTATTATTATCCCATTCTAATAGTGCTAAAGTTGGCAGCAACACCCATTTACTTCCTGTTTTATTTTATATAAATAGGTATATATATTTAAAACAAATTCAATATTATCAATATTAATAATTTGAATAAATTACAAAGGCAAACACATAAAACAACCACATAGAAGTTATTACACCACAACTAACACACTTATAGTAATAATTTATCATAATATTACTAAAATATTTGAATAAGAAATCTAGAGCGTCATAATATTACTAAAATATTTTAATAAGAAATCTAAGGCGTTATAATATTATTAAAAAGTTTTAATACGAAATCTGGAGCGTTACAGCCTGCTTCTCCGATACTTGATTGACAGTCCCAATTAAATGGGTTAAATAACACATCAAAAATTCCAAATTTAGTTTACGTCAATTAATTTGGTTTATGGTGAATTCAATTTATTAAATTAGGCTATTAATAGATATTATTAGGCTATTATATGGCTGTTTATGGCACGACATCCTCATCATTATTATATAATATATATAAATAAGTTTAAATAATAAAGGTCTAGATAACAACACGATTAAAATATGAGGCCTAAGATAATAACAATCCAAACTAATATACATTATTATTTTTAAAAAATAAAATAAATAGGTTTAATAACAATCATCACTAATTTTAATTTAAATGACTCTAAAAACAAACAAAAAAAGACAATCACGTAAAAATTATTACACCACAAGAAACAAATGTATAAGAAAATATTAGTAATTTATAATAACAATAAATTAAGGTATAACAATAAATTAGGGTGTTACAATTCTACCCCTCTTAAAAAAAATTTCGTCCTCGAAATTTAGAAAAAAAACTATGAACAAACCATCATCTAACTTAACATCTCCATATGTTTTTCGGATTTCTAAGATTTAAACTTACTTCCGGTCAAATACAAGAAGTATATATACCAACATATTTATAATTCTTATCAAGGTTAATATCTTAAACTAACTAGTATTTAAAAGACTAACTCACTACAGACTTCAAAATGTAATGATACACTACTTATTGATAATGCTAAAATATATTATTCTAGGATTACTTTAAAACATCACATTTATCTGTAGTGAACAAGAATTCACCCATCATATGCTCCCTTCAAGTATAGCACATAAACTCATATTCTTCAACTACCTCATCTACTTTTAACAATCTACCATACACGATTACATACATTCACACTACTATACTCCTACATGGTCAAATCATAGGTTAGTCCAATTCTTACCAAATCTAAACCCTCCATACTGATAAATCAACTTCATATGACAATACTCTAGGCTTTTCACACAACAATTACAAGTACCATTTATCTCAAACTTCATTTACATGTATTGTTCATGTCTTTCTAAGTTCGACAATTATATTCTTAAAACTACACATAACCTACTATCCAAGGCTTACTATGGTCACTAAAATAAGAATGAAATCAACTAATCAATGTTAACTCTCAAGGTCTCGCGGCTATTCATCTTAAACTTGATCACAAACCAATGAAAATAAATTAATAAACTAAAATGGGATCAATGTTACTTCCTAATAATAAGGTGACACGCAAGTTGATATCCAGAAATACACAAACATTTATATGATAATTATCTGTCTCAAAATTATGAAATTATTATGAGTCAAATAATGATTAGAAAAAGTAAAAGAATTTTATCACCTAAATTGTAAACAGTTTAGCAATTCATAATTTCATATATTCATTTAAATGTAATATGAAAATAATTGTTTTACATGGTAAATTGACATGGTAAAATGAAATAGCAAAGTGTGCATGTCACATTTAATAGTTTCAATCATGGAGGAAATAACATGGCTACTCTCTATAATTCAGATAATAAGGGAGAACATATAAATTTATAGAATATTAATTTTGTACATGCAATCAAATAAAATGAAAAATATTCTTAAAGTGTCTATATTCCAAAATAAACATCAGCTCCCTCTCTCTGTTTTTTTTTTCCACGCAATTATAAAGATAGGAGCAATATTGAAATTTAACTTCATCTCAAAAACCCGAGCATGGCTAAGTTGCACTATTAACGCATTAATTTAAATAAACCAAATATATAGAACAAATTATTAAATAAATAAAATATATAATATGATTAACATAATTATAAAGTATATAAAAAAATATTGATCTAGCAAATAAATTTTGTCTTCGGAATTTATGTTCGCTCCGAGCACCATAACTATTTAATCTTCTTACTCAACTCCCTTAACAATTTGAGATTCCAAAAATCCTAACTTAAGCTTTGGTGTCCTATTCAATATAAACAAATACCTATATTATATATCATACGTAATCAATATTTAAATCTAGCACACTCTGTAGTTCTACCCAGGTTCCTTGGAACTTTATACAATAACTTAAGGTCTTATTAAAATAATTCGGCGCAATATATCTATATAATACATTTATTTAGTTTAGTCAAATAACTTAGGAATTTACCACTATTAATAAAATACTTATGCCATTACAGGTGTGCGTATCATGATGTACGTCTTAAACATGAAACAAGAATTTGCTATTTTCTTTTATAGTAAAAACTATTTTTTTTTTGATCAAACAATTAGATCACTTAAATGTATCTTTGAGTGACAAACATGCTTTAGACTAATCAAACTAAAATTAGAAACCATTCATAACAACGAGTTGTTATTGTTCTTTCATCGACGATAAGTCACTAGGATGATCAATCCCTCTTACTTATGTAGTCGGTTACTCATAAAAATAACAATTGTGATCATTAAATTCTATAGCAATTATTAAAAGACTTTTAACGCAATCAAAAAGTGTGAAGGCGTCGTCACGTCTTCCACTCCATCACACGTTAGAATTCTTTTAGTTATTACTCACGTATAATAATTAATCGAGAATAGAAATAATAGAAACCTATAAAATAAAAGGAATGACCATTAAAACACAGAACACACCTTTATCAAATAGAAATCATTACTTTCGATTACTCTCATACAAATAAACTAAGATATTTTCTCATTCAAGCAACCATATACAAAGTGTTATTATATTAATATATATATATATATATATATATATATATATATATATATTTGCACAAATACATGGGTACTTGTAAAAAAAATGCCCACCGAAACAAAAGATGTATCCATATGTGACCAATAATTTTAACGAACTAAGATCCATAATGAAATAAAAACAAAATAACAAATTTAAAGATCAAAAGCAATAAACCCCTGTTTCTAACTTTTCAAAACAAAAATGCTACTTAAAGAACTTGGCACGTTGAAAATAGTCCCCAAATTTTTTATTTTTAAATTTTTTTTTCACCTAATTGAAATCCCAAAATGCCTTGAAATGTTGCTTTGACTTAAGGCAATGCATCCCTCCAATTCAAAATTCATCATTTGAAGACTCGCTGTGAACTCTGTCTTAAAACTAGTTATACTCTTTGTTCTCAAGACCTACTCTAATGGTAGCAGTAGTACTCTCATGACATTCTAAACCATAGTAAATCATCAAGACTTTAAAAAAAAAAATCTGCAACACACTTTCTTTTACTCTTATGGTAGCAGTAGTACTCTCATGACCCTCCCTATATGATGACAAAATAATCCTAACTCCAAAATCTACAACGCATATCTCAAACTGACTCGATCATCACAGTTCAATAAGTTTCAGTTTGACTTCACAATATTCAGCATTATGTTATATCAGTCAATTACAATACAATCCCAATATTTGGTTTATACTACTCACAATACATAATCCAATCTTATCAATCGCAATAAAAAATCAAACAGGTGGCACATTAAAATAATATCACAATTTCAGTCAAGTAGCAAGAACACTCCAGTACATATCATTCATACAGTAACAATCAACATAACATTTCATAAAATCAGACACCATGCAATCTTGATATAAATAGATCCACGGCAATTCTATAGGTTGCTAAATTATATTTTAGTCCTCACTATTACCGTTCATATTTTATTAATTAATTATTATTACTCAATAGGGCTCAACCGTACGTAGTAAGCCCCAGATGAATATCTGGGAATTTTGGTATTCCCGTTCATCCCACGTTACTTTATACTCATACCAACAACGTACACCGAACGATCCAAAAATAAATGGCGAGCTCACAAAATCATTGACACACGACTGATAAATTATGCAAGGATAAAATTTAATGTTAATAATTATTTTAGGAGTAAAAATGGAGTCAAAACTACAGAAAAATTGTAGAAAAGTCTCACCGACTCGTTGAAGCGTCGGAAGGGTTAAAAGTCAACTTCGCCAAAAAACGCAAATGAGCAGTGCTTCTTGAAGATTTTGACGACGGGAATTCTAACATGACGTCATTTTTTTTTAAACAACAAAAGTGTTGGCAGTTAAGTGCTGAAACATAAAGTCCACTAAAGGACAGAAAACTTTTGATTAGGTCGCTATTCTTCCAAAAGAATAAAGGGTTGGATATGACGATCCACTGTGACCAACCACAATCACGTAGTGGCAGGAAACACAACTCATGGTGGCACACCGTTGGAGAAGAAGATGGAGTCGCGATTTTTGGTTGAGGGGTATATGTGAAGACGGGAGGAAGTTTGTTTATCTTGCTATTAGGGAATGAGTATTAGGCTGGGTGTGTTAGTGCGATGCGGCACAATTGGGAAGGAGCATTAGGCTGGGTGTGTTTCAGAAGAATAAGAAAATAGGTCTATCTTGGGAGGTATCCACGTGAGTTTTACTAGGAGATGGGTGTTGGGTTTAGCACATTCAAAAGGTGTTAGTCATTACTAATCAAAAAAGCAAATGTAAGTATAAAGAATCAAAGCACTAGAGTTTTATTTTATTGATTTATTTATTTTTAAAATCAAACCAATAATTACTGAAACTAATATCTTTAACACTTTTTTTTAACACAATTTAATTACTAAAATATAACTAATATTTCAAAATTAATATTTTATAAAATAAAGTAATTAAAGTAATTAATCTTTTAAAATACACTAATAATCAAGACTCCCATAATCAATATAATTATATTTATTTTTTCCAAATACTAACATTAAAATACTATCATCATTAAAAAGAATATCCGAAATTATAAAATAAATAGATAAAACATCAATACTTTATATTAATTACTACATCATAATAAATAAATAAATATATATATATATATATAATCACAATGTCATAACAAGTATATAAAAATAAGGAAATCAAACACAATATTACTACTATCTCAATATAATTATTTATAAAATAAATAACTAAAAATAGAGAATAGTTATAAATAATTGAAATATAACTACGTGCACACGCGCAGAAAATATTGCATTAATTGGGTACGCGCATATACACGTAAAATCACATAAAATCTTTTTCTTTAAAATATTACACTAAAATACTATTACTGTTAGAAAAATATATAAGATAATATAATAAAATATTTATTATTTACATCACTCATTTAATATAATATGTATCAAACTAGCACATCATAGAAATCATCCATATAACGAAAATTAGTAACAAAATTTATCAACATTTATTTTAAAATAATTTCAACATCAAATTAATTATTTAGAATCTTATTTAGTTAATAAAATAACTTATTATAAAATTTAGGGTGTTACAAACAATCTAAAAGGGAAATATAAACATAGGGAAATATAAAATTTACTTCAAGGTTACATTACTCAACAAACTATTCAATTTTTTTTTTATCAATCACTCACTTGATTTAAAATCTTCATTTCAACACTTTGAGTTTTTTTTTTAAAGAAAGTATATTACTTTGGTCCCCAAACACCTTAACATGTTGTTGTCATTTTAATTAAAAAAAAAAAAACATAACCAAACACACTTTCATAAGTCTTCTTAACTTTACTAACTTAAACCCTCTAATTAAATTTCTATTGTCAGTTCGAACTCATTTATTTGAAAACAACTCATTTCGTTACTCAAACACATACAAAAATCAAATTTTCACATTATGACACACCACATTTAGTCTTACTAAATTTTTTGGAGGTTTGGTTTCATTTTTTGTTATTCAAGTTACAAACTCCTCTAATTTCAATATTAACAAAGCACCAAAGCAAAAAAACACACTTTCATTTTACTCCCTTACTTAGGGTTTTTGATTTTTGAAAGAAAAATAGTTGAAAATGTTTCCTTTGACTTCCTAAACATTAATAACAACCATAGTAGTGATAAACAAGCAAGATTAAAGCTCAAAACATAACAAAAAATCACTTTTTCTCCCTATATATGTATGCTTACGGGTTTGAGAAAAAAGAGGGGAGAAATAGCTACATCAACTAGTGATCCTTAGCTCTTTGCAATCCTCTCAAGTAGTGAAACAACTTTGTAGTTGAAGGTTTTGTGATTGGAGGCCACTAAGTTGCTCAAAAATGAAGGAGAAGATTTGGGTTTGGAGAGAAACGAGAGAAGATGTTTTTGAAGAATTAAAGAAAGTGATAGTAAGATGATGATGGCCATGAATTGCTTTTATAGGGAGGGGGAAATGCTTTTTTTTTTCTCCTTCCCTTAATTAATCTATTATCTCAATTTCAAATTAATCTCTAAAAATTTATAACCACAAATTAATCACATAAATTTAATCAAAATATCTCACAATAACCTTTATGACACTTAGTCATAATATCATCACATCACTCACTTCTAGATCTACTTTAGTAAAAATATCCTTTATGAAACTTAGTCCAAATGACAGACAAATTTAAGAGTAACGAGCGATATCTTAAAATATTTGTCGATAATAATCCTCTATAATTCAATTAAATTATTCTCCTACAAATAATTTTAATTGGGTCTCTAAAAATATTTTACTAGTCCATCACTTCTCATCTAATCCTTCTTACATAAGTGATTCTAGTCAGCACACAAAAGAGATAGTGAAGTGGCTCATTTTGGTCCTTACAAAGTCTTACTACATAGTAAGGAAATATCTAGATATTTTCATTAACCACTCAATAAAATATTAATATCCTAGAAAAATATCTAGATATTTTGTGACTTTAAGTCACATAATCTCGTTCAGTCTTTGAGTTCGTTCTTAAACGAGTCGCATTTCGCTAACTGATAAATTTATCGGTAAATTAAAACTTTTATAATAAATCTACAAATTAAAGCTTTACAAAATTTTAGGAATAAATTTTTATCCGAAGAAATTTTTGTTCCTTAGCTTAGAAAGATATAATGAGATCAAATTCTCATTATTGTTGATATATAAAAATTTCGGTTAAATTTTGGTGTCCTTCAGAGTTCGTCAAAATTTAAACGACAGGTATATATTGCTTGTTTTCAAAAAACTCAGTATAAAATTATTTTTGAAATTTCAACAATGCCAACACAATCACATAGTCATTTAACATCAAGGAAACATCTGAAATTTTTTCATAGATTAATTTGCAAGTCAGACACTTACAACAATTTTACAAACAACAGACAAAATAATAAACAACATTAGGCATAATTAGATAGTAAGCCCTAATTCTTGTTATAAATAAATAATTGGTCTTAAACTTGCGTGATAAATAATCGAAACTTTGGAAAGTTATTGGTCCCTTGAAAATTGGTTTCTCTTGGTAACGGATTTTTCATGCTCAAGTTTTATTTCTACGGTGGACCAAAGAACTGTTTGATCTATTATGTTGTGGAATCTTAATTCGGGTATCCATTTTTTTCCCTCCCGGTCTCTTGATTTTAATCCTCATAATTTGCATCAAACTATCATTCAATGTTAGGTGACATTTCATGGTTTCGCTCATGAATGTTGGAGGTCGAAAACATTGTTTGAAATTAGCGGTGTAGTGGGTATTCCAAAGTCTCTTGGTGAAGCCATGCGCAGTCGTACATTTAGTCCTTTTGCATGAGTGTTGATTGATATTGACCTAACTTTCCCTCTTCATGAAAGTCATCTTGTTGAACGTGAAGGGTTTCTTTTCTAGTCAATGTGGAATATGAAAATTACCTCTACTAGAACCAAGTTAGTTTGAAAAACTATGACACTTATTTGTTTTGATGATAACATAATTACTTTGTGGAAAATTTTTAAAGCATTAATGTTCTATTTAAGTGTGCAATTCCTAGATCAGGTATTTTATATGACTTGGCACTACATCCTCTATTGTTTGATCTAAGTTAAAGGAACTTCGAGACTCTGCTTTGATTTCCATATTTTAAGTTTGGTGAACGCGCCTCTTGTGATTTTGGTAATACAAGCAATGCTCTTATTTGTTTGGCTCTGATGGCTACAAAAGAAGACTTCATATTAAGATTCACAGAATCAAATTCAAGGATATGTTTGACATGGTTTAATGGCGAATAGATCTCAAAAGATTTGATACGAAATTTCATGATACATGTTGATTTCTTGCAATAAGGGAAACAACCAGAAACCCTAAAAATCTCTTTAAAAGGACGTGTAACCCTTATTGAAAAATACAAGCAACAACATATACATGTAGCACAATGTAACCGTCTCTAGATTCTTGCTCTCTATCTTTTGTCTTGTCTAAGTGCTAAGAAATATATTTCTAAGAGTACAAATTTGTAAACACTTTCTTGTGAGTTTTTTAGAAAACCATTAAACTTGTTTTTTTGTAACCAAGCGCAATAGTGACTGCATCCCTCAACAACTTGACTGTACTAAGCTAGAAGGTGTAGAAGACTTGAACACATTTAATTTGACTAGTAGGTGTTTAGTGGAAGTGTAACTCAGTTGGTGAATTAGTGGATTAAATCCTTCATGTTGAAGAGACAAGACGTAGCTACTGTGTTGGTGGTGAACCAAGAGAAATCGGTTGTGTCGTTCTGTTTTTCTTTTTGTTTGATTTTGTTTTCATCGTTTTCTCTTAAAACTGTTTTAAATTAAAACCCAATTCAAACATCCCATTTTCTTGTGTTTCTCTTTCTACAATTGGTATTAGAGCTCAGTCACAAAGCTTAGCACTTAACCATGTTTGAGTAAAGATTTCTGTTATTATGACTAACTCTGGTGACGAAGTTACAGGTGGAAACATTAACTGGTCTCCTATGTTTGATGGAGAAAGATTTGAGTACAAGAAAGACACGCTCAGAAGTTTCTCAATCTCTCATGATCCTGAACCCTGTGACATAGTCGAAGATGGCAGTGAGGCTCCAAAATATGTTGCTGGTGTCGAAATATCTAGAAAGGATCTCAACATTTATCTAAAGAAACAATACAAGATGCATCATAAAGCTAGAACTTTCATGATGAATGCTATCACCTTCCAAGAGTTCAAAAAATGCAGCAACAAAGAAACATCAAATAGTGTCTTCGATGCTCTGCTTCTCAACTATGAAGGAAATAAATAGATACAAAAAGCTAAGGCAAATTTTCAAGTCAAAATGTATGACTCTTTCAGATTGAAGAATATGAACACATTGAGACAATGTTTTCTAGATTTCAAACTTTAATTTTTGGAATGAAGGTTCTCAAAAAGAGTTACAGTACGTCAAGAAGATGCTCATAAGTCTTCCCACCAAGTGGAGACCAAAGGTAACATAAATTCAAGAGACTAAGGATCAAAACAAGCTACCTTTGGAGAAGATAATGAGCTCACTTAGATCCCATGAGATTGAACTAGTTAAAGCTGAGCCCAAGAAGAAGTCAAAGTTCTTAGCTCTCAAATCCCATGGAAAGAAAACAAATTCCAAGGCTCTACAAGCTACTGAAAACTAAAAGGAAAACGAAGTGGACGATCAGAGTGAAGAATCAAATGATGAAGAGTTATCCTTTATCTCATTAAAAATCTAGTGCATGTGGAACAACACTAAGAAATCTTTCCGCAAAAGATATTTCAGAAGATCCCTAAACAACAAAGAAGAAAGTGAAAAATTAGACAAGAAAAGAATCATCTGCTTTGAATACAAAGAACCAGGTCACACAATGTTTCTTCAAAATTTAAATCTCTCTTGATAAGGAGAGAAAATCTAACAAATAAATACAGTTCTCTGGATAAGGAGTTTGAAAACCTAAAAAGAGAAAATCTAATTCTGAAATCAAGTTTTCCAAAAACCTTAGAGAATAGAGTCTGTAATTTTTGTTAGGTATGAAAAAGCCTTTCAAGAATTTCATGCAAACGGAATAGAAAAAAGTAACCAAGCCTCTATGATATATGGTGACATATGGTGTTAGCAGAAACAATAAACGTGGTATTGGTTTTGAAGAACTAGAGAAAACTCCTACGGCTAACCTACCTGATACTGCTTGTGTATATTGACTAAAGAAAGGTCACAATAAAAAAACTTGTCATATGCAAAAAAATATGGAAAGACAAGATTCCTTTTAGTACTAACATACTATGAGCCAACGAAATGTGGGTACCCAAGTATAAAATAATCTATCTTGTAGATATCCTTAGCCACAAAGTTAAAATACCAGTCATGATACCTGAAGAGTGGATGCTCAGAACATATGACAGGAGAAAAGTCTATGTTCCAAGACCTGACGTTCAAGAACGGAGGATTCATAGGTTTTGGAGGTAATCAGAAGGGTAAGATCATTGGGCACAACATAATAGGTAATGGTTCTCTTCCTTCTATTAAATATGTTTTACTTGTGAAGGGACTAATGCATAACCTACTGAGCATAATTCAATTAAGCGATAATGGTTATGATGTTTCCTTTAATCAAAAGTCGTGTAAGGCAATAAGTCCAATTGATAGATCCATACTATTTACTTGTCAAAGAAACAAAAAATATTTACAAAATACACTTGCTTGATTTGGAAAAACAAGAAGTAAAGTACCTTATATATGTGAATGAAGAACAACTGATTTGGTGTATAAGATTAGGACATGCCAATTTGAGGTTAATCTCAAAATTGAAAAGACTCAACTTAGTTAGAGGCTTGCCAAATATCAAATACGAATCAAATGTTCTTTGTGAGGCATGTTAGAAAGGGAAACAAACAAAATCATCTTTTTCTTCTAAAATTGTTGTTTCCACTTCCAGACCACTTGAACTGTTTCATGTTGATTTATTTGACCCTATAAAACTTTTGTCAATGGTAAAACGTTTGTTGAGGATTATTACAAACGAACATCGGTAAAGTTCCTTAAACACAAGGATAAGTCACATAAAGTCTTCACTATCTTATGCAAACAATTGCAATATGAAAAAGGTTTTTGTATTGCAACGTTTCGTAGTGAACCTGGGGGTGAATTTCATAAAACGATGTTGTATAAAGAATAAATAGATCTTTTCAGGAAATGGCGTGCACCATGATTCACGAAATGAATTTTCCTAAACATTTTTAGGCAGAAGCAGTGAACATTGCATGTTATTTTTATAATACAATCTTTATTAGACCTATCGTTAATAAGGCTCCTTATGAACTGCGAAAAGGAATCAAACCCAAAAGTGCACCTTTTTGGGATACTCTCTAAATCCTATATAGTATACAACAAACAAACACTAATTGTTGAGGAATCAATTCATGTCAAGTTTGATGACAAAAAGTTTGACCATAAAAAGTTAAAGCTAGATGTACACTTTGTATATCTATAAATATTAGAGGAACCAACAAAACCAGCCTATAATGAATTAGAAGATATGCCCGATAAGTCAAGAACATGCAATAATGAACCTCCCACAAATCAAGATCATCACGAATCCAAACCTCAATGGAAATACCAATTTTCTCATTCAAACTCTTTGATAATAGGAAGTTCAAATGATCATCTGAAAACCAGATCCGCTTTTAAAGAAACATCTACCTTTGAACTACTATCTGAAAATGAACCTACAATTGCAGACAAAGCTTTATCAGATGATGGATGAATGATGTTTATGCAAGAAGAGTTGAATCAATTCAAAAGAAATGACGTATGGTGTGACACCCTAAACCCCAAAATAACATTTATAATAATTTTTACTAAATTATTTGAACAAAACTTGCAGCGGATCAAGAAAATCTATTTAATAAAATAAAAACTTTTATAACTAATTTAGGATATCACGTTTCTCTAAATACATATGTAACAATTCAACTTTGTTCCTCAATTAAAAGAGGTAATCTCAATGAACTTGATTTAACTAGAATTTCTTGATTTAATTCCCAAGACTTACTGGTACTAAGGTTTTCATATAAAAAGTGATTTGTAATTACATAAATAAAACATACATTACAACTCTTAATTCCCGGTATCACCTATCAGAGCGGGGTTTCTCCCAAACATGAACTTCAAGACTCATTAACCTGTAATAACTGCGATTTCGCAAACGCAGGGCCAAGCTAGTCAAACACAAACAACGAAGGAGGTGAGTGACCGTGAGTGATAAGTGGGTTTTATGAAAACGTTTGAGTTTCTAAAATCATAACTAACGCGCACGCGTAAACATACAGGAAGAACACCTCTTAGAGTATCACAGACTATGCACAACTTACAAGAAGACTATTCATATTGAAAGTAATTGAATTTAGATTGACTAGAGACACAAGTTAATTCAATTTCATCAAAGGTAGAGAGTATATATATATAACCATTTACACAGTTTTACTAGAGGCAAGGATACGAAGACTTCAACATCATTCTTTTGTAAACATAATATTTAGGTTTTCCTTTATAAAGTTTAATATGTCCTCAACAAGGGGTTTTGTGAAAATATCAGCCCATTCATGACCAGTGTCAACAAATTTAATGTCTAAAATACCTTCTTGGATATAATTCTCTATAAAATGATGTTTAATCTCTATAATTTTTGCACTCAAATTTAAAATAGGGTTTGGGGTTGAAAATATAGCCGAAGTATTATCACAAAAGATAGGAATGGTACTCTTTGATTTTGAAATCTTCTAGTAGATATTTCATCCATAACAGTTGAGTGCTACAGTTGGCTGCTGAAATATATTATTCTTCTAGTATGGACAGAGCAATAGTCCCTTGTCTTAATTTCTTACCAGGAGATTAGATTTCCACCAAGGCATATATAGTTTCCACTTTTTCTTGATTGTCTTCCATATAGTCAGCATCACTAAAACCTAATAACTTGTACTCATATGATGGCTTATAACACATACCAAGGTTAGTAGTGTCTTTCAGATATCTAAAGACCCTATTAACTGTTGTTAAGTGGGATTCTTTAGGATCAGACTGAAATGTATAGAGTATCATGTCTAGAAGTAGTTAAGTAAAGAAGGGAACCAATCATTCCTCTGTATACCTTTCGATCTACCTTTTGACCTAACTCATCCTTATCAAGAGAACATGTTGGATTCATAGCTTACATTAATCCATTTTAAATTTCTTAAGTTGTTCTTTTGTGTATTTGGTCTGATGAATGAGTAGACCATTCGGGTTTTGCAGAATTTGGAATCCAAGAAAGAGTTTTAATTCTTCCACCATGCTCATCTCAAATTAATTATGCATTAATATAGAAAACTCTTGGTAGAGCTTGTGTAATGCCTAGTTACGTGGGTTTAACAATTGAGATACTAAATCCCTAAAAACAACACTTTAATGAGATACTAAATCCCTGTTAATAATGCACATAGTTTTAAAACAAGTGTTGCTCTCAGTCGATGCGGTAATCGGAAAAATCGACCATGATACCCGTGTTCTTCCGAAAATATTCTTTAGAAATATAAATAGTATAAATAATTTCTAGAATATACAATTATTTTCAAAAATATATAAACTCATCCACATAAAATCAACAACAATTGAAATCTATAATAATAAGATAAATCAAATACACATTTATTCTGCAAAAAATAAATAAATCAATTCAATGACGTCCCATTGTTATATGGAGATGTATTACTTTCGCAAAGTGAATTTCAACATGTGGGGCACCAGCCATCTAGTGTGGGGTACAAGGCTTATCCATGTGGAGTTTAAAACTAGTTTCATGTGGGACATAAGACCCATTTATATGGAGCACATAACTCATCTGAATAAATAACTGTGGGGTATAAGTTCATCTCAAACTCATACGATAAAAATAATTCATTTTTAACAATCATCTTCATAACATCATAATTAAAATATAATATATATTATTTAAATATACAATAACCACAATCATTTAAAAACAAATAATATAAAACGATCTTTGAAACAATACACATTCAAACAATCTTAAAAAATGGAAATTCAACATACAAAATAGTAAATAAATCAATTTCATAATCTAATATTGTATTTCATAAAATCTCGATTTTAATAGAATTAGATTTTCGACAAATATATTTTTATAAAAATTACTATTCAAAATATCTAACTCTTTTCACATTCCAAATTCCCAAAATTAATGTATCATAGAAGAATTAAGGGATGTGATTATGGGTGAAGCGCACTACACCAAAATTAGGCTTTAATAGCGTTTTTTCTGAAAAGCGATGTCATAGGTAGGATACATTAGCACCTTTATAGCGCTTTTTCTATAAAATGTTGTCGTAAGTGTTAGGTGTTATTTAATAGAGCCTTTATAGCGCTTTTCTATGAGAAGAATTGTCGTAGGTGTAGAAGAAACTACAGTTACTGAAGTCCACTACTAGAAAAACTATTTTTAGAGACCGAAATTTCAGTCACTAAATCGTGAAAATAGGTCTCTAAATCAATTAGCGAAATTGTTTATCCTTAAAAATATACTTAAAAAACACATCTAAATTCCAAGAAAATATATATACATACATATATATATATATATATATATATTTATACATGAAATTAAATATCAACTAAATTGTTACACAATTTTTTAATGCTTAATTAATGTTTCTTCCTCTTAACAAATCAAAATTACAAAATAATTCTCTAATATACAACAAAGGCTGTAGATCATAGTAAATAGAATATCTTGTAGACTTGCATTCAGAATATTTTAGAACATGGATCAAATTGCAAAGCTCTCATCCAAATGCCCCATGATATACTTTTTTGGTGCAAAGACCATATCAACCTACATAAAGTTTAACAATTACTATCATAACTGGATCAGTAGCACAAAATACCACTACAAAACTTATTGGTTTAATATCATCCAAACACTCGTATTTACTTAAAACAGATGTAGTAATGGCCTTAATTTTAACCCACTTGAAATAAAAAACTAATAAAACCAACATAAAAATAACTCATCAAATGAATACAATACATAAATACAAAAGGTACACTCCAAATACTTCAAACGAGTTAGTCAAGTTACTACATACTCATAGCACAAGACTTTGTAGCAACCTGTTTAGACCAAGTTGCAGAAATTCTATTATTATAATTAAGGGCATACCAATCACAACTTTTTACCTAAAGTTAACCTCTATAACAATTTGAAGTTAGACAAAGCATCTAATGTTGATGAAACTTTACTCACTTGGAACCCATCGTCCTTGTCTTTTATTTGACTCAACACTATGAAGCCTCCTATCATATACCAATTAATTTTAGTAAAGGAATATAATATGATAGATAATTGAATGGTAAACTTGCATATAAAAACATTTAATAAATTCTTCGTACAGTAAAGGTAACTTTCTGTTGTATCTAAGAACCTTGCCAGATGGCTTTGTGTCCAATGCAATTTCTTGGTACAGTCTTCACTAATGGAACATCTAGTTCATACTAACTACAAAACAAGCAGATAAAAAGCCTATCCAACAACTTCATGTTTCTCATACAAGATATCTTCTGAATGAAATACTGTCATATCTTTCTAATTTTTATTCTTTAAATCTAAATGAGGAAACATTAGACAAATATCTTCTAAATGAAATACTGTCATATCTCACTGTAAACTATGTTTTTGTCCTAAAAATTTGAACCATGTCTTGTAATTCTTAAAGAGATCATTCATCACTGAATTAATCGTGTAAAATACTTATGTTTTTTATGAAGACAAAGACCAAGGAAAGTGATCAAGTTGCAAGCTCAAAAGAGAAGTCAACAATCAAGTCAACTTTGTCAAATATGCTAGAAGACTGATAATGTAAGGTACTTGATGCAATCTAATAATATATTTCAAATGCACATGAGAACCTTCCATTTTAGCATATGCATCAAAAGAATTTTCAAAGTGTCAAAATGCAGAAACAATGTTTGAAAATCAAGAATTTGAAAAAAACAAAGTTGTATTCGACTACAGCATCTTGTAGCCGAATATAAACTCAAGTCAGCAGAAAAATTTGCATACCTGTATTCGACTACAAGATGGTGTATCCGAATACAAAACTCTAGTCAGTAGCAAAATTTGCATAGTTGTATTCGACTACAAGATGGTGTAGTTGAATACAAATACCAAGTTAGTGGCAAAATTCACTCATCTGTATTCGACTACATGTATGTGTATTCGAATACAAGCTTAAAATTTTCAAATAAATCTGAACGTTACTGAAGTCTATTCGACTACACACAGGCAGTAGCCGAATACGACTGCGAAACAATGCAATTTTTCAGTTCAGATTCAATCTGGATCATTGCATATGTTCATCAAACCTCTAGGAACGATTGCCACTCATCTTAAGCGATATCTAAGGAGTATAAATACTTCATAGATTCAGATTGAACAAACTTTGTAAAATATTTTGAGTTATTCAAAGTCTCATTTTCATATTTCAAGTACATATTGTACATTGTCATATCATTGAGAAAGGTTTTCTATTGTACTTGAAATTATATTAGACTGTTATCATTGTACAAGAAAGCATAAACAGTTATATCTTATTGATTTCAGTCAAAGTCATTGTTGTAAAACCATTCAAGCTATTGTGTAAATTGAGGAAGGTGGTGTACTTTCTTCAAGTGTTGTAAACTAGGATAGTGGTGTGCTATCTTAGGGAGATTGATGAAAGTTTGTGATAGAGGTCCTAGGGTTGGACTTGTACTTATTCTAACAAAAGTGGAAAATCTCTTGTGATGTGCAAGAGGACTGGACGTACCCTTGTTTGTAAAGGGAACCAGGATAAAATCTATGTGTTCTTTATTTTTCTGCCATTTACTTTTTTCCATACACTAATCCTAATTATTAAAATAATCTACTAAGTCTCTAAAAACCAGAGAATTTCTAAACACCTAATTCACCCCCTCTTAGGTGCGCCTCTGTACTAACAGATATCAACTAGCAGATATCTTCTTTCTGCGTGATCATGTTCTCAAGGGAAATGTTGAAGTTACATTTGTGGATACACATAATCAACTAGCAGATATCTTCACAAAGTCCTTGCCTAAAGATTCATTCTTTAAGATACAAAGAGAACTTGGCATTCTTCATGAAAATGATCTCTAATACAAGGTATTGATACTTTGAAAGTCGCTTCTCTTCAAAATCTTGAAATCTTCATTTGATAATTTATTAGAACTTTATCTTTGATGTATGAATATGTGCTTTCTCAACATGCTTTTGCCTTTTAAATATCGTAGCCGAATACACATAGTTTGTATTCGAATACCAATTTCCAGAAAACTCTGTATTCGACTACAACCAGTGTGTAGCCGAATAAAGATTCAAATTTTTGCCTATATAAATACGTTTCCAAATTTTTAGGTTATTTTTCTTAACTTTCAGTAACCGAATATAGCTTGTCATCCATTTCCAATACTCCAAAATTTTATCCAATCTTATTTTCAAACCTTACCAAATCTATCCACTATCATCAATTGCATCTAAGATTACTCCAAACTCACAAGCAAAACCCTAAATCCTTACATTTTTCCCCAAAAATCTTTAAACTTCATCCTCTTCAAATCGTTACCATGGATGCACGAAAAAGAGGTTCCCGAACCAAGCATGCTTCAGTGTGTCCTTCAAAACAAAGGGCAAAGAATGACAATGTTGCAGACCTATCAAGATTACTTCATTCACCGGAAGAAATTGACCGGTTTAAAACCTATTACTTAAATAAAAAGCTTTTAAATTTCATGAGTTACTTAGGGCACAACATTTGGAGGCGTTCTTTGGTTATAATGGCCATATCTATGCCGACTTAGTAAGGGTATTTTACTACAACCTTAAGAAGTAAAGGTTTAAGTTGGTGTCTTAGGTAAAGGGAAAATACATTGAGTTAGAAACTCGAACAATTGGAGAAATACTACAGCTACCATTTGAAGGTCAGAAACTTAGGTCTGGAAATTTATGTGAATTGGAAAATATTACCAAATATGATGCTTATGTATCACTGTGTTGTTTTGACAAAAACACCATGGAACGAAAACGATCACACGCTGGTTCCAAATTTGCTAGACAACGGTATGGTGTTGGCAATTTAACCATTAAAAACAGGCTGCTACACTATTTCCTAAGTTACTTTCTGGTTCCGAAGGCAGGGAATTATTCACAAATGACTGGATTTGTGCTGCAGATCATGTACTTTATGCAAGAAGGAATTGATCTCAATTAGTCATATTTTGTCTGCTCTATTCTATTTGCTTCCAAGAATGCCATCGGTTTGCCTTATGCTAAAGAGATCACTAGAATCTTGCATCATTTTCAAGTAGACTTTTCCGGTGAAGTCATGTATACACCAACAAAGGACAATGTGTTGGACTTAAATGTACTGCCAAGTATGAAGATTGTTTGGAGCGAGCCACTTCAGGCTTATGTCCACAATGGAGATCTTGGCCAATCATCTACGGCTACCCAGGATGAAGAAGACGCAGAAGAAACGACATCGGATGATGATCACGTTTCAAATCGCATGGTCATGGACAAGCTCGACTCCCTACAAACCTTCATCACTGAACAATTTCAGACTATGGGCACCTCCATCAACAATCGATTCCAAACCAAGGAGACCACCATTGCCCCAAACCATGAATCTCTGTTGAATGAACTACATGGCCTGTCCGTCAAGATTGATCACCTTCACCTCTCACCGGATGATGATATGTAGTTGGCTACTGTAGTTTCTGTTATTTTCTTTTAATGCTTTTTCAAACATTTCTTTCAACATCCAACATTTACTGATGTATGACTTAAACAATGTTTAACTTTTAATTATGCTATTTGATGCAATATTCTCTATCTTGTGTGATGTCTTTATTCCCTATATTTTTTGTATGCTTAGAATGTATGTCTATTGTTTTTCTTCCTTTTTGATCATGTTAAAAGGGGGAGAAAATTGTATGCTGTTGTTGTTAAAAATTTGTAGGTTTTTCAAACTTTCAAAACATGATACCATGAACTCAAGATCAAAGGGGGAATAAGCATATATTAAGGGGGAGAAAAATCAAAATGATCAATGCTTTGAAGTTTCAACAACAACAAGGTTTCGTCATCATCAAAAAGTGGGAGAATGTAAAATCCTTATGTTTTTTATGAAGATAAAGACCAAGGAAAGTGATCAAGTTGCAAGCTCAAAAGAGAAGTCAGCAATCAAGTCAACTTGGTCAAATATGATAGAAGACTGATAATGTAAGGTACTTGATGCAATCTAATAATATATTTCAAATGCATATGAGAACCTTCCATTTTAGCATATGCATCAAAAGAAATTTCAAAGTGTCAAAATTCATGAACAATGTTTGAAAATCATGATTTTGACAAAAATGAAAGTTGTATTCGACTACAACATCTTGTAGCCGAATACAAACTCAAGTCAGTAGAAAAATTTGCATACCTGTATTCGACCACAAGATGGTGTAGCCGAATACAAAACTCAAGTCAGTAGCAAAATTGGCATAGTTGTATTCGACTACAAGATGGCGTAGCCGAATACAAATACGAAGTCAGTGGCAAAATTCACTCATTTGTATTCGACTACAAGGATGTGTATTTGAATACAAGCTTAAAATTTTAAAATAAATCTGAACGTTACTGAGGTGTATTCGACTACACACAAGCTGTAGCCGAATACAACTGCGAAACAATGCAATTTTTCAGTTCATATTCAATCTAGATCATTGCATGTGTTCATCAAACCTCTAGGAACAATTACCACTGATCTTAAGTGATATCTAAGGAGTATAAATACTTCATCGATTCATATTTAACAAGACAACTTTTACATCAATCTTAGAACAACTTTGAACAAACTTTCTAAAATTCAAAGTCTCACTTTCACATTTCAAGTACATATTTTACGTTGTCGTATCATTGAGAAAGGTTCTCAATTGTACTTGAAATTATATTAGACTGTTATCATTGTACAAGAAAGCATCAACTGTTATATCTTATTGATTTTAGTCAATGTCATTGTTGTTAAACCATTCAAGCTATTGTGTAAATTGAGGAAAGTGGTGTACTTTCTTCAAGTATTGTAAACTAGGATAGTGGTGTGCTATCTTAGGTAGATTGTTGGATGTTTGTTATAGACGTCCTAGGGTTGGACTTGTACTTATTTTAACTGTAAGCCCCGTATATTTTGTTCTATTTTTATTCTCATATTTAAATATTTTATTATGGTTTTGCTTATATATTAAAAAAATATTCTATTTTTCTTAAACGTGAACTATTTTGCTAGTGATTGTTACTACTAGTGGTTTTCTAACTAATTGAAAGTATCTTGCTATTCTAATTTAGGTGACGTTGCTATCTATGTTTTATTCCATGAAATTAAATGTTGTGATTTTTAATCTACCAATGCATAGAAATAGTTGAGGTTGGTGGCGTTATTAGCAATACGATAAATTTTATTTTTAAGGCAAATGTATGTGTATGATTATAGAAGGTGCAATTAATAAAATTAGTAAGATCATACTATAATATATTAAAATTTTAATTTGGAGTGGAACCACTCAGCCCAATAGCCCAATTGTAACTAAGACTATAACAAGAGCTTCTCCTAACCCTAGTAAAACAACTTAGCGCCTCCTCCCTTCTCTTGTACTCTCTTAAAACTTCAATCTGACATTTGGGAGAAAATTAGAGGAAAAGAAAAGAAAAATAAAGCCTTAGGAAGAGAAGTAGAGACCAATTTTGTGGATTATCATTATCAAGTAAGTGCTATTAATTTGTTACTTATCTTTAAAATTCCAATTTTATTATCAGTTTATCAATTTGAATTTTACCATTAGTTTATCAATTTGTTATTTTCGCTCCATGTGGAAATCGTGGCATGCAATTTATTTCTTAGGATTTTCTTAAGATATTGATATAAAAAAAAAAAAAACCTATTTAGATGTTAATTTTAAAAGTTGCAGGTGTAAGATTTTATTTTTAGTTACATTTGAAACAAAACGAAATTCTGATTTTTTTAGTTAAGGGGGTGATTTTGGACTCAAAGAAATTAGAAAATATTTCTCGGATGATTGAAAAACTAATAATAATTTTGTTATAACAAACTGATTTAGAAGTATTGAAAAACTGATTTTTTTTTCTGAAATCTGGAATTTTAGTTTTGATGGATCAGCTATGCCATGCTTGATTTTACTGGTGCTTATAATTGCATTTTGGTATTACTTAAGTTAGAAAATTTGTGGAAATATTTAGGATACTAGAAGCAGACAAATTATAAAAAAAAAAAAAAATCTCAACGTTGAGCAACTTTAAATATAGTAATTCACTAGAAAAAAAAATTACAGGATGTTATTAGTGAATCTAATTCTGTTTTTTTAGTATTATTAAAGATAAATTTCATTTTAGTTGATGGAAAGTAAAATTAAAATCAATTCTAAATTCGTTGCTAATTTATACGACAAAAGTAATGATTTTTTTCACATCTCCATTATAACATAGGCTAATCTATTTTTTTGGACTAAGTAATGGAAATTTATTTTCTTATTGTATTTTTATTTACTTGGAGGATTAAACTATATAAACTTTATACCTTTGGGAGATTATTTAATAATTACTTTATGTTGTTAATTTAAATACAAGATTTAAATGTTTTAGTTAATATTTTTTTTTATGTGAACCTTTAGTCACCTCAGATTCTTAAGTAGGAGTAGGACTAGATAAATTTTGACACTAAGTGAGCAACTATTTTGTGAAGGTGTAGAACCCTGTCAAAGAAAGGACGATACTTAATAATTTTAAGTACAACGCTCGAAAAGGTAAGGGCATCACTCCATTAGCTTTCCTACTTGAATTATGTGTTATATAACTGCAATGTGATGTTATGTATTGGTTCTAATTGTGAATTAACTTCAAAATATATGTGTTATATGAACTACATAATTGCGAATGATATTATGAGGGTAAGCAATTTGTATATTTTGAATGGCCTTGGACGCTCTAGTTGAGTGATATATTTTATTACTAGCTAAGGTGATGACATTCATGCATGCATTGGTGGCCTGAACTTAGTCACGAGTACGTGACGACAGTTCATTGCAAAGGCAGCGTGATTCAGAAAAATACTCAACGGTGGGGTACTAAACATGAAATTCTGAAGAGCATTTGTCCAACGGTGGGACAAGTCCAACGGTGGGACATTGTCCAATGGTGGGACTCTTTGATCTAAAGGGTCGTGAATTTTCCGGAATCATGCATTGTCATATAGTCTAACAAATAGGATTTTGTGTATTCTGTTTGATTTATGCCCTTGGTGCTTTGTGATTTTAATTGTTAAATGAAGTATATAATTTAGTTCTATTTTCTATAATAACTATATATGCATGTCTATTTGCTATGTGTTAGTTATTTGGAGATGATCCTTACTTTTTGTAACACCCCGATTTTTAAAAGCGCGAGTGTATTTTTTTTTTTAAATAAATCGATAAAAATCCCAAGTTAAATCCATAAATAAAGAAAATACTCTTGGATAAAATATTTGAGTCGTAACACCACGACGAAGGTTATCATTAATTATAACAGCGGAAATGGTTTTGAACAAAAATCCAAAGTATCCAAGTAAAATAAACACCGACTAAAATGCTTTGTTTCGAATGCACAAGTTCCCTTTCTACAACAACAACTTTGAAATAGGAAAGGGAAAATAAATAAAATTCTTGATTACAACCCTAAACTGATCATTAATCTATCTGAGGGTGACTAGGTACTGAGAATCCACGAGTGGCAACAAGCCCCACTACTTCTGGTTACAAAACCAACCTATCGCTGTGTCACGCCTTAGATCGATCCTGCTTCTCATCTGAGGGCAAAGCCCAGATTTCCACAAATTGTAAAGGGTCACCAACCGAAATTAACAAATACCACGTAGCATTCAATTTTAAATGCACGAAATCACCTTTCAACTTAGCATGCATCTAGAAAGGGTTTGCATATGTTAAACATGCCTAAACAAGGTTGAAAATGATGTTTTGGACCAAACAACACTGTTGTATTCGAATACACCCTATGTGTAGTCGAATACACTTGCAAAAACAGCAGAAAAACAGCAAAAACAGCAGAAAAACAGCAAAAACAGCACTGACAGCACTAATGTATTCGAATACAGCCTATCTGTATTCGAATACAACATTCCATTCAACTGTATTCAAATACAGCACCTTGTGTAGTCGAATACACTTCAAAAAAATCAAGTCAGTAGCTAATTTAATCATCTGTATTCGACTACAACACAGGTGTAGTCGAATACACCTGTCAAAACAGCAGAAAATCAGTTTTTAACCCTTTCAAAAACATTCCAACACTTCCGAATTCATTCCAACACTTTCAACATCAATTCAATCAATCACAAACACCAACACAACACAAATCACTCATCACAATCAAGTACGCATATACAAACATCATAACATGTCAAACATGACTCACATGCCAAGCACCCTAAAATACAAAAAGCACATTTTAAAATTAAGGGTATTACATTATTACCCTCCAAAAAGAAGTTTCGTCCTCGAAACTTAATGTAAGAGTAATACTCACACTAGGTTTACACTCCAACTCAACATTCATACTAGAACTTGTTTCGTCCGACCTACTCGAATAAAGTACCGTCTCTCTCTTCTCATAGGTTACTTAATAACTTTATGCACTATCATAGCCGGTAAGACTCGCCCGTTCCATTCAACACGATTTTGTCTACTATCAACAAGAGATTAAGGATGATCAGTTCCTCAATTTTTCAATAGGTAGCCAACGACCATGATGATGGATTAGACCATCTTAACACAACTGTAACAATGCTCCCTTCGACTTGGCCTTAAAGCTATCCCGAGGCACCAGGGGACTAACAATCTTCTCAAGGTCCACTGAGTTTCCCTTATTTTCCTTTCGACGAAGTACAATCGTCCAAAACTATGCCACATAGCCTCATATACGTTCACTTGGTACGAAATATCCATTAGGTTCCAAACCGAAGACCAATTATAACACCAACACAGTGGCCTAAAACAATCCTTGCCGTCGAGAACTCCCTTTAGTTTTTGTGCTTCATTTCTAGAGTCATGTCCCCAACAAAATCCAACTTGAATTTCATTCACTGGTTAAGACCTACATTTGTCTCATACCTAACACCTCGAATTCACGTTTCACTAGTCAATTTCCTACATACTTCGCAATTCTAGATAAATCCGGAAATAATTTTCCTACATCTGCTGCCAACATTCATTCTGATACTTCTCAATTTCGCTGCGTCCTTTATTTGCAGCTTGATGATTATCTTTTCATTATGACAGATCAAACACCTTATATTCACGCCATCACTTTTCCATTTATACAAACCTTAAATTTCTACCTCGAACCTGGATACATCTTCATTATTTCGAAATCATTACATAGCTTACTCTTGTATGTCTTTTTCCACAAGTTGCTCTCTCCTTTGATAGTCACAATTGGTATACACCATTGTGCGTCATATTCCAAAATATCATCCAACTTAACTTGATCTTCTTTTTGTCTTTCCTTTTACTCTTAAACTTTTCTTCCTTCAGATAAGATTGTCATCCTGGTCTTTATGAATTTCTTCTACAATTCAACAAAATCTTAATTCCTCCAAATTTTAACACTTCCTATGAAATATTCTACATTTAAAATAATAACTCAACACTTTTCACCCCTACCATCATTCAACCGTCCATGTGGTCAACATCTAGAGTCCTTTATTTGCTTAGCTCATCTACCATCATACTTCATCTAGCTTCATTATAATGATTTTAATAAATCAAGCCTCACTAGCTCCCACCAAAAATTTTCGTTCCATGCTCAATTCTTCCCTACCAAACAAACATTTCACTCTTGTGATTGACGAACACAATAACGTACCCCTATGACATGCATTCAAGTAGTGCCTTTGAATTCCTTGGCGTACTCTTCTAATAACAATGTCTGATTTTCGGATAGGATAATTCATTTCATGAATCCTTAATTGTCATAAGCTACAAACCCATGTGTTGCTCCAACAAGTTTTCATGGCACGTTTTCCAACATTTGGTTCACTCGTTGGATTTTCTTATTAATTTTCATCCTTCACCGAGGTACAAATTGAAAGAGTCCCATCATTCGAACGTCCTAAAGAACTCATTTCCATACATTCCCAATAAGCATCTCCTAAAGAATAATTCTCTTTAGACCTCATCCTAATAACTTAGCAGTACAATATCTCCAAGACCCACATATCTTCCTCGTCCATCTAGTAACTAAAACAATCATTTCAAATCTTAACGCTTGGCTTCCCAAGGACAACAACTAAACCATAAATCATTCGTTACATTTCTTCCTATTCACGCTATGTCATTTGAACAAAATTATAAAATCTTATCCTTGAAATCCTCAAATACTCACTACACCGTCTAAAGTCATCCATGTCCTCTTAAGATACAATACAAGGTCTTATTCATCATTGACTTTAACCGCCTTAGTAATCCTACTAATGAAAACTCTTCTCATCAAAACACAATATTATTAGTAAATCTTCAAACACTTCCATCCATAACATGAATTATTTATCACTTGTCTACCTCAACTCCCTCGATCATACAAGTTTAAGGTGTCACTTGGTCCTCCATCCAACCTTGCGGATTTTGAATCGTTGACTTAAGGATTAACCATCAAAGGGTCTTAAATCAAATCTTGATTAATCCCTCTAACTTATCAAAATATTCACACTCTCCTAGTGTTTACCAAATGGTTTAATAGACTCTCAACGCTTTCATTGCAACAATCTCTAAGTATTCATGTACTCTGTACTTCCAATTCCAGTTAATAGCAACATGTGGTTTAATACATCAAGGCTTAACTCCTTCTATTTACCCGAACATCACTCAAAATTCACACTTACGCGCCAATAGTTTCCTTTAAGATCACTATCCATACTTATTATCTCCTAAACCACACAGTGATTTGTTACTTAACAACAAAATATATAGTCTCACTCCAATAATCGTCATGAGATTCATACTCAACAATCTAAGTCACGAATCTAGTTTACTCGAATGTTCGACCTTACCCCTCAAGACATCGACTATTCCTCAAAGCGGTCTTTATTTAACCAAGTTAGTATTCACCCCTAATGTGTAGTGCACTTTAACTTCAATACAAGCCTCTTTAGTTGACACCTGAGCACCAGATGCTATTCCAAATGGAAGCCTCGTCTTCTCAACAATTCCATGGTGTTCACATCTCTTTGACAGTTATCAAACTTCATCCAGTCTCGTCTTGAAATCTACAAGAAAAACATCCAATACTTCTCTAAAAGAAAATTCCTCCACTTAGATCTTTACGTGAAATCCCCTATGAGTCTCACACCAATAACATCTTCGAGTTAACACCAATAACATAGCCTCTGTATCCTTGGAACCACTTCATAAATCCCATGCTGTCATGATTCGCTTCAACCCTGTCTTTCCCAGACCGATACGTTTAAGGAATTTAGAGACACTCGTCGACCAGAGTCGACCAATGTTCTCTGTTATAACTACTCTTCCAACTAAAGTGCTACAAGGCACCCTGTTTCGTATAAGAAACAATAAACTACTTTAACATATCATGCTTGACCCAAGACAATAGAACACAAAGTACACGTGGACTCCAGTCACTTGATACCCCTAACCTCGACTCTTGATCAGCTTAGGACAACCAAATCACAACCCAAAGAAATTTAAACCAAAGCTCTGATACCACAATGTAACACCCCGATTTTTAAAAGCGCGAGTGTATTTTTTTTTGTTTAAATAAATCGATAAAAATCCCAAGTTAAATCCATAAATAAAGAAAATACTCTTGGATAAAATATTTGAGTCGTAACACCACGACGAAGGTTATCATTAATTATAACAGCGGAAATGGTTTTGAACAAAAATCCAAAGTATCCAAGTAAAATATACCGACTAAAATGCTTTGTTTCGAATGCACAAGTTCCCTTTTTACAACAACAACTTTGAAATAGGAAAGGAAAAATAAATAAAATTCTTGATTACAACCCTAAACTGATCATTAATCTATCTGAGGGTGACTGGGTACTGAGAATCCACGAGTGGCAACAAGCCCCACTACTTCCGGTTACAAAACCAACCCATCGCCGTGTCACGCCTTAGATCGACCCTGCTTCTCATCTGAGGGCAAAGCCCAGATTTCCACAAATTGTAAAGGGTCACCAACCAAAATTAACAAATACCACGTAGCATTCAATTTTAAATGAATGAAATCACCTTCCAACTTAGCATGCATCTAGAAAGGGTTTGCATATGTTAAACATGCCTAAACAAGGTTGAAAAATGAAGTTTTGGACCAAACAGCACTGTTGTATTCGAATACACCCTATGTGTAGTCGAATACACTTGCAAAAACAACAGAAAATCAGTTTTTAACCCTTTCAAAAACATTCCAACACTTCCGGATTCATTCCAACACTTTCAACACCAATTCAATCAATCACAAACACCAACACAACACAAATCATTCATCACAATCAAGTACGCATATACAAACATCATAACATGTCAAACATGACTCACGTGGCAAGCACCCTAAAATACAAAAAGTACATTTTAAAATTAAGGGTATTACACTTTTGGACAGATGACATCCCCAATTTGCCTTCGCACCAGGAGGAGTTTGCGGAGGAATAGAGGGAGCATTTCTTTTAATTTCTAGGATGGGTAGTTGTGGTTAGCTTTAGGGACCTTATTTCTGTCAGACTTTAGTTCCTACCAATTATTATTTCTCTATTTTTGTATTATGTCTTTGAAATCCTAATACTTGAGTACTCAATTAATTGACTGAGATATTGACGAATTTTTAATTAACTATGAGTTGTTTGTTGAGTTTAATTGTGTGATTTGGTATCTTTCTTGTGCGAGAAATTGAATCCTTTTTCCAAAAAAAAAAAAAAAATGGACCGTATTTTTTTTGAAATAGTATTTCAAGATAATGTCCCTAAAAGTGGGATGTTACACTAACAATAGTGGAAAATCTCTTGTGGTGGGCAAGAGGACTGGACATACCCTTGTTTGTAAGGGGAACCAGGATAAAATCTCTGTGTTCTTTATTTTTTTCCATTTACATTTTTCCATACACTAATCCTATTCAGAAAAATAATCCACTATGTCTTTAAAAACAAGAGAATTTCTAAACACCTAATTCACCCCCCC
>JBBPBQ010020321.1:16087580-16172820 GCA_037974755.1 Cicer yamashitae | reverse complement strand
CCCCCCCCCCTCTTAGGTGCGCCTCTTTACTAACAAACCGCACTATCATCAAGCTGTAATAGTCGAAAAAATAGTGGAATATAACTACAAGTTAAAAATAACAGGCTAGCCATGGTCGAAGCACTCGAAGTTGGGTTTTTGGTTTAGGGTTAAGTTGTTTGTAGAGAGAAAGATGAATTCATGTGAGATTGATAAAATAAAGGGCTAATTACAAAGTTTTCTATAAAAAATAATAATATTAATAAAATCTTCTTTAAAAAGATAAATTAAAAAACACTATTTTTAAATCACAGAGAAGCTTTGATAAACAAAGAAAGGATTTTTGTTTACGCAAATGCATTGTGGATAGTGTATTTTTTTTAACTTTACACGCGAAATAAAAGTTAAAATTAATTTAAAATAAATATACCCACGATTTTTCTATAGATAATAAATAATTTACTCAAACTTGCATACATGGATAATTTTCTATAGGTATATGAATGTTTTTTTTTTTTGTAATGAAAGACAATAGAAGGTAGCGGTCCAAAATTCAAACTTTTCCAATGTAAAAATAATACGATGGATTTTGTAGAGGCGATGAAAATGAGAAGATTGGTAGCCACGGTTGGATGGGACTGAAGACAGAAGGGGGGAGGTGATTTAGTTCTGACTTAGGGAGAAAAACAAACAAAAATTAAAAGAGATGAAAGGGCTATGTCACGAGAGAGAGAAAGGGAATTTTTTTTGTGGGTATAGAGATTTAGAAAACCATAATTTTAAAAGAAGAAAAAAGAATTCGATTGGTCTAGACCCTATGGGCTTAACATCATTTTTTATAAAACGTTTTTAAATGATTATGACCCATTGACAGCCCTTATAGCAAAAGCGCTTTAAAAGACGTTGTTATTATACCTATGACAACGCTTTTTATAAAAAGAGTTGTCAAAGGCTTTGTTGTTATATAAATATTAGTACCAATCACAGCGCCTTTTGAAAGAGCGCTTTAAAAGGCATACACAGACGACAACGCTTTTCAAAAAAGGGTTGTCTAAGACTCCGTGCATTTTTAAAATATAATACAACATCACTTTTACTTAACAAGCGCTGTTAAAGGTGCACTATAAAATCCATATTTTGATCTAGTGGCGGAGTGATTATTCATCTTTGTGAGTCAAAGTTGAATTAAGATTGACCAATATTTCCTTGATTAATTTACATGCAGTGCCCAAAGGTATATGCTTCTCGTTTTTTATAATTTTTGCATGAGTTTATGTGTAACTTTGGTGCATTAGTAATAATGTCTCCTACGAATTTTGATCTTAATGGAGATATGGTTTTTGTTCGATTTTATTTGACTCATTAATACTAGATAATTATATAACAAAAGGTCATTATAATAACTTTGTTTGTTACTATCTACTGCACATAATCCTTTAACAAAGAAAACAATTTCCTACTAGTACCTTATAAGCCTCTAACAAACAAAACAACTTCACATTGTTACCATATTTTAAGCAAATTGGTTATTGAAAATATCGTTTACCTGTGTATACATTTACAAAATACTTAAAACATTATTTGTGTTAAAATAATATATAAGGTTTAGCCTCTAATGAGTAGACGAAGGCAAAAGAAACTATGAGTTTACTTCAACTTGACAGCGTAAAGACTGGTGACATGTGCCTTGTTGTCACAAGCTTCAGTTGACTCTAGGATGTAAGCCACATACTACCCTGGTTGCCTCTGATCAACCCAACTAGTTTATCTTCTTCCACTGGTTCTGATAAACATTACAAGAATTATTCTGTCTCTGCCTCAGAAAAACGTGACGAGCAAGTGACAGCCTCTGCCTCTGATAATCTCATCAAGCGCTTGATCGTCTGACTCTGAACATTTATGTATCATCTGATAAAGCCAACGCCTATGGTAAAGTCAATGCTCTAACAAATTCAATACCTCTGGAGAGGTCAGTGCTCTGACAAAGTCAATGCCTCTGATAAAGTCAAATCTCTGACAAAAGTTAATGATATCATGATTCGCAAGACATCTTCTAATCAATGTATCCTCTGTCTATGCACATCCTCTGATAATCTTCTAGAATGTATTCTCTCTAATAATCTGCATCCTTTGATAACTTGGTTGCTCTTATGATCTGTAAGACAATAGTCATACATATTTTATGGAGTGATTTCTTGAAGTAAATTAAGAGCTCAACAGATAGATTTATCTTCAATGGTTTCAATTTATGAAACCCTTGAAGATACAGGTTGTCTTTTTGTAAATAAAGTACACAGGCCTGGCCCTCTAGTACAAAGAAAATACCCTAAAGAAATTCCAATAGAAATATCTCAACAGACATTTCCTTCTTGTATTTAAGATTAAATGGTTCAACCAATAAATACAAGATAGCATAATAGAATGAAAAGCGTTATTCTGATAAAGCCAAGAACACATCAAAAATCATGAATGACAAATCCTCTCAGTAGAGAGTTATTAGACTTAAGGTAAATCAGTCAAAGTGTTTTTATACACTTGAAGTGATATAGGATTGAATATGTAAGATCCTCTCAATGAGAGTTAGAATCATCGAAACATACTTTGTCCAAAAGACTAAATTATTGTAAGTAATAAAATACTAAAGTATCGTATGCCATATACAAGGACTTTGTATAAATACTAATTCAAATATTAAATAACTAGATTGAAAAATGAATTGTGTTGGTTTGGTTGTTCGTAACACAATTGTTACCGAAAGATAAAATAAATTACTTTTAATAGATAACAGTAAAAGCGTTAGGGATGAGTCTTATTTGATTCAAACCACTTAATAGAGATAGCACCTTGGTTAATCAATTCATTCGTTTTATTATTACTCAATTTTCGGTTATATTCAACCCTAATTATTTAAAGAAAGAGTCTTTAATTTTAACTAAATCTCTAATCCCGTAGGGTATTGAAAATTAAGATTAAGCATTAGAGTTATAAATTATTTTTGGCATTCAACTGCTAATATCTATATGTAGACTATGATTACAAGAACTTCCTATCTCAAGCATTTACCAAGTAACTTTATGTTTCAAACTATAATCTACAAATCATTTTAAAGGCAGCTAAGCGATATAAAACATTACAAATCAAAATTAAGAAAGAACTTAAATAATTTCATTAGAGGTTTTCATCAAGGTTTACTCATCCCTACCAAAAGAAGTTTAGCAACTTATGAAAATAAACAACAACTAAAGAATAAAGAGTAATTAAAAGAGTCCTCCATGAAAGATTTTTGATGAAGTAACTTCATTGATGTCCAACAGGTTAATATTTGCTCTTAAACTTTTTTATGTTTTTTAAAAATATATTGATTACGATAAAATAAATCAATCAAAAAATGATCTTTAATATATTCCACTTTATTAATTAGTGATTCTCTATGTGTCACGTAAGTGAAATATATTTATTTCATTTGTGAAAAGTTGTCAAAATCCATGACCGAAAATTTTCCTGCCTTTGAAAGAGTTGGACAACTGCACCACTTTCAATATTAAAAAAAAAATTCAGAGTTTGAGGAAATATTTGATTTAAGTGCTTGGGTTGTTTGTTAGTGGTTTTATTTCTCAAAGTCATTTTTCATATTAAAAAATAATAAAAGTGACTATTTTATAAATTGGATTATTTCTATCGTGAAAAAGAGTATTGACGCGAGTTGTCTGTAATTCTTCTTCTATAAATGAATGCAATGCCAGTTAAGGTTGTTGCCACTAGTTTTTATATGAGAGTTGAATGATGTGACGTGATTATGATTAAGTATCATAAAAGATAGCTGTAAGAGTTTAGAATTAAATTTTAGTCAGCATTTTTTCATGTTAGATATTTTTGGAGATTTAGTTAGAATTAAGAGAGTAGATTAATTAAAGGAAGGAGGAAAATAATTATGCTCCCCTTTAAATAAGAGAAGCCCGTGGCCTCCCCCCATTACCCATTCATTTCATTGTTTTCTCCTCTTCTTTCTTCTCTCTAAACACACAAAACCCTAACTTTTCATCTGAATTTTTTAGCTTCAAAAAACTTCAAACTCAAAAACCTTGATTTACAAAAGTGCTCTACTACTGTAGAGGCATCTATTAGGCTAAGGAACTCATCTTCCCTTTTCCCTATCTTAAAACCGTAAACCCTATGTATAAGACAGAGGGATGGTTTTTCTTGATTTTGGTTATTGTTGAGGTGTATATGTGAAATTAGTATTGTGTATTACTTTATAATCAAGAAAAGAAAATAAACCCCCAAATTTTTTGAGGTGGCCGAACCCTATGCACTAAAAGTGGGAAAATTAAGTTTTGAATGTATTTGAATTATGTGATAAATTTATTTCAAATAAATGAGTTTTAACTAATATTATAAACTTTACTAAAATGGGGTGAGTTGTTAAAGTTATGTAAATTCCAATTTTTACTTATTTGGTGTGTTTATAAAAAAAATTATTTATGAAAAGTAAATGTGTTTGAAATTGGATTGTTTATTTGCAAAGTAGAATAGTCCTTATGTTGATGTAAGTAATTGGAGAGTTCAAAGTGAAATATGATATTTAATTTATTTTAGTAAGTAACTTGGAAAATTTTATTATCAGAATCTTATGTTGTGAGTTACTAATAGCTCCTTAAATCTCCAAAAGAAATCAAGAACGTTGACTCATGCTAAAGATAGTGATTTTAATGGAGGAGAATAATCCAACGAGGGGAGGAACTATGTGGTAAAGGTCTTTTACGTGATGATTATCTTGTCATCATATAGGTAGAGTTTGACAAGTCTAGTAATGTTGGGGAAGTACAATTGACTAAGCATGATCGTGGAGGTATGTTGTCGATCCTTAAGGCAAGGTTGTTATATCTATGAGGAATTCTTGTAAGGTATTCCTAAGTGACTTAGGGTTTCCCTCCCAAAGCCAGGAGCGACCACTTGCATGGTGGCATAGTATCAAGCCTTTTAACCATATATTTAAGAGTTAGAATGGTACCAAATGGTGAAGAAGTATAGAATTTAAGTTCAAACATAATATTGCATTCCCTTTTGATTGCTCTAGTGTGATTAATGTGTATCGAAGATGATAATAATTTCTCTTAGATTGATTGATATTATAATGAAATGTTGATTTTCCTTGATTGATTTTGACGTTATAATGTGATATTATTTCCTTGAACATTTTGTTATAACGTAGTACCATTCTAACTCTGAAGTACTTGGTTTGGAGGCTTGATACTATGCCATCATCAAAGTGGAGGACAATTCAAATTGGCTCTGCCCTCATAGATCCCCTCAACTCAAACTGAGACACAAATATGCGACAGTCGAGGTAAACGTATGTTGCATGGTAGCTCCAGACATTTGAAGTGCTACCTCCAAGTCACCTAGGAATTCCCCACTCGAATACCTCCAAGGTCTAACAATCTTGCCTTAAAGCTCAACGGTAGACCGCCACGATCAGGCTCATGCAGTTGTACTTCCCTTAAATCACTAGGCTTGTTACGCCCTACCTATATGATTACAAAATAATCTTCACTTCAAAGATTATCAACATCTACTTTATCCCCTCGTTGGCCTAGACTACTCCATTAAGAGTATTAAATTTATGCATGAGCTTAAACTCCACTTCACAATGTGGTACTATGCTAACTCTAAAGTACATAGGAGACTTAATACTATGCCACCATCCAAGTGGAAGGAGAATTCAAATTTGCCTTGTCCTCATAGATCCTCTCAACTCAACTCAAGACACATATATGCGACAGTCAAGGTAAACGTGTGTTGCTTGGTAGCTCCCAACATTTGGAGTGCTACCTCCATGTCACCTAGGAATTCCCCACCCGAATACCTCCAAGGTCTAACCATCTTGCCTTAAGGCTCACCAGTAGAGCGTCACGATCAGGCTCATTCAATTGTACTTCCGCAAAACAATAGGCTTGTTAGGCCCTACCTATATAATGACAAAATAATCTCCACTTCATAAATTATCAACATCTATTTTATCCCCTTGTTGGCCTAGACTACGCCATTAAGTCTATTATCTTTAGCGCAAGTTGGAATAATCACTATTTCATCAACCATTGGATTACTTCAAAATTGTCAACCCAAATTTATAACATGGTTATCACATAAACTTATCACAAATTTATAACATCACTATCATCGATCATAAATCATCATCATCACATAGACTTATCACAAATTTATAACATCACAATCATAAATCATACATCATTATCAGCAAATAAACTTATATCACACAATGCATTCATATTTTATTATCACCTCACATAAACTCATTTAATGAAACATATGCACCTAATTCATTCTACATCCAATATCACAATAATATCAAATACAACACATTTAATGAAATTAAATCAAATATTACAATAATATCAAATACCACACATTTAACGAAGTTAAATCACTCAAAGGACTATTGTCGTACGTCGGGAGCGTCAGATGAATCGTTGGAAAATATGGTTTTCCCGTTCATCTCACAATATATTATACTCATGAATTCTAACTCTATCTCACCCCTTATCTTATTAGGACGCTTTCTCAAACACAACAATCAATCGGATTATCAACTGCAAGTCGACAACGTACGACGAACAAATCCGAATAAATGGCGACTTTACAAAACTGCCGAGATGCGACTGATAAATTATGCGGAGCATAAAAATCAACGTTAAATAATTAGTAATAACTTTAGGAGCAAAAATGGAGTCAAAACAACGAGAAAAAACTGTAGAAAAGGTCTCAACGACTCATCGAAGAGCCTAAAGGGTCTAGCGTCAACTTCACCGAAAAATGCAAATGATTAGTGCTTCTTGAAGGTTTCGATGAGAGGAATCCAAATAAATCCGAATAAATGGCGACTTTATAAAACTGCCGAGATGCGACTGATAAATTATGCGGAGCATAAAAATCAACGTTAAATAATTAGTAATAATTTTAGGAGCAAAAATGGAGTCAAAACAACAAGAAAAAACTGTAGAAAAGGTCTCAACGACTCGTCGAAGAGCCTAAAGGGTCTAGCGTCAACTTCACCGAAAAATGCAAATGATTAGTGCTTCTTGAAGGTTTCGATGAGAGGAATCCAAAAAAGACGCTATTATTTTGAAACGGCAAACATGGTGATCGGAATTGGTAAAAAATAGTTCGTCTAAGGAAAGAAATGCAATTGTTTTTGACGAAATGGGGCCATAATCAATAAAATTGATGCCAAAAATGGATTCAGTAGCCGATTTTGTGTGGGATAGAGGTTGGGATTTATTCAAATGGCAATGAATTGGTGGGAGTGAATTTAAGAGAAAGACGGTTTACTTGTTGGGCGTTATTTGGCTTATGGCATCTGTTTTTTGTTTCTATTTTTAATTGCAGATGGAGGGGTGCAGATAGCAGATGCGCAGGTACAAGAGTAAAAAAGTAAGGCCCAACACAGGGAGTACAGACTGAGGCAAAAATAGGAGTATAATCAGTTACTCGCAGGTGTTGGAAAGAAAAGTCCAACCAGCAACAATAATAGCCCAATTAATATGCAGAAGTAAAAAATAGGGATGCAAATAGTCGTCTGGTCCAAAATTCCTTTTCTAGTATTTCTAAAAGTCCTTAATAAATAAATAATTTGTTTTACTGATCCACACTAGAAACTTTTTCACCAAAATACTCATTTTAACATAATATTATTTTTTTTCTTAACATAGATAAATCTAATTTTAACTGAAACTCTTATATTCAAAATAATAACTATAATTATTACTATAACATTTTTTAAAATAATCACATAAAAATACATCATCGTTACAGAATAGTCAAAATGATAAAATAAATAAATATAACATCAACAATTTATATTAATTACTAAATCAAAATAAATATGTATAAACTCATCATACCATAGCAACTATATAAAAATAAAGAAAATCAATATCAATATTACTAATATCTCTTATTTGTAAAATAAACAATTAAAATAAGATATATTTAGAAATAACAAAATATAATTACGTGCACACTTAACATTAATCAAACATACAAGAAAATATCACATTAACTACGAACGCATATATACACTTAGACTCGCCTAAAATCTTATTATTTTAAATATGTACACTAAAATACTATTAGTTTTAGAAAAATATATAAAATATAAAAATATAGTATTTGTTATTTATATCACTCATTTAGTCTTATATGTACAAGATTAGCACATCATAGAAAGCACACATATAAAGAAAATTAATCACAAAATTTATCTACATATATTCTAATATAATTTTAACACCAAATTAATTATTTAAAATCCTATTTCATTAATAAAATAGTTTATTACAAAATTTGGGGTGTTACAATATGTTATGATACAGTTATATTATGATTATTTGCATGTTCTTCTTACTTATACTATCTACAAGATTTTAAAACGCACCATCTTCAATTTTTTAGGTGTGAGCAATTACGAAAACGCAATTATTTCAAGTTGTCAATTCGTAATTAATGCTTTGATAGGTGATAATGGGCAAAAAAGTGCTCTGGTGTGTTTTATCGTGTCTTGAACTAAAATTATATTTTGTTAAAATATTGACTATTAGTATTATTTTATAATTTATAGATTTATAAGGAGAAAATCAATAATCCCTTAGTTTTTGGAATGATGTGATATCCAGGGATATTTAAGTGATAAATCTTGATAAATCTTAATTTGATTTTTCTTCGAAATGTTTGGTTGAAAGATGAAAATTAGTAAGTTTTTGTTGGAACCAAGTTCATTTTATACCTAGAGTTTTTATATAACAAAAGTATTTTATGAGAACAATATATTTGACTTCAAACAGTATGAAAAAAGATATGGTCAAGATTTGTAGAAGATTTGATCATGATTTATCTACAACAAAATATGAACATAATCAATTTGAAGAATTTACAATCTCAATCTAAACAAAAAATGAATGGAATCAATTTGAAGAATTTACAAACGCAATATGAACAAAATACAATTCATAATTAAACAAGGACTAAATTGAAGCCCAAATTTTAACTAAAAATAGTTACTCAAGGCTAAAGAATAAAATCATCGAAAAGCACAAAAGAGCAGAAGAACTCAAGCTCAACATTCCAAATTCATCTTAGAGTTCAAAAAGAGAAACACTTGTTTAGGTTAGAAATATTTTCTGAGTGTTCTTCTCTTAGAGTGTGGGAGTTATTATTATTACTATCAGCTTTGTTAAAAGCAAACAGTTAAAGTTTCAATCTTTTATATCCAACCCAATAATGGTTTAGTTCCTTCTTCAATCTGGGGTTGTCAGGTTGTTAGGAGAAGACTTAGCTTGTAAGGTCAAGGTGGTTAGTTCCTCAAAAGTTTGGGGTTGTCAGGCTGTTTGGGAAGACTGGCTTGGAGGGTCAGGTGCTTTGTAATTCAAGGTATTTGAATTAGTTGATTAAAGCCTTCTAAATGAGGGGACTGGATGTAGCCAAGTTAGTGGTGAACTAGGATAAATCTATGTTGGAATTATTTAAGTTTTCACTACTTGCTACCTCTGAATCTGATTGCTTCTTATCTAAGTAATTCATAAAAACCAACAAACCTTCATCAAATTAGCAAAAAGTTATCAACTTTGGCAAACATAATTCAACCCCCCTTCTCGTGTTTGCACCTTCAGTTTTGTGTATGATACCTTTCTCAAATATTCACTACTATGTGAGTTTTGAGCTTGTTATAAGGGCTGTTGTAAAATTATCCATCTATACCTTTCTCTTTGTTTGTGTCATATTTCTCAAGTTATACATTTTAGAAATTATTTTGTGACCATTCGTAAACAAATTTTACTTGCTTGCAACTGAAAATTTGGTTGAGGAATTTTATACATTTTTTTCGGTCCCATCACTTTGTTACTATATTTTATACTAGTTGCCTTTTGAGCTTAAATTTTATTTTCTTGAAGCCAACTCTTTCTTGTTAACTTTTAGTAACCTTTGAATTAATTGGAGTAAATTGTGGTGAATTAAAAAAATCCTCTATAAAAAATAAGTGTAAACGGTGGAGTATCCCTCTCAATTACAACAACCACAACAACAAAAATACTCAAAAAAAGAAAAATGAAAGGGGAATTAATAGAAAATTAAATTGGTAAATTTATTTCTCCATTTTTTATTAAAAGAAAAGTTTACATTATATGATTGATTTGTTCTAACCGTTTTGCATGACCTTCTTTTGTTTATTCCAAACTCTACCTTGGCCTCATTACAACTTCTAAAGACAACAACTTTTCCTATATGTTTGTGAATTTAATTGTGATGTTTTGGTCAATTTATAAGTATGTGGTAATGTATTTTCTTAGAAAATTTGAGTGTTATATGTCATTTACCTATAAACACTTGAAAGAGCTTCATTGTATGATCCCCATCTATGAAAGGGTTGATTTCTTGAAACATGAGTCTCTAATTAGACACTCGTTTAATTTGATACTTCCTTGAAATAAAAAATTGTGTTTGTCTTACTTATACTTTGATCTTCGTGACTCACTTTGTTGTATTAATTATCATTTCATTTTATCTTTAAGAAAAGACTTTTGATTGCGGATAAGCAAATATTAAGTGGGGAAATTTGATAAACTCCAATTTTAAACACTTTTTGGGAATTGTTTTGGGTTATTTGTAGAGTAATTATAAATTTTTATATAAATTATTTACTGGATTTTCTCTATTTTTACAAAAGAAATAAGAAAAGATAAAAAGGAATACAAGTTTAATTAATTTTTTAAGCAAAAACAAAAAGCAAAGGAATCACATGATTAACCTGGCATCTAACTATGTTGGAACCCAAAATTAATCACATATCATTTGCAGCACTCTATATATTATTAAAAGTGAAAAGAAAAAGAAAATACAAGATGTTTGGGAACTATACCAAATTCCAATAAAACAATTATTAGGGATACAAACTATTGTCTCGTTAAAAACCTTAATTGGAAAACTCATTGAGATAAAACCATGGTAAAGGAAAAAAAGTGTGCAATAAACACCTACACACATCAGCAAAATCTAAATTCAGGAAGGCCAATCTTGTTTCTAGTGAAAACATCAAAAATATTAAAAGGAAAACAATCTGCCCAGTGTAGGTTAACAATCTAAAATCCCAAATTAGCAACATTGTTCGCACATTGATTTCATTCTCTAAAAATATGAGACATATTAAACCTCATTGTTTTAACCATCTCAAGACAATTAAGCCATTTACTTCTAATAAATCAACGAATAAGGCTAGTATTCCCAAAAATTCAGATTTATCAATTGCAAATCAGATTCAATCCATAGAAATCGCCACTTTCTTTTAAACTGTGTCAATAGCAACCGTAACTCCCGTAAACACAACATACAGTGCAGTTCTAATCTCCAAATTCACAGCACAACAACCCAAGGAAATAGTAGAGTTTTCCCTAAATATATCTTCACAAGTAGCAGGGACCAAGACATCTAGATACATCTCAAGCAATATTAAATTTAATCCAAGACCCTTTAGGAAGCTCCAGATCACTTTCTTAATGGTAAATTCTTTAGGAAGATGAGCTCTAACTTGAAAGTAAGTGAGAATTTGAAATTTCTAAATAAAGTCTGAAGTGTTATTTTCAGATAAAGATACAATGACAATAATTTTATTGATGACAATATGAAAAACAAGACATTTTCCTTTAAATCATGCTTGATTTATGCAATACCAAATAGTATCAATAGTAAAGATGATGTTGTCCAAAATAACATCTTTGCATTGATGAGACAAACCATTGTCACATGTGATAACAAGATTGTGAACCAAACTAATATCAATTTGAGAGTGAAAAATCGAGATTAACCAAAACTAGAGCCTAGTAGCAAAAGAGCAAGATAAAAAAGAGATGAGTGCTAGTTTCCATTTAACATTTATAGAGCTCACATCTTGAAGCAATTTGACAATCTCAAGAGACATTAGTAGGAAAGTAGGCATCTTGTTATGCAACAATCTCCAATAACTGAGAGATATAGAAGGATGAGTGTTAAGAATAGTAGTCTTAACATTTAACATTTAAGAATAGTAGTCTTAATATAGGCATCTTGTTATGCAACAATCTCCTTAAAATTTAATACTTCTGAAATTTTTATTCTCCGTATCAGACGATCCTCAGTAAGAAAATTAAGAATAGTAGTCTTGGCACGCAAGGCAACCAACTAGGGGTAAGTATGTAAGAGAAAAGAAGGAACACCATCTTGAATGAAATGATTGACAATGTTAAGAGTAGAAACAAAATGTGTTATAACCAAGTTGGTTTAAAGAATTATGAGACTGTTTGTCGTCATCATTGTTAATCAGTAATCTCAAAAATAAGTATAATAATACAAAAGCATATAACACTTAACAAAATAATATAACGGGGAACACAAAAACATGTTAGTGAAAATAATTATTTCTCAAGTAAACACAATTGACACGACTAACATTCGACTAACACTGAATCAACATTCAACCCACTCGGCCTGATTGGACAGACCTGCTCTGATACCACTAATGTGGTACCCTAAACCCCAAAATAACATTTATAATAATTTATACTAAATTATTTGAAAAAAACTCGCGGCGGATGAAGAAAATCTGTTCAAGAAAGTAAAAACTTTTATATCTATTTTAGGATATCACGTTTCTCTAAATACAGATGTAACAATTCAACTTTGTTCCTCAATTAAAATTCAATGAACTTGATTTAACTAGAATTTCTTAATTTAATTCCCAAGACTTACTATACTAAGGATTTCATATAAAAAGTCATTTGTAACTACATAAGTAAAATACACATTACAACTCTTAATTCCCGGTATCACCTTTCAGAGAGGGTTTCCTCCCAAACTTAAACTTCAAGACTCATTAACCTGTAATAACTGCGATTTCGCAAACTCAGGGTCAAGCCAGTCAAACACAAACAACGAAGGAGGTGAGTTTTGAAATCATGTTGATAGTATAATACAAGTAAGAAGAACACGCAATTAATCATCAATAAACCGTATTATTATACAAACATTCTTCAAAGAAAAACATCACGTTACATAGTCAAAATCAACGAAAATCAATACACTTCACTATAACATCAAATCATCGCAGAAATTATTATCGCACACGATACATATTAATCACAACAAAACCATCACAAGAAAATGCAATGGTATGGATAAGTCTAGACTCTACTTCACAATGTGGTACCATTCTAACTCTAAAGTACATGGTTAGGAGGCCTGATACTATGCCACCACCCCGGTGGACGGACAATTCAAATTGGCCATGTCCTCACATATCCCCTCAACTCAACCCGAGACACATATACGCGACAGTCGAGGTAAACGTGTGTTGCATGGTGGCTCCCGACATTTGGAGTGCTACCTCCAAGTCACCTAGGAATTCCCCACCCGAATACCTCCAAGCTCTAACAATCATGCCTTAAGCCTCAACAGTAGACCGCCACGATCAGGCTCAATTCAGTTGTACTTCCCCGGAATCGCTAGGCTTGTCAGGCCCTACCTATATGATGACAAAATAATCTCCACTTCACAAGTTCTCAATATTTATTTTCTCCCCTCGTTGGCCTATGATACTCCATTAAGACCGTCATCTCAAACACAAATTGGAATCACAATTATTTCATCAGAGGTTACTTCAATCTTTTCATCACCAATTCATAACATCACTATTATAAATCATACATCATCATCATTACATAACTCATCACAAATTTAGAGCATCACTATCATCAATCGTACCTCATCACATAAACTTATCACAAATTTATGAAATCACAATCATTATTCATACGTCATCATCATCACATAAAATTATCACAATACATCCATCTTTTATTATCATATCACATAAACTCGTCTAATCAAACATATACATAAAATTAATTCGACACTCAATATCACAATAACATCAAATACCACATATTTAAAGAAATTAAATCAATCAACACCTTACCAATATTTCTATTCTATATTTTAATCTCACAATTTCCATATTTGCACATTAATTAATTTATCCCTCAAAGGGCTACTGCCGTACGTAGCAAGCCCCGGATGAATCGTTGGGAAATACGGTTTTCCTGTTCATCTCACAATATATTACACCCATGAATTCAAACGCTCTTTCACCCCTTACCTTATTTCGACGCTTTTACACAAGAATAAGATTCCACGAGCAACAGTCTTTGTTCTTTGACTCTTTGTCCTTCAATCGATCTAAGTCGACAGTTTATGGGTAAACGTCAAAAATAAATTATGAGAAACTACTCTAAAAACTAAATTCGAAATTCGGTCAAGAAAAATTACCAATCAAAAAACCAATCAGTGGATAATATAGCCATTTTTCGCACGGTCATTTTGGCGTTGGTTTCACTCGAATCGGAGTTACGGTGAAGAAGAACATACAAAATAAGGAATTTTATAAACGGAGAAGTCGGGTATTTTAGAGAGAAATTGAGATGGTTAAAAATATGAGGAAGTATGTTTATTTGACTACCTAAATGAATAAAACAACATACTGAAATTTGGACGAGAACGGAGAAATTTTCTGGAAAAGTTATCGATCACCGGTGCCAAAGGATAGGTTGTTGTTGTATTTCTTTACGGCTGCCCAACTCCCTCCCTTTTGTTTTTTTGTTTTTATTAACAATTAGGGTTCACACATGGGTAAAACCCATTGGTCTCTTTATTTACTTTTTTGTTTTATTACTATTATTATTTCATATCTAATATATGATAAATTAGAGTAATTAAAATAATTAACCTTTAAAAAAATACATATTACTAACAATTCAAACTCTCATATTCAAAATAGTCACTATAATTATACTTATTTTTCAAAATATTCATATTAAAATACTACAATCATTATAGAATAGTCAAAATCACAAAATAAATAAATATAACATTGCTACTTTATATTAATTTCTAAATCATAATAAATATATATAAAATACAAATGTCACAACAAGTATATAAAAATAAAAGAAATCAAACACAATATTGTTACTATCCCAAGATAATTATTTATAAAATAAATAATTAAAATAAGATATATTTAGAAATAATTAAGTACACATACACTTAATATTAGTCAAACACACGAGAAAATATCATATTAATTACCAACTCACATATACACGTAAAATCTCCTAAATTTTATTCTTGAAAATTTTTACACTAATATACTATTATTTTTAGAAAAATATATAAAATAATAAAATATAACATTTATTATTCATATAACATATTTGGTCAAATATGTACAAGATTAGCACATCATAGAAAACACACCTATAAAGAAAATTAATCATAAAACTAATCAACATGTATTCTAAAATAATTTTAACACCAAATTAATTATCTAAAATCCTATTTAATTAATAGAATAGTTTATTATAAAATTTGGAGTGTTACAATTCTCCCCTCGTTAAAGAAATTTCGTCCTCGAAGTTTTTGGTGAATAATAAGTAAACTAATATCTAACTAACTACCCTCAAGATTCAAACTTAGTCACAAATGATATATTAAACATATTTACGGCATTTACTACTCACTTAGACATAACATGTCAAGAATCCTAGCATGATAAGGTAATATGACACAACAAATCAATTAACACATATCAAATACGCTATCAAGTTCAACTAACGACTTAAACAATATTCTACTAGTTTTGGTCTCTTTAAAGAATGTCTAAATCCTAACAATAATTACTCTACAGATTTCAAAAAAATTAGACATCTAGAGAAACTTTTAAAATATTTCACACCTTCAAGAATAACAAACAAAAACGCATATAACAACTCATTGACATGCAGTTACTTAAGCGTATAATCATAGTGAAATAGGACAAATATTTTCACATATGGTTTCAAACACACTCAAAGTATAACTTAATTTTAAAGTCTTATAAACAAAATTCATTTATAGAACTCATACAATAGTTCTAGTCCTTATGAAATGAGAGAATATAGAACAAATAAGATACTAACACAATGTCCTTATTCATTTTAAGCAAATTACTTAGAAGATCAAACATACTTAATTGAATGTTTAATTTAAGTACACACCACCAACCTAATATTCGCGTCACATAATCAGTTATTAACATTTAACATTGATGCCACATAAGACTCATAATCACTCAAAGTTGTATAAGAGGTGAACATGGTTTCTAACTATTTCCAAAATAAAATTAATAAGTATCTATAACAATAATAACAATGGGTTATTGTTGCCTCTTTTATCGACGATGAGTCATCGGGGTAGCTAGTCCCTCCTACTCATGTAGTCAACTACTTAAGGTAACTATAACTACACATTCACAATAATTTATTTGTAATTTACAACTAGTTACAACAACAAAAGAAATGACACTTACATCAACATATAATCAATAATCCGATTGTAGAAATATAGAACTATTTCACTTTTAGATGCTCTCAACTATTCTAACGCTATACACTAATTCCTAACAAATAGAACACTTAAAACACAAACAATTTAATATTTACATAATCACATACACATTCACATAGTTAATCCAAAAATTAGCACCATCATTTTACGTTCATCTCATAACTCATACAATGATTCAAATACATGTAACATACTCTCATAGAAGGCTAACTGCTCCAAATTGATCACGCTCAATTTTTCTTTTGAATTAATCATCACTTAAAAGTTACAACAAACTAAAACATAGATTTCCAAGTAGTAAATAAGATAAATAATTATTTACTAGAAGACACAACACGCTACCAACCAAATTGAATCAAGTATTACATAAACCACTTTAAAGGTTACACATTTAGCACAATAAAAAAAAATCCTTGGGAATTCAAACCATTTCCTTAAATCACTATTCAATAAATCACGTCTAAATAAAAACAACTAAAACAAATCCTATTTATAAATACAATTAAAAATAAAATAAATCACATGTATTTTTAAAATCTATAAGATTTCTAAAATCACTCGTACTTTAATCGTCAAAAACACATTTCTAAATAATTAATCATTATAAAAATTATTATTTTCAATCTATATATTGAAAGAAGATTTAAATTATATATATAGATAGATAAAAAATTTTCCAATAAATTAACACTTCCAAAATAGTTCTAATTTATTTTCTCAAAATTTACAAAAAAAACAAAATTATATATTTATATACATTAAAGTAGTGTACATCACACAATGCATAGGGCATACTTGGTTATGATAATTAATTACACTAATTGACAAATCTACAAAATAACAGTCTCCTCTCACACCAACTACTCAACATGTCTATAGATAGATCCTCAGTTTCAATCAAGGCAAAAAATTGGTCTAAAGCATAACACACCATCAATTTTAAAGATTTTTGAAGGCATGTTCTAATCTTAAAAATTGGGTCCCTAATAAAAAAAATTCAATTTTATAGTTAAAAAAATTTGGTAAAATAAATTTTAGTCTCTGGACAGATAATCTACATGATGCACTCTACACATACCAATCTACATGATACATACCATTTTGTTAGGTTAATTCATGTAACAAGAAAAGATGGTCAAACAACATGTCACTTTCTCATATTAAACTCAAATATACATTTCAACAACGATAACACAACAACTATAACTCTATTAAAAAAAAAACATTCTACTCATAAAATACACCGATTACAGAATCCAAAATTTAGATAACTTTTTAAAAAGAGTTTCACCATTGAGGTAGTTCTTTTTAAAAACTTTGTTTTTTTTTTTATTCTGTTTTCTTTCTCTTTCTCAGTTAGTAGACATTTTATTATTTGGCCCTTTTTTTTGTACCATTATAAATCACTAATGAGTTATTAAAATCTAAAACTATAACATCGAGTTAAACTCTAATGAGTTCATAATATCATAATCAGAAAATCAACCATTTCAAACAAATATCCCAACACCCTCACGATTCAATATTCACACCATTCCCTAACATAACAACAACTCTTTTTAATTTTCTTAAAAACAAGACATAGTAAAACATACTGTAAATTTTAAGCTATTTTAAACATTAAATAAAATTAGTAGTTTAAAATTATTTTTATCTTATAAATCAACAAAAATTCAACTCAATTTAATTCTTTAAAATAATCAAGAGTAATTCAAATAAAAGTTATTTTCATCGTACAAAATAAGTAAACTTTAACTCCTTCAAAATGTCATTTTAAAAAAATTCTAAGTTCTACTAACCTTTAATATTCAAGAATTACCATTGCTAATAATATGAATTTCATACTATTTAAAATCATGACGATCATTCTAAATTATTTTCAAAACCAATATCAAAACTCTACTCATCTAGATACAACCATCAACACTATCAAGTGATTTAAAGTTAACATTCACAATTTAAAATTGATTTTTTTTCTTCACACAAGCCAACATAAAATCAAAATAAGAATTTTTTGTCAAAATTAAAACTTTAAACATAAGAGACATAATTCCTATCTAACTCAAAGTTTAGAACGAAACATCTTTTTTTTTTCTTTCTAAATTGAGTTTCAACAAAAATAATAATAATTTGTACCTAGGAAAAGTCAATACTTGAAGTTTTAAACATATAATTCATACGGAAATCAATGTTTCAATCAATAAGTTATTAGATCAAACACTGTAAACAGGTTCATATCAAGACTAAATATTTTAAATTGATTAAGAGTGAAAATCGAACTTTAAAACAAATAACTGGTGAGGTATCACATTTGATAACTAGGTTACGTGAATGAGATTAATAACTTGAAACATCCAGGTGGTCAATCAAAATTATTATTTCCAACTATTCACATAAAACAAAAGTGGCAAAATCATAGTTCGGTAGACAAGAAACAAGCAACAAGATCATTCAACAAGTAACCAACAAAATTTTGTCAACAATTAAAATTAACTCAAATCTGAACAAGTAATTTCATGGTTTATTTACCCACATAGGTAGGAACTTAGAATCCATAACACAATCAGGTAAGCAAATAATAAACAGTTAATTAGTACCTTCAAAAATATGTATAATTATACAAAAGCATATAACACTTAACACATTAACATAACAGGAAAAACGTGATAGTGAAAATAATTAATACACAAGAAAACACAATTGACACGACTGACATTCGACTAAAACTAAATCGACATTCGACCCACTCGGCCTGATTGGACAGACCTGCTCTGATACCACTAATGTGACACCCTAAACCCCAAAATAACATTTATAATAATTTATATTAAATTATTTGAAGAAAACTCGCGGCGGATGAAGAAAATGTGTTCAAGAAAAATAAAAACTTTTATATCTATTTTAGGATATCACGTTTCTCAAAATACAGATGTAACAATTCAACTTTGTTCCTCAATTAAAATTCAATGAACTTAATTTAACTATAATTTCTTGATTTAATTCCCAAGACTTACTCGTACTAAGGTTTTCATATAAAAAGTCATTTGTAATTACATAAGTAACATACACATTACAACTCTTAATTCCCGGTATCACCTATCAGAGCGGGGTTCCTCCCAAACTTGAACTTCAAGACTCATTAACCTGTAATGCGATTTAGCAAACGCAGGACCATGCCAGTCAAACACAAACAACGAAGGAGGTGAGTTTTGAAATCATGTTAATAGTACAATATATGTAAGGAGAACACGTATTTAATCATAAATAAACCGTATCATTAAACAAACATTATTCAAGGATTAACATCACATGATAAAGTCAAAGTCAAAATCAAGAAAAATCAATACATTTCACTGTAACATCAAATCGTCTAAGAGAAATTAAAATCACATGCGACACACATTAATCACAACAAAATGCAATGCTATGCATGAGCTTAGACTCTACTTCACAATGTGGTACCATTCTAACTCTGAAGTACTTGGTTATGAGGCCTGATACTATGCCACCATCCCGGTGGACGGACAATTCAAATTGGCTCTGTCCTCATAGATGCCCTCAACTCAACCCGAGACACATATACGCTACAGTCGAGGTAAACGTGTGTTGCATGGTAGCTCCCGACATTTGGAGTGCTACCTCCAAGTCACCTTGGAATACCCTACCCGAATACCTCCAAGGTCTAACAATCTTGCCTTAAGGCTCAACAATAGACCGCCACGATCAGGCTCAATTCAGTTGTACTTCCCCGGAATCGCTAGGCTTGTCAGGCCCTACCTATATGACGACAAAATAATCTCCACTTCACAAATTCTCAATATTTATTTTCTCCCCTCGTTGGCCTCTGATACTCCATTAAGACCGTCATCTCAAACACAAATTGGAATCACAATTATTTCATCAGAGGTTACTTCAATCTTTTCATCACCAATTCATAACATCACTATTATAAATCACACATCATCATCATTACATAACTCATCACAAATTTAGAGCATCACTATCATCAATTGTACCTCATCACATAAACTTATCACAAATTTATGAAATCACAATCATTGCCTTATGGCTCAATTTTAAATAAAATCAGTAGTATAAAATTATTTTTATTTTATAAATCAAAAAAAATTCAACTCAATTTAATTCTTTAAAATATTCAAGAGTAATTCAAATAAAAGTTATTTTCATCTTACAAAATAAGAAAACTTTAACTCCTTCAAAATGTCATTTTAAAAAAATTCTAAGTTCTACTAACCTTTAATATTCAAGAATTACCATTGCTAATAATATGAATTTCATACTATTTAAAATCATGACGATCATTCTAAATTATTTTCAAAACCATTATCAAAACTCTACTCATCTAGATACAACCATCAACACTATCAAGTGATTTAAAGTTAACATTCACAATTTAAAATTGATTTTTTTTCTTCACACAAGCCAACATAAAATCAAAATATGAATTTTTTTGTCAAAATTAAAACTTTAAACATAAGAGACATAATTCCTGTCTAACTCAAAGTTTAGAACGAAACATCTTTTTTTTTTCTTTCTAAATTGAGTTTCAACAAAAATAATAATAATTTGTACCTAGGAAAAGTCAATACTTGAAGTTTTAAACATATAATTCATACGGAAATCAATGTTTCAATCAATAAGTTATTAGATCAAACACTCTAAACAGGTTCATATCAAGACTAAATATTTTAAATTGATTAAGAGTGAAAATCGAACTTTAAAACAAATAACTGGTGAGGTATCACATTTGATAACTAGGTTACGTGAATGAGATTAATAACTTGAAACATCCAGGTGGTCAATCAAAATTATTATTTCAACCTATTCACATAAAACAAAAGTGGCAAAATCATAGTTCGGTAGACAAGAAACAAGCAACAAGATCATTCAACAAGTAACCAACAAAATTTTTGTCAACAATTAAAATGAACTCAAATCTTAACAAGTAATTTCATGGTTTATTTACCCACTTAGGTAGGAACATAGAATCCATAACACAATCAGGTAAGCAAATAATAAACAGTTAATTAGTAACTTCAAAAATATGTATAATTATACAAAAGCATATAACACTTAACACATTAACATAACAGGAAAAACGTGATAGTGAAAATAATTAATACACAAGAAAACACAATTGACACGACTGACATTCGACTAAAACTGAATCGACATTCGACCCACTCGGCCTGATTGGACAGACCTGCTCTGATACCACTAATGTGACACCCTAAACCCCAAAATAACATTTATAATAATTTATATTAAATTATTTGAAGAAAACTCGCGGCGGATGAAGAAAATGTGTTCAAGAAAAATAAAAACTTTTATATCTATTTTAGGATATCACGTTTCTCAAAATACAGATGTAACAATTCAACTTTGTTCCTCAATTAAAATTCAATGAACTTAATTTAACTATAATTTCTTGATTTAATTCCCAAGACTTACTCGTACTAAGGTTTTCATATAAAAAGTCATTTGTAATTACATAAGTAACATACACATTACAACTCTTAATTCCCGGTATCACCTATCAGAGCGGGGTTCCTCCCAAACTTGAACTTCAAGACTCATTAACCTGTAATGCGATTTAGCAAACGCAGGACCATGCCAGTCAAACACAAACAACGAAGGAGGTGAGTTTTGAAATCATGTTAATAGTATAATATATGTAAGGAGAACACGTATTTAATCATAAATAAACCGTATCATTAAACAAACATTATTCAAGGATTAACATCACATGATAAAGTCAAAGTCAAAATCAAGAAAAATCAATACATTTCACTGTAACATCAAATCGTCTAAGAGAAATTAAAATCACATGCGACACACATTAATCACAACAAAATGCAATGCTATGCATGAGCTTAGACTCTACTTCACAATGTGGTATCATTCTAACTCTGAAGTACTTGGTTAGGCGGCCTGATACTATGCCACCATCCCGGTGGACGGACAATTCAAATTGGACCTGTTCTCATAGATGCCCTCAACTCAACCCGAGACACATATACGCGACAGTCAAGGTAAACGTGTGTTGCATGGTAGCTCTCGACATTTGGAGTGCTACCTCCAAGTCACCTAGGAATACCCCACCCGAATACCTCCAAGGTCTAACAATCTTGCCTTAAGGCTCAACAGTAGACCGCCACGATCAGGCTCAATTCAGTTGTACTTCCCTGGAATCCCTAGGCTTGTCAGGCCCTACCTATATGATGACAAAATAATCTCCACTTCACAAATTCTCAATATTTATTTTCTCCCCTCGTTGGCCTATGATACTCCATTAAGACCGTCATCTCAAACACAAATTGGAATCACAATTATTTCATCAGAGGTTACTTCAATCTTTTCATCACCAATTGATAACATCACTATTATAAATCACACATCATCATCATTACATAACTCATCACAAATTTAGAGCATCACTATCATCAATTGTACCTCATCACATAAACTTATCACAAATTTATGAAATCACAATCATTGCCTTATGGCTCAATTTTAAATAAAATCAGTAGTATAAAATTATTTTTATTTTATAAATCAAAAAAAATTCAACTCAATTTAATTCTTTAAAATATTCAAGAGTAATTCAAATAAAAGTTATTTTCATCTTACAAAATAAGAAAACTTTAACTCCTTCAAAATGTCATTTTAAAAAAATTCTAAGTTCTACTAACCTTTAATATTCAAGAATTACCATTGCTAATAATATGAATTTCATACTATTTAAAATCATGACGATCATTCTAAATTATTTTCAAAACCATTATCAAAACTCTACTCATCTAGATACAACCATCAACACTATCAAGTGATTTAAAGTTAACATTCACAATTTAAAATTGATTTTTTTTCTTCACACAAGCCAACATAAAATCAAAATATGAATTTTTTTGTCAAAATTAAAACTTTAAACATAAGAGACATAATTCCTGTCTAACTCAAAGTTTAGAACGAAACATCTTTTTTTTTTCTTTCTAAATTGAGTTTCAACAAAAATAATAATAATTTGTACCTAGGAAAAGTCAATACTTGAAGTTTTAAACATATAATTCATACGGAAATCAATGTTTCAATCAATAAGTTATTAGATCAAACACTCTAAACAGGTTCATATCAAGACTAAATATTTTAAATTGATTAAGAGTGAAAATCGAACTTTAAAACAAATAACTGGTGAGGTATCACATTTGATAACTAGGTTACGTGAATGAGATTAATAACTTGAAACATCCAGGTGGTCAATCAAAATTATTATTTCAACCTATTCACATAAAACAAAAGTGGCAAAATCATAGTTCGGTAGACAAGAAACAAGCAACAAGATCATTCAACAAGTAACCAACAAAATTTTTGTCAACAATTAAAATGAACTCAAATCTTAACAAGTAATTTCATGGTTTATTTACCCACTTAGGTAGGAACATAGAATCCATAACACAATCAGGTAAGCAAATAATAAACAGTTAATTAGTAACTTCAAAAATATGTATAATTATACAAAAGCATATAACACTTAACACATTAACATAACAGGAAAAACGTGATAGTGAAAATAATTAATACACAAGAAAACACAATTGACACGACTGACATTCGACTAAAACTGAATCGACATTCGACCCACTCGGCCTGATTGGACAGACCTGCTCTGATACCACTAATGTGACACCCTAAACCCCAAAATAACATTTATAATAATTTATATTAAATTATTTGAAGAAAACTCGCGGCGGATGAAGAAAATGTGTTCAAGAAAAATAAAAACTTTTATATCTATTTTAGGATATCACGTTTCTCAAAATACAGATGTAACAATTCAACTTTGTTCCTCAATTAAAATTCAATGAACTTAATTTAACTATAATTTCTTGATTTAATTCCCAAGACTTACTCGTACTAAGGTTTTCATATAAAAAGTCATTTGTAATTACATAAGTAACATACACATTACAACTCTTAATTCCCGGTATCACCTATCAGAGCGGGGTTCCTCCCAAACTTGAACTTCAAGACTCATTAACCTGTAATGCGATTTAGCAAACGCAGGACCATGCCAGTCAAACACAAACAACGAAGGAGGTGAGTTTTGAAATCATGTTAATAGTATAATATATGTAAGGAGAACACGTATTTAATCATAAATAAACCGTATCATTAAACAAACATTATTCAAGGATTAACATCACATGATAAAGTCAAAGTCAAAATCAAGAAAAATCAATACATTTCACTGTAACATCAAATCGTCTAAGAGAAATTAAAATCACATGCGACACACATTAATCACAACAAAATGCAATGCTATGCATGAGCTTAGACTCTACTTCACAATGTGGTATCATTCTAACTCTGAAGTACTTGGTTAGGCGGCCTGATACTATGCCACCATCCCGGTGGACGGACAATTCAAATTGGACCTGTTCTCATAGATGCCCTCAACTCAACCCGAGACACATATACGCGACAGTCAAGGTAAACGTGTGTTGCATGGTAGCTCTCGACATTTGGAGTGCTACCTCCAAGTCACCTAGGAATACCCCACCCGAATACCTCCAAGGTCTAACAATCTTGCCTTAAGGCTCAACAGTAGACCGCCACGATCAGGCTCAATTCAGTTGTACTTCCCTGGAATCCCTAGGCTTGTCAGGCCCTACCTATATGATGACAAAATAATCTCCACTTCACAAATTCTCAATATTTATTTTCTCCCCTCGTTGGCCTATGATACTCCATTAAGACCGTCATCTCAAACACAAATTGGAATCACAATTATTTCATCAGAGGTTACTTCAATCTTTTCATCACCAATTGATAACATCACTATTATAAATCACACATCATCATCATTACATAACTCATCACAAATTTAGAGCATCACTATCATCAATCGTACGTCATCACATAAACTTATCACAAATTTATGAAATCACAATCATTATTCATACGTCATCATCATCACATAAAATTATTACAACACATCCATCTCTTATTATCATATCACATAAACTCAACTATTCAAACCTATACATAAAATTAATTCGACACTCAATATCACAATAACATCAAATACCACGCATTTAAAGAAATTAAATCAATCAACACCTTACCAACATTTCTATTCTATATTTTAATCTCACAATTTCCATATTTGAACATTAATTAATTTATCCCTCAAAGGGCTATTGCTGTACGTAGTAAGCCCCGGATGAATCGTTGGGAAATACGGTTTTCCCGTTCATCTCACAATATATTACACCCATGAATTCAAACACTCTCTCACCCCTTACCTTATTTCGACGCTTTTACACAACAATAAGATTCCACGAGCAACGGTCTTTGTTCTTTGACTCTTTGTCCTTCAATCGATCTAATTCGACAGTTTATGGGTAAACGTAAAAAATAAATTATGAGAAACTACTCTAAAAACTAAATTCGAAATTCGGTCAAGAAAAATTACCATTAATCAAAAAACCAATGAGTGGATAATATAGCCATTTTTCGCACGGTCGTTTTGGCGTTGGTTTCACTCGAATCGGAGTTACGGTGAAGAAGAACGATACAAAATAAGGAATTTTATAAACGGAGAAGTCGGGTATTTTAGAGAGAAATTGGGATGGTTAAAAATATGAGGAAGTATGTTTATTTGACTACCTAAATGAATAAAACAACATACTGAAATTTGGACGAGAACGGAGAAATTTTCTAGAAAAGTTATCGATCACCGGTGCCAAAGGATAGGTTGTTGTTGTATTTCTTTACGGCTGCCCAACTCCCTCTTGTTTTTTTTGTTTTTATTAAAAATTAGGGTTCACACATGGGTCAAACCCATTGGTCTCTTTATTTACTTTTTTGTTTTATTACTATTATTATTTCATAACTAATATATGATAAATTAGAGTAATTAAAATAATTATCCTTTAAAAAAATACATATTACTAACAATTCAAACTCTCATATTCAAAATAGTCACTATAATTATACTTATTTTTCAAAATATTCATATTAAAATACTACAATCATTATAGAATAGTCAAAATCACAAAATAAATAAATATAACATTGCTACTTTATATTAATTTCTAAATCATAATAAATATATATAAAATCACAATGTCACAACAAGTATATAAAAATAAAAGAAATCAAACAAAATATTGTTACTATCCCAAGATAATCATTTATAAAATAAATAATTAAAATAAGATATATTTAGAAATAATTAAGTACACATACACTTAATATTAGTCAAACACACGAGAAAATATCATATTAATTACCAACTCACATATACACGTAAAATCTCCTAAATCTTATTCTTTAAAATATTTACACTAATATACTATTATTTTTAGAAAAATATATAAAATAATAAAATATAACATTTATTATTCATATAACATATTTGGTCAAATATGTACAAGATTAGCACATCATAGAAAACACACCTATAAAAAAAATTAATCATAAAACTAATCAACATGTATTCTAAAATAATTTTAACACCAAATTAATTATCTAAAATCCTATTTAATTAATAGAATAGTTTGTTATAAAATTTGGAATCACTAGGCTTGTCAGGCCCTACCTATATGATGACAAAATAATCTCCACATCACAAATTCTCAATATTTATTTTCTCCCCTTATTGGCCTATGATACTCCATTAAGACCGTCATCTCAAATATAAATTGTAATCACCATTATTTCATCAACTATGGGTTTACTTCAATATTTTCATCACAAATTTATAACATCATCATCATCATCACATAAACTCATCACAAATTTATAGCATCACCATCATCAATCATACATCATCACATAATTTATCACAAATTTATAACATCACAATTATTAATCGTACATCATCATCACATAAAATTATCACAACACATCCATCTTTTATCACAGATATACATCAAATTAATTCGACACTCAATATCGCAATAATATCAAATACCACACATTTAAAGAAATTAAATCAATCAACACCTTACAAATATTTCTATTCTATATTTCAATCTCACAATTTTCAAATTTGCACAGCGAGCCCCGGATGAATCGTTGGGAAATACGGTTTTCCCATTCATCTCACAATATATTATACTCATGAATTCAAACGCTCTCTCATCCCTTAGCTCAATTTGACGCTTTCATAAGATATAAGGACTAGAATAATTTTCAGCAACCCTGAGATGTTGACAACACGCAACGAACAAGTCCAAAGGTATCAACGAATTTGCAGAGTCAATGAATCATGGTTGAAAATTAAGCGGAGCATAAAAATCAGTGTTACATAATTAATAAAAATATTTGGTGAAGGAACATATTCAAAATGTCGTAAAACAGATTATTAGAAAAGATCTCACCGACGTGCTGGAGCACCGACAGGGTTCAATGTCAACTTACCCAAACACACAAATGAGTTGTGCTTCTTGAAGGTTTCGACGAGAGGAATCCAAAAACACTGTCAGATTTTCAGGACGATGGATGTGTTGGCCGGAATTTGACAACACAGCCGCGACGAGGGTGGAAACCCATTTTTTTGAAGTGTGACGGCTGGTGATTCCAAGCATATGTAATAGTCGTGGTGCTCGGAATCTTGATCAAAAGGTAGATGTGTGATTTTTGACAAAGAGAAATAGGGCGTTTCAATTTGCAATTTAGGTTGTGAATGAAAGAGGAGATCACCACGATCACAAAGATGGTGTCGGTTTTGCACGACACTCTCTATAATGGCCGTGGTAGAAGAAAGAAGATGGAGACGAAAATGTGAAGGAGCGGTGGTTTACGAAGAAGACGATCTAACAGTACTAGGTGCTTTTTTTTTTTGTTATTATTATAATAATAATAATTATTCTTATTATTATTAATTTGATTTTACTCTTGCATATGGGCCTAACCCATAAAACACATTTTACTCCTTTCTTTTATGTATTTATTTTTATTTTTAAACACAATTTAATTACTAAAATATTACTAATTTTTTATAAAATGGAGTAATTAAAGTAATTAATCTTTTAAAATATGTTAATAATCAAGACTCTCATATTCAAAATAATCACTATAATTATACTTATTTTTTTGAATACTCACATTAAAATACTACCACCAGAGAATACTCAAAATTAAAAAATAAATATAACCTCAACATTTTATATTAATTACTAAATCATAATAAATATATATAAAATCATCATTCCACATGACGTATATAAACCAAAGGAAATCAATATCACTAATAACTAAAAATAGGAATTAGTTATAAATAATTAAAATATAAATATATGCACACTTAACATTAGTCAAACATACAAGAAAATATCACATTAATTACCAACGCACGTGTATACGTAAAATGTCATAAAATCTTATTCTTTAAAATATGTACCATAAAATACTATTATTGTTAGAAAAATATAAAAAAAATAATAAATTATAATATGTGTTATTTTTATTACTCATTTAGTCCAATATATATAAAATTAACAGATCATAGGAATCACCCATATAACAAAATTTAATCACCAAATTTATCAACATATTATCTAAAATAATTTTAACATCAAATTAATTATTTAAAATCCTATTTAATTAATAAAATTGTTTCTTATAAAACTTTGGGTGTTACACCAAGACCAAGAGGCGGCGTTGGCGGCTGGCTGTTGCAAATGTGAAATGAGATGGAGAAGCATAGAGAGACATGGGAAGCGATGGCGCTGGTCGGTAGAGGGGGGAGACTGCATAATGGAGTTGTGAGATGAGAGAGTCTGCGTGAGAAACCGAAAGTCCACAAAGAAGGGGCTGAGAGGGAGAGACGTATAGACGCTGTGGAGAGACCGGCCAACGGGCAGCGAGAGGAGGGGACCAGAGAAAATCAAGGAGCAGCGAGAAAGAAACCTATCATTATTATTTATAAATAAATAAAAAATAAATATAAGGCTGCGGCTCCTGCGGCTCCTGATTGCTTATCTCCTATGCATATTGGCTTCTTTCATGCATGTTTTCTTTTATGTTTCTCTTCGTTTGCCCAAATCACAATTTTTTTTTTTGCTATTGGTTTCATTGATTCAATATTGTTAACATCGTTAGGTCATTTTTATGTTTTGCAAACCTATTTTTTTTTCTTATCTATCCACTAAAAATAAGTAAAATAAAGAACTAAAACAAGATAAAGAACTAAAACGTTAACTGAAATTAAGTTAAGGGACCACAAATGCAATTTAGCCTAAAGATTATTATGATTGCATGAAAAATGTTCTAACATATGTATTAAATTTAAGTTTGAGATTGTCCCACTAATGTAAATAGTTTTATTGAATAGATCTCGTTATTTTCCAACTTCAAAAAATCAAACATAGAAAGTACTAATTAGTTAAAGGCAGTAAGAAGTTGGTTATATTAGTTATCTAACGAGCGTTATATAATGTTATACTCTAATTGTATCGTATGTTATATATTATCAACTTTAAATTCAATATTTCTTTTAATTATTTCTCTTTTAGCCCCGTCATACTTCTCATCATAATATCAAGAGACATGAAATCCTCTCTGAAGAAATGATTGTAATTATTACCAAAGAAAATCTAATTCACCTGTTATTCTACATATTTTTCTTCTCAAAGCCATTAATTTCAAATGCAAGGCAATATTTTAAAACAATGGAGTTTCTTGCAACTCATGGTTGTTCTTATTGTATTTGGGAGTGATTAAACTTGAATACAAGAATCATTTTTCATTCAAAGGCAAGCTTGGTTGCCACATGAAAGTTAAGCATAGTTAATTTTGCATGTGATAGTAAAACAATTATTATTCTCTTTGTTATTCTACCCTATGGTAGTTAGACATTTCTCGTTCTCTTTGTGCTTTTATTCTATGTGATTAGTTTTGTTAAGCAAATTTAATATTTGAAGAATCAAGGTTGGAATTTATCATTCTTTTGAAGTGAATGTCGTGAAGACGCTAGAACATTTTCAAATTAGCCCAGAGTATATTTTTTGCACGACTGCTTCTATTTTCTTCATCATTTTATTTTTTGGTTTAACCGATCTGATGTATAATTTTTATTACTCAGTCACATTGTATTTCTTTTCTGGTTTATATTATGTTAGATATAGATAAATATTTGTTAGAATTAATTTAAGATAATTAGAAATTAATTATGATTAAATCAAAGTTAGTTATTTTAATGATCTCATGAAGATTATTATATAAATGTATACCTTATTCTATTTATATCATATTCTTCGTTCTATCAAAATATCAACTTCAAACTCAATATTTTTCTCGTTCACTAACAATTAGAAATTACATTTTCCATTGCTTCCTGACACACAAGCCGTAAAAATAAAACAATTCAGGTTAACTGTAGGGAGAATCCACAATCACACAGTTTGAGTATCAATGATCGTTGGTCAAGATCAATTAACTCAAAAGTATGAAATTTTTTATTTTTGAGAGAGAAAAATTATAAAAGGAGAGAAAAAAACATAGTTGGAGAGATCCTTATGAATAATGGATGTTAAACAAGATTAAACTGTCGCCTACTGATTATAAACGCTGGGTGACACTCATGTTAAACGGCTCGGATAACCCAATACCATGATTCTGATGAAGACCGAGTGTCAGAGACACACCATTATTGCTCGTTGCAATGTTATTCCCCATGCTCACTCCATTACTACCAACTTGTTGATTCAGCAACGACATATTTGAAAGTTCGTTTCTAGTCCGTTTATAGGCGACACTCTGAAATTTGTCTGTGGAGTTACATGGATTGCTATGTTATTTGAAGGTAATTGAAATTTGTCTGTGGAGGTAGATGGATTCTCATCTCTTTGTGGTTCCTTTTGAGTTTGATGTGATTCAAGCATGTGTATCTTTATCTTGTCAATAACAATACAAAGAATCAATCATGCATGAAAATATGAAATGATGCAGAATATGGAGCTTTTATCTTGAAATAATCGTCTGGTTACGAGACAGACCGGTTTGTTTTGCTAACATTATCTTGTCAGTATCAGTAGGGTAACTGCAACAAGAATACAACATATAAGTAGTCTAAATACATGTCTTATATACCAATACATACATGAAAATGTAATGTTTAGATGATAATGGAAAAAGAGAAAAACACAAAGCTTATATCAAAGTTGAAGCACTACTTGTTAAAAGGGTTAAAAAAAATTATCTGTCCCCAATCTAATTAATTGGGGCATCAAAAATTTTATGTCACCAAAATTGAGGCTGCATCAACCACATTTGAACACAATTCTCCACAATATTAGGGATTCATGTCATTATGACATGACTACATTTTAAAATCTTTTTGATTTTGTAACAGTGACACTTCATATGAAATACATAATTGTCAAATTCAATCACTTCTATTTTCTTAAAATATTATCAGTGTCTACTGATCAATATTGTGTCTGATATCCATGAATGTGTCAATGCTTCATAAGATAATGATAAGATTATAATAACACACTTACGCGTGCAGAAAGTGTTCAAACAACCATGCCCTGAGAACACTCACAGCATGCTCTGGGAGTCCTCGTTGAGGTCTCCAAGCAAGTGGTTCGACATACTCAAGAAACCCTAGCCTTTGACTGTAAGGGGTTGCGTCACTGTTGCGAAACGTTGGCGATTCATCCTTTCTATTGATGCTTATCTGAAAATTAGACTTATTGATAAACTGAAGCTGGTCAGTAATCACGTTCTTCAAGCATCCAAAATGCTTGGACATGGCTTTTAGAGCCAAACTTGCATATGGGGCTGCATTACCGAGGCCAGATACATATTCAAATGAAGTTATTACTGCATGAATATGCTGATAGTATTGTCTATACCTCATGCAAACCTGTTTGTGGATGACAAAGAATTGAATTATTTCACAATTTGAATTAATTATTTCACAAAGAATTGTATTATTTCACAATTTGAATTTCTTATTTGAGTGTGGACACCTTTCTCAACCACCATTCGAACCATGGTTTGCAAGTTGTGAATGATTAGCCTTTTTCAATATCTAACTCTTTTTCAATATCTAACACACGTGAACAGCACCTGCCAAACTATTTGAGACTAAGCACAACTTACAAGAAGACTGTTCATATTGAAAGTAATTGAATTTAGACTGATCAGAGACGAGTAAATTCAACTTCAACAGAGGTAGAGCATTTATACATTTAACCATTTACTCTGTTTTACTAGAGGCAACGATACGAAGACTTCAACATCATTCTTTTGTAAACATAATATTTAGCTAAAGTATTATCACAAAAGATAGGAATTTTACTCTCGTTGATTTTGAAATCATCTAGTAGATATTTCATCCATAACAGTTGAGTGCTACAGCTGGCTGCTGAGATATATTCTTCTTCTACTATGGAAAGAGCAATAGTCCTTGTCTTTTGTTTGACCAGGAGATTAGATTTCCATCAAGGCATGTACAGTTTCCACCCTTTCTTGCTTGTCTTCCACATAATCAGCATTGCAGAAACCTACTAACCTGTACTCAGATGATGGCTTATAACACATACCAAGGTTAGTAGTGCCTTTCAAATATCTAAAGATCCTCTTAATAGTTGTTAAGTGGAATTCTTTAGGATCTGAGTAAAATGTGGCACACACACACTAAATAGAGTATCAAGTCTAGAGGCAGTTAATTCATCCTTATCAAGAGAACATTTTGGATGCATAGGTGTAGAGATTCGCTTACATTAATCAATTATAAATTTCTTAAGTTGTTCTTTTGTGTATTTGTTCTGACGAATGACACAATTCGGGATTTGATGAATTTGGATTCCAAGAAAGAGTTTTAATTCTTCCACCATGTTCATCTCAATTTCATTATTCCAAGAATGAGTTCTAACTCTTTTCCCATCCCAAATTCTCAAAATTAATGTACCATAGAAGGATTAAGGGATGTGATTAAGAGTTAAGCGGTGTTATTATTCAATTGTGTGAGTCAAAGTTGAATTAAATTGACCAACATTTCCTTGATTAATTTACTCATCATTGCCCAAAGGTATATGTTTCTCATTTTTTTAATTTTTGCATGAGTTTATGTGTATCTTTGGTCAATCAGTAATAATGTCTCCTACGAATTTTGATCTTAATAGAGATATGGTTTTTGCTCGGTTTTATTTGACTCATTCATACTAGATAATTAGATAACAAAAGGTCATTATAATAATTTTGTTTGTTACTATCTATTGCACGTAAGCCTTTAACAAACAAAAACAATTTCCTACTATTACCTTATAAGCCTCTAACAAACAAAACAACTTCATACTATTATCATATTTTAAGCAAATTGGTTATTGAAAATAATCGTTTACTTGTGTATACATTTATAAATTACTTAAAACATTATTTGTCTTAAAATAATATATTAAACAATTTTTTCTTATAATAAAATTAAAAAAACATCAATAATAATAATCTATAAATTATAATATTTTAAATTGTAAAATTCTAATTATTTTTAGTCTTTTGATTTTAGGATGTCATAGCTTGCCAATAGTAGAACCAAAAATGATATCATCAACATATATTAGGACAATGAGAAGGTCATTCTAAGATGATTTTCTAAAAACAGTTATGTCAACCTGGCCTCTTTCATCGTTCTTTAATAAGAAGTTGCGTAGTCTATCATACCAAGCTCTTGGGGATTGTTTCAGACCATACAAAGATTTCATTAGTTTGAAAACATAGTTTGGAAATTCATTTTCTTCAAAGCCAGGAGGTTATTTGACATATACTTCTTCATTTACGTAACCATTTAGGAAATCACTTTTCACACTCATCTAATATAAAATAATTTTATTAAAAATTGCAAATGAAAGTAAAATTATGATTGCCTCTAACATTGCCACACGAGCGAAACTTTCAGCGTAATAAATACCTTTTTGCTGATTATATCCTTGAGTTACAACTCTTGCTTTGTTTCTGACTATTTCACCATTCTCATTCAATTTGTTTCTCAAAACCCACTTGGTTCCAATTGATTTCTTTTCTTTAGGCTTGCAAGATCCCATACATCTCGATGTCTTCATCTTCTTCCATCTAGAAGAGTTCATACTTCTTGACAAGTAATTTTTTCTTAACTTTTTGTACTTGCTTATTTCCTTCGTAGTTGAAAACCATAGCATCATAGATACTCTTTTATGTTTCTTTGTTGCTACATTTTTTGAACTCTTTAAAGGTGATAGCATTCATCATGAAAGTTTTGACTTTATGATGCATCTTGTATTGTTTCTTTTGATTAGCAATGAGATCTTTTCTAGATATTTCAACACCAGCAGCGTCGTTTATAGCCTCATAGCCATCTTCGACTATGTCCTAGAGTTTAGGATCATGAGAGATGTAGAAACTTCTAAGCCTTTCTTTCTTCATCAAATAGAGGAGACCTATTAACGTTTCCACCTATAACTTTGTCACCAGAGTTTGTCATAATAACACAGATCTTTAATCAAACACGTTTATGTGCTCAGCTTTTTCGAGTTTGATGCCACTTGTAGAACGAGAAACCCAAGAAAATGGGGTTTGAATTGTGTTTTATTTTAAAACCGTTTTAACAAGGCTAAAGTAAAGTGTTGAAAACACAACAAATAAATAGAAAATACATAATGACACAACACCAATTTATTCTGCTTCACCACCAACACGATAGCTATGCCTAGTCCCTTCAACCTAAAAGATTTAATCCATTAATTAATCAACTAAATTACACTTCCATTGAACACCTACTAGTCAAACTGATTGTGTTCAAGTCTTCTCAATCTTCTAGCTTAGTACAGTCAAGCTATTGAGGGATGCAACCACTACTAGGCTAGGTTACAAAACAAAGAGTTTAAGGTTGTTGTGAATAACTCTCACAATAGGATGTTTACAATGTTGTCCTGATTGCAAGAAATCAACATGTATCATGAAGTTTCGTATCAAATCTTCTGAGATTGATTCTCCATTAAACATTATCAAATATATTCTTGAAATTGATTTCGCGAATCTTGATATGATGATAGAAAAAGCAGAGGATACTATGATTAGGGCATGTCATAGACCTTTATACAAAATACATAGTAGAGGATGTGCAAAAGCTTTGTCTTATTTAAAGTGTTTTCTTTTCATAGCATTGACTTTTTAGAACATTGACTTTCATCAAAGCATAGACTATTAACAAAGTCAGACGAACAAATGCTTGATGCGGTTATTATAGGCAGACAATCACTTACTTGTCAAGGTTATCAGAGGCCGAGAGATCAGATGCTTGTTGTAATTATCAGAGTCAGACTAATCAGAGCATTGCTTGTATTTGATAAAGTTACTAGAGGTGCATTATAGAGCGCATTCACTAGACTTAGAATGCAGAGAATATAGTGGAGTCTTGATGTTCGTTTAACTTGACCAAGAGATCAGAGGATGCAGCGTGAACTCGTATAGAATAACCTGATCTTGAAACTGAGCACTAAAATAGAACATTTGTGTTTTAAATTGTTCTCACAAAATAATTTGGTTATCATCAAAAAAAGTTTGGGTCATAGTTCTTCAAACCAACTTGGTTCTAACACTTTTTTCCTCCACCTTGGTTTTATCCCTTTAGGTTTTCCTAGTAAGGTTTTTAATGAGGCAATGTTGTCCACGCTTGTCTACATGGATTTTGGCCTTGTCCCCCAACTTTTAGTTTTTTATTTTATATTTTATTTATTGTATTTATTAGGGTGCTGCAAATAATTTGTGGTATTTTTGAAGTATAAACATAGTTGAGATGTCAATCTGATCATTTGATGTCTATGAACTTTAATTTTTGTCAAAAAAAATTTCATCTATGTGTCATGTTGGTTCTTTTAGCTCACTCAATAATCACCTTATCTCTGTATGAATCCCATATTAAAGCTTTGGTCATTAGAGTTCATCTTTTATCTACCAACATTTCATTATTTTTAATTTCTTTTATGACCTTTCATGATGTGACTACATATATATTTAATTACAAATTCAAAGTTTTGTTTGATCAAATTTATCGTAGAAAACAACTTGATAATTTTAATAATTTATTCAATGGATAAAACATCATACTCTATTTAATTCAATATGTGACACCCTAAACCCCAAAATCCTATTTGATTAATAAAATAGTTTATTATAAAATTTGGGGTGTTATACAATACCCAAAACAATTTTATGTGGATAGCCAATTTTGGTTTTAGATCAAGTTAAAAGTGATCACAATAACAATTAGTTGAAATATTTATAGTCAAATCTTTCTCTGTTACTATTGAGGTTGCTTATTCATTTTAATGCAAAACGGGGTTTTCACTCAAAGTAAGCAGATCAAGGCCTATTTTCATAAGATCCACAATTAGGGAGAGATAGAAAGCTCACAATTCAACTGCCTTAGTCTAGAAATTTGGAAATGCATAGATTAGAAAGGCACATCCACGGTCAGTCACAAGTTTGAGAAAGACAAACGTGAGTTTGTCGATTAATTTGAAGTGAATGCGTAATTATAGTCGGTCAAAGTAATGGATACTAGGAATAAATATAAAATTAAGGATACCGATACAATTTTTTCAAAAGTCAAGAAATACTATAAAAAAAATTTGGGCTCCCTAATTACACAGCTTATGCTAATGTTCTAGTTGCAGGTTGATTGTCAGCCCTAACTAGAGGTTAGGATTTAAAATCCTATCTATAAGTATCAATCATAGAATTCATAAGAAACTTACATCAATCAAAATAAACCTATTTTACATATGTAATTCTTAGTTTTCTACATCAATTGTATAAATTAACACTATGGAACTTTTAACGAATCTGCAACAAAGGAACAATTTTTTTCCTTGACGCCACTTCTTAAAGAATAAGTAATCACAGTTAAGAGTTATTAGCTAAATTACTTGATGAACTTTCAAGTTCGTTAATAGTAATTACAATAAACCCTTAGTATCAAATTTGAATAATTACTAAATGTCTCAATGAGGAAAATTATGCATCATCTTTGATCGTTTAGCACACTTAATTGAGAAATATGCATCATCTTTGATCCTTTATGCATTATCTTTGTGGTCATTTACTGTTACCAAACTTCCATTTTTTAGTCGTTCAAGTTGTATAGGGAAAGGATTCCAAACGAGCAATTATAATATTCAACAATGGCAAAATATTTGCGGAATTAATGAACCAATGAAAAGACGATATATTCATGTATAAATTGAAAGCATCATAGGATAAAAGTCAATGCACAAATATCATTTTAAAATCACACTAAAAACTGAGATCTTTTGGCATCATATTAGGAGTAGTTAATGATAGTTTAGGATATTTTCGTGTTGGGTCAATCTATTAGCAAGTGCATTGAATGATGGTAAGTAATAAAACAATAAACTATTGAATGTCAAACACAATACTTGCATATTAACTTTTTGAAAAAGAAATTAGGTCTGTTTTAAGAGATGAAATACATTACTTTTAAGAGATAATAGTAAAAAAATTAGGAATGAATTGAATTGTGTTGTGTTTTAAAAACAAGAGATGGGGGATTTGAATTGTGTTTTGTTTTAAAAGATTCTTTAAAAAAATATGCTAAAAATTGAAGATAAAGCAACACAAAATAAAGAGATAGAGAAGAGAAACATAAAGTCAATTTATCTTTGATCACCAACAACAAGGTAGCTACATTCAGTCACTTCACTCTGAAAGATTTAATCTACTAATCAACATATTTTTCACACGTCCACTAAACAAGTATTAGTTAAATTGACTATGTTCAAGTCTTCTCAACCTTCAAGCTTAGTACAATCAAGTTTTAGATGACAACAACCAATATAGGGCTAGGTTACCAGAAAATGTTTATGGTTTACTTTTTAGAATAACTCTCACAAGAGAATATTACAAAGTCTGCTCTCATAATATAAGTAACTTTTTAGCACTAAAGTGATAGTACAGGGTTTCACACGTTGTTGTTTATTTTTGTTGTTGGTTTTCTCGTTTATATTTTGCAGTGAAGATTACAAGTCTTTATATAGAGAAACTCCAAATCAATTAGGGTTTCTAACTATTGCTGTGATTTCATGAAATTTGTAGGTAAAGATGAATTGCGTCAACCTTTAGATATCTTGAATTAGCAATTAAAACTTGTCTATATATGTCTTCATAATTGATTTAGTGTATCTTTATTTAAAACAACATGAATAATAAAGGATGACATTTTTAGAGGACATCGTTGCATTTATTCAATTAGAGGATAAGCCCAACTTTGATGAGCAGAGGATGTTAAGATGTTGACTTCTTCAAAGTTCTGGGATCAAATGATTGACTTAAGATATTGGACTTTTAACAAAGAGTTGACCATACGATCATATGGATTGCCAAAATGATTAGATGCAGAATTTTCAGAGGGAGCTTGCATAAGTCAGATTCACCAGAGACACATTGAGAGCACATTGATCAGATGCATAATTGTCATAATGCATTTACCTTGATTAGTTAATTCTCTTTATTTTTTCATCAAAGGATACAACGTGGAGCCTTTAAACTATTATAAAAGAGGCTCTGCACATTTAAATACATTCATTAAAATAGAAATTGTTTTCATTAAATAATTGTGTTATTATCAAAATAGTTAAGGGTCATTGTTCTTCAAACCAACAAGGTTCTAAAAATCTCCATCTTTTTTATGATGACAAACATCTATTTGTGGAATAATCACCGGAAACTGCAATGGTGCCAAAGGAGCAACCAAACGCCTTCCCTGCTTCATCTTGCTCCTTATCCAATTTGCAACAAAGGCCAAAACCTTATCCCACGGGTTTGAAACTTCATTAGGGTCCAAGCTACGAGCATTCTTCTTATCTTGTTAACTATAGTAGTAAAAGAGGTGATGAATGAGTCTAGATTGGGAAAGCAAAGGAGTAGAAATGGAATGAAATGTTCAAGGTCTAAGGGTATAGATAGGCTAGGTTATGGTTGGGTTGTGTTAGAAGCAGGTGAGTCATTTAAAGATGTTTCAAAGACTAATCATTCACAGGTTGTGTTGCTATCTCATATACTATGTAGATAGGATCTACAAGAAATGGTGAGTTTGGGTCAGAAGCAAAAATGGAAGAAGGGGTGAGGTTTAAAAGTTGGTTTGGGTAGGTGTTTGAGGATGGTGTTAGTGCAAAAGTATTTTTAAATAAAATCATCGGGTTGATATTTTGATGATAACTAATACATATAAATAAAGAACAACTATCCCCTAACTTTTTACGCTAAGTGTGGAGATGAAAGGCAAAAATTATGTGAATTAAAACTAGCCTGGATTACAATTATTTTAAAGATCTTATGTCAAAGTAAGATATAATAGAGTAAAAAAATTACTGCGGAAACAAACGCAACAAAGCAGGCGTCGCTATATAAGGTTTATCCTCTAATGAGTAGACGAAGGCAAAAGAAACTATGACTTTACTTCAACTTGACAGCGTAAAGACTGGTGACATGTGCCTTGGTGTCAAAAGCTTCAGTTGACTCTAGGATGCAAGCCACATAGTACCCCGGTTGCCTCTGATCAACCTAACTGGATTATGTACCTCTAGCTCAAATACATAAGCGTAACAAGAAAATCTTCTGCCTCTGGTTCTGATAAACATTACAAGAATTATTCTGTCTCTGCCCCAGAAAAATATCACGAGCAAGTGACAGCCTCTGCCTGTTATGTATCATCTGATAAAACCAACGCCTATGGTAAAGTTAATGCTCTAACAAATTCAATACCTTTGGAGAAGTCAGCACTCTGACAAAGTCAATGCCTCTGATAAAGTCAAATCTCTAACAAAAGTTAATGATATGATAATCCGCAAGACATCTTCTAATCAATGTATCCTCTATCTATGCACATCCTCTGATAATCTTCCAGAATGTATTCTCTCTAATAATCTGCATCCTTTGATAACTTGGTTGCTCTTATGATCTGTAAGACAATAGTCATACATATTTTATGGAGTGATTTCTTGAAGTAAACTATGAGCTCAACAGAAAGATTTATCTTCAATGGTTTCAATTTATGAAACCCATGAAGATACAGGTTGTCTTTTTGTAAATAAAGTACACAAGCCTGGCCCTATAGTACAAAGACAATACCCTAAAGGAATTCCAATAGAAATATCTCAACAGACACTTCCTTCTTGTATTTAAGATGAAATGGTTCAACCAATAAATACAAGAACATATCAAAAATCATGAATAACAAACCCTCTCAGTAGAGAGTTATTAGACTTAAGGTAAATCAGTCAATGTGTTTTTATACACTTGAAGTGATATAGGATTGAATATGTAACATCCTCTCAATGAGAGTTAGAATCATCGAAACATACATTGTCTCAAAACACTAAATTATTGTAAGTAATAAAATACTAAAGTATCGTATGCCATATAACAAAGGACCTTGTATTAATACTAATTCAAATATTCAATAACTAGATAGAAAAATAAATTGTGTTGGTTTGATTGTTCGTAATACAATCGTTACCAAAAGATAAAATAAATTACTTTTAATAGATAATAGTAAATGCGTTAGGGATGAGTCTTATTTGATTCAAACAACTAAATAGAGATAGCACCTTGGTTAATAAATTCATTCGTTTTATTATTACTCAATTTTCAGTTATATTCAACCTTAATTATTTAAAGAAAGAGTCTTTAATTTTAATTAAATCTCTAATCCCTTAGGGTATTGAAAATTAAGATTAAGCATTAGAGTTATAAATTATTTTTGGCATTCAAGTGTTAATATCTAAATGTAGACTATGATTACAAGAACTTCCTATCTCAAGCATTTACAAAGTAATCTTATGTTTCAAACTATAATCCACAAATCATTTTAAAAGCGGCTAAGCGATAAAAAACATTACAAATAGAAATTGAGAAAGAACTTAAATAATTTCGTTAGAATAACCAAAAAATTAAATCATATACTAGAGGTTTTCATCAAGGTTTACTCATCTCTACCAAAAGAAGTTGAGCTACTTATGAAAATAAACAACAACTAAAGAATAAAGAGTCACTAAAAGAGTTCTCCAGGAAAGATTTTTGATGAAGTAGCTTCATTGGTGCTCAACAGGTTAATATTTGCTCTTAAATTATTTTTATGTTTTTAAAAAAAATATTGATTATAATAAAATAAATCAATCAAAAAATGATCTTTAATATATTCCACTTTATTAATTAGTGATTCTCTACGTGTCATGTAAATGAAATATATTTATTTCATTTGTGAAAAATTGTCAAAATCCATAATCGAAAATTTTCCTGCCTTTGAAAGAGTTGGACAATTGCACCACTTTCAATTTAAAAAAAAAAAAAAATCAGAGTTTTACAAAATATTTGATCTAAGTGCTTGGGTTGTTTGTCAGGGGTTTTATTTCTCAAAGTCATTTTTCTGATTGAAAAATAATAAAAGTGACTATTTATAAATTGGATTATTTCTATCGGGAAAAAGATTATTGACGCGAGGTGTATGTAATTCTTCTTCTATAAATGAATGCAATGCCAGTTAAGGTTGCTGACACTAGTTTTTAGATGAGAGTTGAATGATGTGACGTGATTATGATTAAGTATCATAAAAGATAGCTGTAAGAGTTTAGAATTAAATTTTAGTCAGCAATTTTTCATGTTAGATATTTTTGGAGATTTAGTTAGAATTAAGAGAGTAGATTAATTAAAGGAAGGAGGAAAATAATTATGCTCCCCTTTAAATAAGATAAGCACGCAGCCTCCCCCATTACCGATTCATTTCATTGTTTTCTCCTTTTCTTTCTTCTCTCTAAACACACAAAACCCTAACTTTTCATCTGAATTTTTTAGCTTCAAAAAACTTCAAACTCAAAAACCTTGTTTTGCGAAAGTGCTCTACTACTGTAGAGGCATCTATTAGGCTAAGGAACTCATCTTCCCTTTACCTTATCTTAAATCCGTAAACCCTATGTATAAGACAGAGGGATCCTTTTTCTTGATTTTGGTTATTGTTGAGGTGTATATGTGAAATTAGTATTGTGTATTACTTTATAATCAAGAAAAGAAAATAAACCCCCAAATTTTTTGAGGTGGCCGAAACATATGCACTAAAAGTGGGAAAATTAAGTTTTGAATGTATCTGAATTATGTGATAAATTTATTTCAAATAAATGAGTTTTAACTGATATTATAAACTTTACTAAAATGGGGTGAGTTGTTAAAGTTATGTAAATTCCAATTTTTACTTTAAAATAGTCCTTATGTTGATGTAAGTAATTAGAAAGTTCAAAGTGAAATATGATATTTAATTTATTTTAGTAAGTAACTTGGAAAATTTTATTATCATAATCTTATGTTGTGAGTTACTAATAGCTCCTTAAGTCTCCAAAAGAAATCAAGAACGTTGACTCATGCTAAAGATAGTGATTTTAATGGAGGAGAATAAGGCAACGAGGGGAGGAACTATATGGTAAAGGTCTTTTATGTGATGATTATCTTGTCATCATATAGGTAGAGTTTGACAAGTCTAGTAATGTTGGGGAAGTACAACTGAATGAGCATGATCGTGGAGGTATGTTGTCGATCCTTAAGGAAAGGTTGTTAGATCTATGAGGAATTCTTGTAAGGTATTCCTAAGTGACTTGGGTTTCCCTCCCAAAGCCCGAAGCTACTATTCAGCACCCATTTACCTCAATCGTCGTGTATATGTGCCTCGTGTTAAGTTAAGGGGATCTATGAGGACAACGGAAATTTGGATTGTTCATCCACTTGCATGGTGGCATAGTATCAAGCCTTTTAACCATATATTTCAGAGTTAGAATGGTACCAAATGGTGAAGAAGTATAGAATTTTAGTTCATACATAATATTGCATTGCCTTTTGATTGCTTTGGTATGATTAATGTGTATGGAAGATGATAATAATTTCTCTTAGATTGGTTAATATTATAATGAAATGTTGATTTTCCTTTAGTGATTCTGGCGTTATAATGTGATATTATTTCCTTGAACATTTTGATTTTCTATGATATGTGTGACACCCTAAACCCCAGAATAACATATATAATAATTTATACAAGATTTTTTAAAATTAATTAGCAGCGGATAAAAAAAATCCGTTTTCAAGGAAATAAAAATTTTATAATTAATTTAGGATATCACATTCCTATAAATACACATGTAAATATTTAACTTTATTTCTCAATTAAAATAGTGCAATAAAGTTTTCATACAAAAATACATTTCTAATTAAATTAGTAAAAGAAAAATACAAATTACAACTCTTATTCCCGGTATCACCTATCAGAGCAGGGTTTCTCTCAAACTTGAACTTTAAGACTCATTAACTTGTAATAACTGCGATTTCGCGAACGCAGGGTCAACCAGTCAAACACAAACAACGAAGGAAGCGAGTTTCAAAATCATGTTAGTATAGTATAAGTAAGAAGAATACGGAATTAATCATAAATAAACCGTATTATTTTACAAACATCCTTCAAGGAAAAACATCACATTATAGAGTAAAAATCACTCAAGGAAAATCAATACATTAATATTTATCACAACAAAACAACCACAAGAAAATGCAATGTTATGCATGAGCTTAGAATCTACTTCACAATGTGGTACCATTCTAACTCTGAAGTACTTGGTTAGGAGGCTTGATACTATGCCATCATCCAAGTGGAAGGACAATTCAAATTGGCCCAGTCTCATAGATCCCCTCAACTCAACCTGAGACACAAATATGCGACAGTCGAGGTAAACGTGTTTTGCATGGTAGCTCCCGACATTTAAAGTGCTACCTCCAAGTCACCTAGGAATTCCCCACTCGAATACCTCCAAGGTCTAACAATCTTGCCTTAAGGCTGAACAGTAGACCGCCACGATCAGGTTCAATTCAGTTGTACTTCCCTGAAATCACTAGGCTTGTTAGGCCCTACCTATATGATTATAAAATAATCTTCACTTCAAAAATTATCAACATCTACTTTATCCCCTCGTTGGCCTAGACTACTCCATTAAGAGTATTATATTTATGCATCAGCTTAAACTCTACTTCACAATGTGGTACTATTCTAACTCTGAAGTACATAGAAGGCTTGATACTATGCCACCATCCAAGTGGAAAGAGAATTCAAATTGGCCCTGTCCTCATAGATCCTCCCAACTAAACTCGAGACACATATATGCGACAGTCGAGGTAAACGTGTGTTGCTTGGTAGCTCCTGACATTTGGAGTGCTACCTCCAAGTAATCTAGGAATTCGCTACCCGAATACCTCCAAGTTCTAACAATCTTGCCTTATGGCTCAAGAATAGACCGTCACGATCAGGCTCATTCAATTGTACTTCCCCGAAACTATAGGCTTGTTAGGCCCTACCTATATTGACAAAATAATCTCCACTTCAAAAATTATCAACATCTATTTTATCCCCTCGTTGGCCTAGACTATGCCATTAAGAGTATTATCTTTAGCGCAAGTTGGAATAATCACTATTTTATCAACCATGGGATTATAACCTTATCACATAACCTTATCACAAATTTATAACATCACAATCATCAATCATAAATCATCATCATCACATATATTTATCACAAATTTATAACATCACAATCATAAATCATACATCATTATCATCAAATTAACTTATATCACACAATGTATCCATATTTTATTACCTCACATAAACTCATCTAATGAAACATATGCACCAAATTCATTCTACATCCAATATCACAATAATATCAAATACCACACATTTAACGAAGTTAAATCACTCAAAGGACTATTGTCGTACGTAGGGAGCGTCGGATGAATCGTTGGAAAATATGGTTTTCCCGTTCATCTCAAAATATATTATACTCATGAATTCTAACGCTATCTCACACCTTACCTTATTTCGACGCTTTCTCAAACACAGCAATCAATGGGATTATCAACTACAAGTCAACAACGTACGGCGAATGAATCCGAATAAATGGCGAGTTCACACAACCGCCGAGATGCGACTGATAAATTATGTGGAGTATAAAAATCAACGTTAAATAATTAGTAATAATTTTATGGGCAAAAATGGAGTCAAAACGACGAGAAAAAACTGTAGAAAAGGTCTCAACGACTCGTCGAAGCGCCGGAAGCGTTTGACGTCAACTTCACCGAAAAAAGCAAATGACTAGTGCTTCTTGAAGGTTTCGACGAGAGGAATCCCAAAAGGATGCCAATTTTTTGAGACAGCAAACATGGTGATCGGAATTGGTCAAAAATCGTTCGTCTAAGGAAAGAAATGCAGTTGTTTCTAACAAAACAGAGCCAAAATCAATAAAATTGATGCCAAAAATGGATTCAATAGCCGATTTTGTGTGGGATAGGGGTTGGGATCGATTCAAATGGCAATGAATTGGTGGGAGTGAATTTAAGAGAAAGACGGTTTACTTGTTGGGCGTTATTTGGCTTATGGCAACTGTTTTTCGTTTTTTTTAAATTGCAGATGGAGGGGTGCATATAGCAGATACACAGGTACAAGAGTAAAAATGTAAGGCCCAACACAGGGAGTACAGACTGAGGCAAAAATGGCAATGTAATCAGTAACTCGCAGGTGTAGGAAAGAAAAGTTCAACCAGCAACAATAATAGCCCATTTAATATGCAGAAGGAAAAAATAGGGATGTAAATAGTCGTCTGATTCAAAATTCATTTTCTAGTATTTCTAAAGTCCTTAATAAATAAATAATTTGTTTTACTGATCCACACTAGAAACGTTTTCTCCAAAATACTCATTTTAACATAATATTTTTTTTTCTTAACATAGATAAATCTAATTTTAACTAAAAGTCTCATATTCAAAATAATAACTATAATTATTACTATAACATTTTTCAAAATAATCACATAAAAATACATCATCTTTATAGAATAGTCAAAATGATAAAATAAATAATTCTAACATCAACAATTTATATTAATTACTAAATCAAAATAAATATGTATAAAATCATCATACCATAGCAGCTATATAAAAATCAAGAAAATCAATATCAATATTACTAATATCTCTTATTTGTAAAATAAATATTTAAAATAAGATATATTTTGAAATAACAAAATATAATTATGTGCACACTTAACATTAATCAAACATACAAGAAAATATCACATTAACTACGAGAAAAAACTGTAGAAAAGGTCTCAACGACTCGTCGAAGCACCGGAAGCGTTTGACGTCAACTTCACCAAAAAATGCAAATAATTAGTGCTTCTTGAAGGTTTCGATGAGAGGAGTCCCAAAAGGACGCCAATTTTTTGAGACAGCAAACATGGTGATCGGAATTGGTCAAAACTCGTTCGTCTAAGGAAAGAAATGCAGTTGTTTCTAACAAAATGGAGCCACAATCAATAAAATTGATGCCAAAAATGGATTCCATAGCCGATTTTTTGTGGGATAGAGGTTGGGATCGATTCAAATGGCAATGAATTGGTGGGAGTGAATTTAAGAGAAAGACGGTTTACTTGTTGGGCGTTATTTGGCTTATGGCAACTGTTTTTCGTTTTTTTAAATTGCAGATGGAGGGGTGCATATAGCAGATGCACAGGTACAAGAGTAAAAAAGTAAGGCCCAACACAGGGAGTACTGACTGAGGCAAAAATGGCAATGTAATCAGTAACTCGCAGGTGTAGGAAAGAAAAGTTCAACCAGCAACAATAATAGCCCATTTAATATGCCGAAGGAACAAATAGGGATGTAAACAGTCGTCTGATTCAAAATTCATTTTCTAGTATTTCTAAAAGTCCTTAATAAATAAATAATTTGTTTTACTGATCCACACTAGAAACGTTTTCCCCAAAATACTCATTTTAACATAATATTTTTTTTTTCTTAACATAGATAAATCTAATTTTAACTAAAAGTCTCATATTCAAACTAATAACTATAATTATTACTATAACATTTTTCAAAATAATCACATAAAAATACATCATCTTTATAGAATAGTCAAAATGATAAAATAAATAATTCTAACATCAGCAATTTATTTTAATTACTAAATCAAAATAAATATGTATAAAATCATCATACCATAGCAACTATATAAAAATCAAGAAAATCAATATCAATATTACTAATATCTCTTATTTGTAAAATAAATAATTAAAATAAGATATATTTTGAAATAACAAAATATAATTATGTGCACACTTAACATTAATCAAACATACAAAAAAATATCACATTAACTACGAACGCATATATACACGTAGAATATCCTAAAATCTTATTATTTAAAATATGTACACTAAAGTACTATTAGTTTTAGAAAAATATATAAAATATAAAAATATAATATTTGTTATTTATATCACTCATTTAGTCTAATATGTACAAGATAAGCACATCATAGAAAGCACACATATAAAGAAAATTAATCACAAAATTAATCAACATATATTCTAAAATAATTTTTTAACACCAAATTAATTATTTAAAATCCTATTTCATTAATAAAAAAGTTTATTACAAAAATTGGGGTGTTACAATATGTTATGATACAGTTATATTATGATTATTAGCTTGTTCTTCTTACTTATACTATCTACAAGATTTTAAAACGCACCATCTTCATTTTTTAGGTTTGAGCAATTACGAAAGCGCAATTATTTCAAGTTGTCAATTGGTAATTAATGCTTTGATAGGTGATAATGGGCGGAAAAGTCCTCTGTTATGTTTTATCATGTCTTGAACTAAAATTATATTTTCTTAAAATATTGACTAGTTGTATTATTTTATAATTTATAGATTTAGAAGGCGAAAATCAATAATCTCTTAGTTTTTGGAATGATTTGATATCCAGGAATATTTAAATGATAAATCTTGATAGATCTTCATTTGCTTTTTCTTCGAAATGTTTGGTTGAAAGATGAAAATTAGTAAGCAGTTTTTGTTGGAACCAAGTTCATTTTATACCTAGAGTTTTTATGATAACAAAAGTATTTTATGAGAACAATATATTTGACTTCAAAGAGTATGAAAAAAGATATGGTCAAGATTCGTAGAAGATTTGATCAAGATTTATCTACAACAAAATATGAACAGAATCAATCTGAAGAATTTACAAACGCAATCTAAACAAAATAAGAACAGAATCAATCTGAAGAATTTATAATCCCAATCTAAACAAAAAACGAACAGAATCAATTTGAAGAATTTACAAACGCAATATGAACAAAATACAATTCATAATTAAACAAGGACTAAATTGAAGCCCAAATTTTAACTATAAATAGTTACTCAAGGCTGAAGAAGAAAATCATCTAAAAGCACAAAAAAGCAGAAGATCTCAAGCTCAAAATTCCGAATTCATCTTAGAGTTCAAAGAGAGAAACGCTTGTTCAGGTTAGATATATTTTCTGAGTGTTCTTTTCTTAGAGTGTGGGAGTTATTATTATTATTATTATCAGCTTTGTTAAAAGCAAACAGTTAAAGTTCCAATCTTTTATATCCAACCCGATAATGGTTCAGTTCCTTATTCAATCTGGGGTTGTCAGGTTGTTAGGAGAAGACTTAGCTTGTAGGGTCAAGGTGGTTAGTTCCTCAAAAGTCTGGGGTTGTCAGGCTGTTTGGGAAGACAGGTTTGGAGGATTAGGTGCTTTGTAATTCAAGGTATTTGAATTCATGGATTAAAGCCTTCTAAATGAGGGGACTGGATGTAGCCAAGTTAGTGGTGAACCAGGATAAATCTATGTTCAAATTATTTAAGTTTTCACTGCTTGCTACCTCTGAATCTGATTGCTTCTTATCTAAGTAATTCATAAAAACCAACCAACCTTCATCAAATTAGTAAAAAGTTATCAACTTTGGCAAACACAATTCAACCCCGCTTCTCGTGTTTGCACCTTCAGTTTTGTGTATGATTCCTTTCTCAAATATTCACTACTAAATGTGAGTTTCGAGCGTGTTATAAGGGTTGTGCTAAAATTATGCATCTATACCCTTCTCTTTGTTTGTGTCATATTTCTCAAGTTATACATTTTAAAAGAAAAGTTTACATAAAACAATCAATAGGGATACAAACTATTGACTATTGTCTAGACAAACTATTGTCTAGTACATTTTAAAAGTTTGTGAAAAACGATTAAAAAGAACATGGAAATATTGCGACAACTCTATTATTACAAAATTGTCTCGAAAAACCCATTTTTACCCCACGTTCGCCGCACATCAACACTCATTAACTACTCTTGAATCTCCTCGAACTCATTAGTACCTAAAATGTTGTTGTAAGGGTCAGTTTTATTCCATCATCCACATCAAACCAAAGCTAAACATATAGAAGAATAACACAAAACATATAAAAGTAAAAACTTCCAATTTAAAAGATAAAATGCGCAAACTGGTCAATTGTATATCAAAACATATGCACAATGCATGCTCCTAAAACTATATGATCCGGATATAAACCTGCCACTAAGGCAACTTCCACACAGAAAGGTCACTCGTACCAATGGGGAAATCAAACATGCCACAAAGGCAACTCCCACGAAGATGCATATGCCATGACATGATGATATAGTATCAAACAGATATATTCCCACACAGCCCACTAAGAATCATGTCATATGCATTCAAAATTACTTTTTAAAATCATCTCTTATTCACATATCACTAAGAACACATACAACACATCCTTATCATGAGTATCACATAATCATAGACAAATAATCATAAAAATTATGACTTTCACCACTTACATATAAAAATAGAAACTTTATATCATATAGGCCATAAAAATTAACACTTTAACATATAATAAAAGTTAAAACTTTATCACATATAAGGTAAAAATTCAAACTTTATTTCATATTCATCGTAAAACTACAATTTTATCACACATTGCATAAAATTTCATACTTTACTCCATAGAAGTCATATATTACAATTCAGTCTCAACAAAAATTGGGGTTTTATTATTTTAATCGATTAGTCTACATTTATTCCTTTTAAAATCAAAGTAATCACGATTATTTATTTCATGTCATCCAACCAATGGCCTAACTATGATTTGTGTGGGGAAAAGCCCTTACCTTGACCGCTTTTCTTCCTAGTACAAAGCTTTAAGCCCCACAGAGTTGTTCACAAGGAAAACAAGTTCCAAACTTGGATACACGAAGAAAATGAGGTGTGAAGGTGATGGTGGCTAGGGTTTCAGAATTCTTTTTTGTTTATTATTAGTGAGTATACAGAAATGGTGGACTTAGGGAAATTTAAAGTAGAAATTGTTGGTTAGATAATGTTGGGCCTAAATGAAGCCAAGCCACTTTTTTTTTAACCTTGATCATAAAAACCAAGCCACAAACACATAGCCCAAAGTTATACTCATTCAAGTGGGTTGGGTCACACTAAGCCTCAACCCTTAGCGCAAATTCTTCTTGCACTAGGAAAACACATCTACATATAATATATCTCTACTTAAATATATATATATATATATATATATATATAATATTTAAACTCCCCATTGATTAAATAATTCTTACTAATAACTTTATCAACTACAAAAATCGAACAAGGCAAATAATTATCACACATAATTTAATATTGAATAATATTGATAGGTTCTAATTATTGTTAAATAATAATTTAGAGGATGTTACAATACTCACCCCCTTAAAAATAGATTCGTCCTCGTAACTAGGTAAACATAAACAGATTAGGGTAGAGTTCTCTCATCTTTTCCTCTAATTCCCAAGTTGCATCTCCAGTTGTTTGGTCCCAAATCACCTTGACCAAGGCGATCTCCTTACCTCGTAGGTGCTTAGTAGTCCTTCAGTGCCCTACCAACTCCAGTAGTGGGCGTCACTCTCAGACAAACTTTATCTGTGGTCTGTTGTACCAATTCTGGCCCCACCATTAGGTTCTCACCATCCTTATATCAACACAAGGGAGTTTGGCACTTACGCCCATATAGAGCCTTGTATGGTGCCATCCCAATGCTCGCATGATAGTTGTTGTTATAGGTGAATTCAACGAGAGGCGTCATATTATCCCAACTTCCTAGCTCATCCAACACACACGCTCTCAGTAAATTCTCCAAGGTCTGAATAGTCCTTTCTGTTTGTCCATCGGTTTGAGGGTGATAGGCTGAACTCAATCTCAACTTAGTACCTAGCGCCTCATGTAATGCTCCCCACAAACGAGAAAGGAACTTTGGGTCTCTATCTGACACAATGCTGGAGAGTACCCCATGTAGTCTAACAATCTCGGCAATGTAGATCTCTGCAAGCTTAGTCACATCATAAGTAGTTCTCACGGGTATGAAATGGGCAGATTTGGTCAACCTGTCGACAATCACCCAAATGGAGTCAAACTTCCGTTGAGTCTTCGGCCATGCTACCACGAAATCCATAGATATACTATCCCATTTCCATATTGGTATATCTAATGACCTTAGTACTCCCCCTGGTTTCTGATGCTCTACCTTGGCTTTCTAACGAGTCAAACATGAAGCCACATATTTTGTTACTTGTTCCTTCATTCCCCAGAATTTTTGCTTAAGGTCTTTATACATTTTGGTGGTACCAAGGTGAATACTCAACTTGCTTTTATGGGCCTCATCCAAGATAGTCTTCCTCAATTCTGTATTGTCGGGTATACAAACACGTCCATTACATCTCAAAATATCGTCTGGGCCCACCTCTAATTCAGGTGCCTTGCCGATCTCGATCAACTTCCTTTTCTCTTGAGTCAACACGTCGGTAACTTGGAGAACTTTAATCTCATTCATGAATTCACTATCTATAATGATCACTCCACATTGCACTTTCCCCAATGGGGAATCAAAATTAAGATTCAAGTCACGAAACTTCTCTCACAACTCCAACCCCTTCATTGTTACAAACGAGAGATGAACTTGCTTCCTGCTTAGGGAATCGACCACCACGTTTGCTTTCCCTGGATGGTAATGCAACGTTAACTCATAATCTTTAATGAACTCCATCCATCTCCTCTGCCTAATGTTAAGTTCCTTTTGATCAAACAAGTATTTCAAACTCTTATGGTCACTAAATACATCAAAACTACACCCATATTGATAATGTCTCCAAATTTTCTAAGCAAAGACAATTGCCGCTAACTCCAAGTCATGAGTGGGATAATTCTTTTCATGCACCTTCAATTGCCTTGAGGCATAGGCCACTACTCGTTTGTTTTGCATCAGCACACAACCCAAACCCTAGTAGGAAGCATCACAATAAACTTCATAAGGATCTTCTGGTTGTGGCAACACTAACACTGGGGACGTAGTTAGCTTCTCCTTCATCAGTTGGAAACTTTTCTCACACACCTCAGTCCACGCATAAATCTGGTTCTTCTTCGTATGGTGTGTCAATGGGGCAGCAATCTTGGCAAATCTCTCAATAAATCTCCTATAGTACCCGACCAAACCCAGAAAACTTCTAATCTCTGTGACTGTCTGCGGTTGTTTCCATGCCATCACGGCTTTACCTTGGATGGGTCGACAGCAATCCCTTCCTTAGAAATTACATGTCCCAAGAACTTCACTTCTTCCAACCAAAATTCACATTTTCCTAGATTGGCATATAGTTGTTGCTCCTTCAATACTTGTAGAGCTTGACGCAAATGTTCCTCATGTTCTTCTCGGGTCTTGGAATAGATCAATATGTCATCAATAAAGATCACCACGAACTTGTCTAAGAATGGACGAAAGATGCGATTCATATAATCCATGAAGATAGCTGGCGCATTGGTCACTCCGAAAGGCATCACCAAGTACTCATAATGCCCATAACGCGTTCTGAAGGTCGTCTTGGATATATCATCTTCTTTCACCCGAATCTGATGGTACCCTGACTTTAGATCAATCTTAGAAAACACCTCTGCCCCTCTGAGTTAGTCCATTAAATCATCAATGCGGGGTAAGGGGTATCTGTTTTTAATTGTGACCTTGTTGAGTTGTCGGTAATCAACACACAGTCTCGACTTTCCATCCTTCTTCTTGACCAATAATACGGGGGCTCCCGATGGTGACACACTAGGTCGAATGAACTTCTTAGACAAAAGGTCTTCCAATTGGTTCTTTAGTTCTGATAGCTCTAAGGGGGCCATTCTGTAAGGAGCGATAGAGATGGGTCCAGTACCTAGAATGACATCGATAGAAAATTTGACGTCGCAGACTGGGGGTAATCCTGGTACGTCTAGTGGGAAAACTTTAGAGAAATCCTTCACCACTAGGATCTCATCGACAACAACCTCTGGAGTCATACTGATGGAGTTGAGAAACACATATTTTTGTACTTCTCCCTTCAGAGAAAACTTCAATCTGTTGGCCGAAACGAACTTCGAAATGTCAGGATCTGGAAATATCACATTCCGTCGGGTGCAATCTAACATGACGTAGTTGCTAGACAACCAATCCATTCCTAAAATTACTTCAAGGTGTTTTAGAGGAATACAAATTAAATCGACCTTAAAATTCATTTTAAACATAGTTAGTGGGCATTGCAAGCACGTCGAGTTACATTTTACTATTTCATTACAGTTCTAGTCTCCAAATTCATAGCACAACAACCCAAGGAAATAGCAGAGTTTTACGAGGATGAGCTCTAACTTGAAAGTAACTAAGAATTTGAAATTTCTGAAAAGAGTCAGAAGTTTGATTGTCAGATAAAGATACAATGATAATAATTTTGTTGATGGCAATATGAAAAACAAGACATTTTGCTTTAAATCATGCTTGATTTATGCAATACCAAATAGTATCAATAGTAAAAATGATGCTGTCTAAAATAACATCTTTGCATTGATGAGACAAACCATTGTCACATGTGACAACAAGAGTTTGAACAAAACTAATATCAATTTGAGAGTGAAAAATCGAGCTTAACCAAAACTAGATCCTAGTAGCAAAAGAGCAAGATAAAAAGAGATGAGTGCTAGTTTCCATTTAACATTTATAGAGCTCACATCAAGAAGCAATTTGACAATCTCAAAAGACATTAGTAGGAAAGTAGGCATCTTGTTATGCAACAATCTCCAATAATTGAGAGATATAGAAGGATGAGTGTTAAGAATAATAGTCTTAACATTTAACATTTAAGAATAGTAGTCTTAATATAGGCATCTTGTTATGCAGCAATCTCCTTAAAATTTAATACTTTTGAAATTTTTATTCTCCATATCTGACGATCCTCAGTATGAAAATTAAGAATAGTAGTCATGGCACGCAAGGCAAATAACTAGGGGTAAGTATGTAAGAGAAAAGAAGGAACACCATCTTGAATGAAATGATTGACAGTGGCATGAACATGAGACTATTTTTCGTCGTCATTGTTAAGAGTAGAAACCAAATATGTTAGAACCAAGTTGGTTTGAAGAATTATGACCCTTACATTTTTTTTATGAAAACAACATTATTTTGTAGGATCAATTTAAAGCACTAATGTTGTATTTTAGTGCGCAGTCTTCAGAACAGGTTATTCTTTATAAGTTCACGTGGCATCCTCTAATGATTGATCTATGTTAAACAAATACAAAGACTCCATTCTTGATTTACGTACTATATGTCTGGTGAATGCGCTGTAAAACGCACCTCGGGCAATTCTATTATTACAATCAATGCTCTAATTAGTTTGACTCTGACAACTACAACAAGGATATGACAATTCTACCTTTGATAAATTGTGTCAAGTATTTGATCGTCTGACTCTAATAATAGTCAACCCTCTAACAAGTCAACACTCTGATAATAGTCAACACTATGAACAATAAAAAGCTTTTGTGCATCCTCTAAATAACACCCTAAAGGTCTATGCAACAAAATATGATCACAATATCCTCTACTCCTTCTATCTCCATATCAAGATTTGCATAATCAATTTCAAGGATATTTTTTACAATGTTTATTGGGAAATCAATCTCAAAAGATTTGATACGGAACTTCATGATACATGTTGATTTCTTGTAATCAGGACAACGACCAGAAACCCTAAAAATATCAATGCAATAACGTGCAACTCTCATTGAAAAGTGCAAGCAACAACATACCATTATAATCACTATACAGCAATGTCTGTATTCTTACTATTTACCTTTTATCTTGTCTAAGTGTTTAGAAATATTTTTCTGAGAATACAACATTGTCAACACCATGTTGTGAGTGTTATTCCAAAACCCTTAACTTTTATTTTGTAATCTAGCTGAGTATTGGATGCATCCCTCAACAACTTGACAGTACTTAGCAAGAAGATTGAGAAGACTTAAACACAATCAATTTGACTAGTAGGTATTCTGTGGAAGTGTAATTCAGTTGGTGAATTACTGGATTAAATCATTTAGGTTGAAGTGACTGGATGTATCTTCTATGTTGGTGATGAAGAAGGATAAATTGATTGTTTCGAAGTTTTTTTGTTTATTTGCTATGTGTTCATCACTTTATTTTAGCCCTGTTAAATTTTTTTTTAAATAAAACACAATTCGAACCCCTCATTTATTGGGATTCTCGTTCTACAATTAGCATTAGAGCCCAGTCTCAAACATGGGCACTTAACTGTGTTTGAGTAAAGATATGTGTTATTATAACTAACTATAGTGACGATGTTACAAGTGGAAACATTAACATGTCTTCTATGTTTAACAAAGAGAGATTTGAGAATTGGAAAGACAGATTCAGAAGTTTATACATCTCTCACAATCCTGAACTTTGGGACATAGTCGAAGATGGCTATGAGGCTCTTAAAGACGCTACTGGTGTTGAAATATCTTAAAGCCAGAACTTTCATGATGAATGTTATCACCTTCAAAGAGTTCAAAAAAGGCATCAACAAAGAAACAACAAAAAGTATCTTATATGTTCTGGTTCTCAACTACGAAGCAAATACGCAGGTACAAGAAGCTAAAGAAAATTTACTAGTTAGGAAGTATGAACTCTTTCAGATAGAAGAAGATGAAGACATTGAAACAATTTTTTCTAGATTCCAAACTTTAGTTTCCTGATTGAAGGACCTCCTAAAGAATTACACTACGTCTGACCACATCAAGCAAATACTCCAAAGCCTTTCCAGAAACAGCAAGTGGAGATTAAAGTAACAACAATTCAAAAGGCTAAGGAAAATCTCACAAGTCTAAAACATAAGGCACGCGCACAATATAAAATTAAAAATTGAAATCAGCACACGTGAGAGAAAAAAGGTAGTCACACGTAACAAAAAACAAATTTAAAGTATTTGGCGTTGAAATAAAGTGTCTCAAATTTTAGGCATAATTATTTGTTTGTGTTTATTATTATTATTTGTTGGAATTCAATTATGAGTGGTTAGTCCTACATTGACTAGGAATAGAGGAAATGTTGGATATATAAGAGAGGAAACCCATATACCCATTGCCTTAAGGTTTTGGGTAAAGATGTGGTGTCAAAGTCTCTTAGGGATCCTTGACGTTTAGCCCATTACCGTTGTCGCGCTCCCCCGGACTTCCCAACAAGTGGTATCAGAGCCTAGTTCGGCCTGGTGGGGAAGCAAGAGTGGAAGATCCTAGTGTGGATCAAGTCTAGTGTTGTGGGTAACTCACAATTGAGGAGAAGATTGTTGGAATTCAATTATGAGTGGTTAGTCCCACATTGACTAGGAATGGAGGAAATGTTGGATATATAAGAGAGGAGACCCATATACCCATTGCCTTAAGGTTTTGGGTAAAGATGTGGTGTCAAAGTCTCTTAGGGATCCTTGACGTTTAGCCCATTACCGTTGTCGCGCTCCCCCGGACTCCCCATCAATTGTGCGTTTCTAACTGTGATAATTAATTTTCTTGCTTAGTTTATTTTATTTGAAATTTATAGAAATTATTGCGGTTGTTTTTTTATCTTGGTGTAAAGAAGAGATTGGGCTAGAAGATTGTAGATTTAGTGTGACCCAACTCATATGCTTGAGTACTCTTATATAAGATATATTTGTTCCATCCACCTTAGAGAAAAAAAAAGGCCGCCAACTTTCTTGAGATGGAAGAAGATTTTGATTTTTTTGTGTGGATAGAAAAATCTTTCTTGAATGCATTGACCAAATAAATCTGAAAGAAATCCTCCCCTTTTAATTCTTATCTCACTCCCTCTCTGTCTCCCTTACCCCTCATGTGTGACTAGATACATTAGATTATTCCACACACTAATGTAATTACCTTGATTTAAATCATTTTTTTTATGATTAGAGTTAACAAAAATTGATGTTGTCTCCTTTCTATTCCTCTATCAGGTCCAATATTTCATACCCATTTATCTCTCTTTAAATGTTTCATAAGTCCATAACTCTCCTACACTCCAAAATAGTAAACAAAAAAATAAAACAATGTCTCACAAATCCTTTATAGACAAATATTCTTTAGATAGAAAAAGACAATAGGAACCATAGACACCTCTCTTTTTACCACCACAACATTGTTGTTCATTCAAGAATCTTTTAATTAGGTTCAACACCCTCATTTTAATGGAACTACGGGAAAGATTATCTCCATCATTTTTTTTCAATTCTTTAATCTTGGTCCCTTCAATCTCTATGTTGGAGTCTTACTTTGAAAACTTGCAACTCCTCTCCCTTGCAACAATTTAGTGGAACTTAGAGTTTTGTGCTAGGAAGAAAAACAGTCAAGGTAGGATTTTTCCCACACAAATATAGTTAGCCTATTGGTTAGAAGGTATGAAATAGATAATCCTCATTGCTCGTCTTTTAAAAGAAATAAACGTAGGCTAATGGATTAAAATGATAAAACCTTTTTGTTCAATTTGATATGTAATATACGAATTTTTATGAAATAAAATTCATATATTTAAGTTATATGTATTAAAGTTTTGATTTTTATGATGAATATGAACTAAAGTATGAATTTTTCTATTATATGTATCATGACATATGCATCATCCTGTAAGTTGCCATTGTGACAGGTTATTTTTCTACGTTGGCATGGGTAATTTTACTGTATAGAAGTTGTCATAGTGACAAGTTTATATCACGATCATATAGATTTTAGAAGCATGCATATGTTTTTGTTACACAACTTTATTGTTTGTATTTGATTTTCTTTTAAATTGAGAATTTTTACATTTATTTGTTTTGTGTCACTTTTTCATATGTTTATTTTGACTTGATGTGGATGATGGAATAAAAACTAGCCATTACATCAAAATTTTAGATGCAAATGACTTCGAGTAGATTCAAGATTAGTTGTTGTGATTTATGTCGATGCACGGCAAACGTGGTACAAAAAATGGGTTTTAAGACTATTTTGTAATCATAAATTTGCCACAATATTTTTAAGTTCATTTTAATCTTTCATAACCAAATTTTGAAAATACTAAAAATACGGAAGAGGATTTCCTTTCGTTAGGAATAAATGAAATTTCTTCATTTTTAATTATAATATTATTATAACTTTGAATTGAAAGATTTTATTTTATTTTAGCGTATGAATAAACATTTTGTAAGTTTGGCATTTTTACTTCAAAAAAACAAATTATCGTAATTTTTCTAAAAACTAAGTATTTTTAAATAATATTTTGGATCAAAATCTGGACCGTTACACTTAATTATATTTTTTTATGATTCATCACACAAATAATCGGTTAAATATATTTTTAGTTCTTCTAAATATACCAACTTTCATTTTTAGTCTCTATAAAAATTTCATCTAACTTTGTTTCTTCTAAATTTTCGGTTATGAATTTTAGTCCCTAATTTTTTTTTTTTACCAAAGTTCACGTCTAATGTTCTAATTGACTTCTTTTTTATGACATGTCATTGTTAAGACTTTAAAACATCATTAACTTAATACTTTAACTATTTAATCATTAATTTGAAGTTACAGATAAATTAGTAAAGATTCAAGCTTAAATAGTTAAATTATTAAACTAATGATATTTTAAAGTTTTATCAATGATATGTAGTCAAAAGAAGTCACTTGAAACATGCAACGTACACTTTTGTAAAATAATATGGACTAAAATTGGTAACAGAAAAATTTAAAAGGATCAAAGTTTGAAATTTGGTAAATGCAGAGGGACTGAAAACATATTTAAACAAAAATAATTTAGGAAAAAAGATATTCCATTGAATGATCAATCTTTGTTAATAGTTTCAAAAGAAGGATTATAATTGAAAAAATAAAAAAGGATAATATAAAATTTCAAGGTATTCAAATCACATGTAAAATGAAAACTTGTATGTTGCGAACCTGATATCCAAACATCAATCCGATCCAACGGTTAACGAATGCGCAATTGATGTTTTTCTAAGACAGGTTTGTCAAAATCGGGAATAGAGTTTACTCTTCTCTTTTATCTGTTTGGTGGATGTTGTTTTTCTTTCAAAATAGTATCTCTTTCCAACTCTAACAAGACCCTCTCTACTTGAATAAGTGAGACACCTGGATCTTTCTTCCACATAGAAAGAGAGTCCAATACGTTATGACTTACGAGCGACTTGGGATTGAGAAGTTTTTATCAGTTTTATTTAAGATTTAGTTCTTCTAGAATGAGCAATTCACTTGAGAGAATAAAGTGAGTAATGTTAACTATTAATCATCTAATGATTGGTTATCGGTTATAATATCAATCATTGAATACTGTAGATGAACTAAATCATTTTTCTACGTTTTGCTGTAGACCAATTTTGTGATTTTTTTTTATTAATTCAAATAACTAATTTACAATTTAACTCAGTACTAAACAAATAAACATGAGTTAATAATAAAAAATTAAACACAACTAACAAAATTAAAAAAACTGATAAAAATAAGGGTACAAAAATCGCTCAAAAAATCAAACGATTGAGATCTTTAAAAAGTTATCAGTGCATTTATAGTTAATTATTTTGGTACGCATGTCTGTAACACCTCAAATTTTATAATAAACTATTCTAATAATGAAATATGATTTTAAATAATTAATTTGGTGTTAAAATTATTTTAGAATACATGTGATAAATTTCGTGATTAGTTTTCATTATATGGGTGCTTTAGATGTTGTGCTACTATTATACATATTGGACTACATGAGTAATCTAAATAACAAATATTATATTTTATATATTTTTCTAAATAGTATTTTAGTGTAATATTTTAAAGAATAAGATTTTAGAAGATTTTACGTGTATATACTTGTACCAAATTAATGTAATATTTTTTTGGGCATTTGACTGATATTAAGTATGCACGTAGTTATATTTCAATTATTATAACTATCTTCTATTTTTAGTTATTTATTTTATAAATAATTATCTCGGAATAATAGTGATATTGTGTTTGATTTCCTTTATTTTTATATACTTGTTATGACATTGTGATTTTATATATATTTATTACGATTTAGTAATTAATATAAAGTTTTGATATTATATTTATTTATTTTATAATTTCGACTATTCTCAAATGATGGTAATATTTTAATTCGAGTATTTGGAAAAATTATTATTATTATAGTGCTTATTTTGAATATGAGAGTTTCAATTGTTAGTAATATGTATTTTTTTAAAAAGGTTAATTATTTTAATTACTCTAATTTATCATATATTAGTTATGAAATATTAGTAATGTTTTGAAAATTAAATGATGTTTGGAGGAGTATTAAAAATGAAAAAAATGATATTAAGTAACTATTAATTTTGTTTTAGCAAAATAAAAATAATAATAATAAAACATAAAATAAACAAGGGGACCAATGGGCTTGACCCATGTATGTGAACCCTAATAAAATAAAAAAAGGGAGAGAGCGTTTGAATTCATGAGTATAATATATTGTGAGATGAACGGGAAAACCGTATTTCTCAACAATTCATCCGGGGCTCGCTACGTATGGCTGTAGTCCTTTGAGGGATAAATTAATTAATTTGCAAATATGGAAATTGTAAGATTAAAATATAGAATAGAAATATTTGTAAGGTGTTGATTGGTTTAATTTCTTTAAATGTGTGGTATTTGATGTTATTGTGATATTGACTGTCGAATTAATATTTTTTTACGTTTGATTAGATGAGTTTATGTGATCTGATAATAAAAGATGGTTGTGTTGTGATAATTTTATGTGATGATGATGATGTATGAATAATAATTGTGATTTTATAAATTTGTGATAAGTTTATGTGATGAGGTACGATTGATGATAGTGATGCTCTAAATTTGTGATGAGTTATGTAATGGTGATGATGTGTGATTTATAATAGTGATGTTATGAATTTGTGATGAAAATATTGAAGTAACCCCTGATGAAATAATTGTGATTCCAATTTGTGTTTGAGATAACGGTCTTAATGGAGTATCATAGGCCAACGAGCGGAGAAAATAAATATTGAGAATTTGTGAAGTGGAGATTATTTTGTCATCATATAGGCAGGGCCTGACAAGCCTAGTGAATCCGGGGAAGTACAACTGAATTGAGTCTGATCGTGGCGGTCTACTGTTGAGCCTTAAGGCAAGATTGTTAGAGCTTGGAGGTATTCGGGTGGGGAATTCCTAGGTGACTTGTAGGTAGCACTCCAAATGTCGGGAGCTACCATGCAACACACGTTTACCTCGACTGTCGCGTATATGTGTCTCGGGTTGAGTTGAGGGGATCTATGAGCACAGAGCCAATTTGAATAGTCTGTCCAAGTACTTCAGTGTTAGAATGGTACCACATTGTGAAGTAGAGTCTAAGTTCATGCATAGCATTGCATTTTATTGTGATTGTTTTGTTGTGATTAATGTGTGTCGCATGTGATTATAATTTCTCTTAGACGATTTGATGTTACAGTGAAATGTATTTTTCTTGATTTTGACTTTGACTTTATCATGTGATGTTAATCCTTGAATAATGTTTGTTTAATGATACGGTTTATTTATGATTAAATACGTGTTCTCCTTACTTATATTATACTATTAACATGATTTCAAAACTCACCTCCTTCGTTGTTTGTGTTTGACTGGCTTGGTCCTGCGTTTGTGAAATCGCATTATAGGTTAATGAGTCTTGAAGTTCAAGTTTGGGAGGAACCCCGCTCTGATAGGTGATACCGGGAATTAAGAGTCGTAATGTGTATTTTACTTATGTAATTACAAATGACTTTTTATATGAAAACCTTAGTACGAGTAAGTCTTGGGAATTAAATCAAGAAATTCTAGTTAAATCAAGTTCATTGAATTTTAATTGAGGAACAAAGTTGAATTGTTACATCTGTATTTAGAGAAACGTGATATCCTAAAATAGATATAAAAGTTTTTATTTGCTTGAACAGATTTTCTTCATCCGCCGCGAGTTTTCTTCAAATAAATTAGTATAAATGATTATAAATGTTATTTTGGGGTTTAGGGTGTCACAAAACTCACCTCCTTCGTTGTTTGTGTTTGAATGGCTTGGCCCTGCGTTTGCAAAATCGCAGTTGTTACAGGTTAATGAAATTTGAAGTTCAAGTTGGGAGGAACCCCGCTCTGATAAGTGATACCGGGAATAAAGGTTGTAATTTGTATTTTACTTATTTAATTTGAAACGACTTTTTTGTATGAAAACCTTATAAGTACTAGTAAGTTTTTAGAATTAAATCAAGTAATTATACTTAAATAAAGCTTATTGAGATTGCACTATTTTATAGGAGTAAATAAATTTAAAGTATTCCTCTTGATTTTTTAGAAACGTGATATCCTAAATTGAAAATAAAAGTTTTTTATTTTCTTGGAAATAGATCTTTATTTATCCGCTGCATATTTTATAGAAATATGATATAAATTATTATATATATTATTTTGGGGTTTAGGGTGTCACAATGTCTCTGTCTCTTATTTATGATATAAATTATTATATATTATTTTGGGGTTTAGGGTGTCACAATGTCTCTGTCTCTTATTTTTCCACAACTGCTTCCATAACTGCTTCAAGTCATCAACGAAGGAGTAATGTAGATCTAAAATTCATGAGAATCATATAATTAAACAATAAAATATAAATATATATATATTAGAAATGATGAAAGGGAGTGAGAAGAATGGAGAAACGAAGGAAAGAAAATTCAAAATTATTATAAAAAATATGAAAATTTAAGAAAAAATATTTGAAATAATTTATATAGATTAACACGCATAAATTAGAAAATGAAAAGTCGAATTGAAAATTTAAAAATATCAACCGATAAAATTGACCTTACACTTACTATCTACTTTTTTTAAGCTATATTACACTCCTGGTCCCTTAACTTAATTTCAGTTGACGTTTTAATCCTTTATCTTTTATTTTTCTCAATTTGGTCCTGTATTCCTTATTTGATGTTGTTAGAGATGAAAATATGAGTATATTTAAAGATTTAAGTTATGAATTTGATGAAATTTGCATTATATTGAGGATGATAATTAATTTTATGGGTTTGTTTGAAATTTTTGATGAATTTTTGTAAAAAAAAAAGGATAACATTGTTGACATTTTAAAACATAAAATACCAAATTGTCACTTAAAATTAAAATAAAGGATCGGAAGAAACAAAAAGATAAAGGACTAAAACGTTAACTGAAATTAATTTAAGGGATACAAAGAGTTTTAAATCTAATAATTAAATTTAGAGTTGCATTTGAAGTTAAGGAATCTCTACTCGTCCAACAAAATCAACAATATTAAAAAAACTCAAAATATAATAAAGCTAAGCACAAACCTCTGGTATTCCACAAGCTCCATTGATTTCTTGTCACCGCCAAGTCCTGCATACAAATATATAATAAGAGGAGACATTCGACGTGAGTAGATCTTACATCATGTAAAATGAATGAATAAGTCAAAAATAGATGACCATGCATTCATGAATCATATATAGCATGATCACAAAAATCATGACAATATAATATCACATGATATAAATGGATGATCTTTCAATGCTCAAAATGCACTCCTTGAAATTCATGTGGTACCAAACTAATGTAGGAAAACTTGGATGGAGAGGTTATGCTCTATGTCATATGCAAATTGCAACACCCCTCTAGATTATATGTATTGTGTGCACTCTCACAAACATGATACTATCAAGTAATCGGTCAATATAGTATATAGTTGTACGAAGACATCTTATAGACAACACCCCAAAGTGTAAAACGCAATAAATCACTCTCCTCCCATGAAGTCTAAACTTAACTTCTAAGTTTTTGAGATGATATATCAAACACCTAAGTCTTAATAAATTTTTTACATGATTCTAAAGCTATTAGGAAATTGAAAGTTTGAAAGAAATATATAAAAACTTGTGAGAGAAAACATATATATATATATATATATATATATATAAGAAAAACAACATTACGATGAGTAAAGAAAATTAAAGGCTTTAACATAACAGAGAAATGAGTTTTAATTTAAGTGTTACTTTTTACAATAACAATAACCAAGCACCCGATTGCAAAGCTTGGTTTCTTTTGGGGCTTTAGGAGGGGGACACTGATATGTTTTACAATCTTCGTGTCTTTTACAACTCTGTCTTACTGCAATGTAAAATAAAAATAAAGAAATGTTATTTAAAAATGAAGGAAGGTTTTGTATAACATGAAAATATGAGAATGAACTTACCACCTCCGGCGACAAAAACAAGAAATAGGGACACTAAAAGGATTATAGTGTAAACCACCTTGAGAGTTTTAGCCATTTTTTCTACCTTTTTATGCGACAAGTAGACAATTGTTTGATCACCTTATATAATAAAAACCTAATGTTATGTTATTGCCAGAAACCCTTCATTACAATAATTAATAAGTGTCTCTAATGTACATTGGTGTATCATGTTTGTCCCTTCGGCTAATGTAATTGATCACTTGACCTTAGAATAGATCTTCATATAAAAATATTATTTGTAATTAGAGTTCATTCTTGTTTACGAACCTTAAATTATTTTATTTTTTTGTTATTTTTTCCTTTCATATTGTAATGAGGATCAAAATAAACATTATACTTCAATTAAATACATATTAGGACACATTGAACTAAACCAAAAAACCTTTCTATATATAAATCATTATTAGGTGTCTCTTAAATACATGGGCGGAGTCCGCCAGCGTTTTTCTGAATTCGTGGGTCTAGTGGATTCGGACGCCATCTTCCCCTTTGTCCCCTTCGCTGTGATCTAACTCTAGGTTTGTGGGTCTGGTAATTTCTGTTGATATGTCCCGTAGTCAACCCCTCTGTCCAGATCTATTTCTGTTGCGATCTTGCTTTTTGTTTGTGACTCTAGTTTCATAGGGATCTATTTATATTTGTGAGATTGGGTTCGTTGGTCTGAATTTCGTTTGTGTGTGGTTTTATGGAGAGACTTTTTGAGATTAAGCATGGTTGTCGTCGATGCAATCATTTTCGCTTGTCCATGTATGGCCTATCAATCGATCACAATGTCGATGCAATCATACATTCAACTTCATCCACTCCAGCTTTCAAGAAAAAATTCACTCAAACTCATCATAACTCTTTTGATTTTCCTCTCAATGCACTGCGCAAAGCTTGCATAAAGGGTAAGCTTCTCGTCATTTTCATTTTAGAAAATGAATATTGCACTGGTTTTGCATCATGCACAAATTTCCTACATGGTGGGGTCATTTTGTCCAAGGGGGATGTTCTAATTAAAATCGATGTCTTACGCGATAACTATAAAAACATTGGAAAGTTATTGGTCCTTGGAAAATGGTTTCTCTTGGTAAAGGATTTTTCGAGTTCAGTTTTATTTTTATGCTGGACCAAAGTATTGTTTCATCTATTGGGTTGTGGAATCTCAATTCGGGTATCCTTCGTCTTTCGACTTGGTCTCTTGATTTTAACCTTCAATTTTTGCATCAAAATATCGCGCAAGGTGAGATTTCATGGTTCCAAAGTCTCTTGGTGAAGCCATGCGCAATCGTACATTCGATCAGTTTGCACGAGTATTGATATTGACCTAACTTTACCTCTTCATGAAAGTCATCTTGTTAAACGTAAAGGGTTTTTTTTTCTTGTCGATGTAGAATATGAAAATTACCTCTATTTTGTGAGGTATGCCACATTATTGACGATGCGAAGTCTATTACAACCAAGTTGGTTTGAATAACTATGACTCTTACATATTTTGATGATAACAAAATTATTTTGTGGAAAAAATTTAAAGCACTAATATTCTGTTTAAGTGTGCAGTTCCCTGATCAGGTATTTTATATAAATTTACGTTGCATCCTTTGATGTTTGACCTAAGTTAAAGGAACACCAAGAGTAAAATCTTCAAGTTCCTAGCCTCCAAGATGTTCCCAATATGATCTCCAAGGTCTCTTAGGTCAAAACCCTTGTAAAATATGAGTTTTTATCTCAAATAGGGATTCAGGATGCATATTAGCGCATTGCTACGATCCTTGGTGTATAGTTCTTCTCTGGAGATAAATTTGTGCCACCAAATGCATTGTAGCGCATGGTTGGGCGCAATGCTCTACAATGTTAAATAAACACTTTTGTTCTTTAAATAAATTCAGTGTCATCATGAAAGTTATGCTATGGATGTTACCTTTCATTTGCAACTAATTTGACTCCATTTGGACATCTACAACTCGATATATGAATAAAATACTGCACATGAGTCATGTTGCTTTTTCACCAAAGTTCAGCATTGCGCTAAACAAATGAAACAATACAAAACTACATAAAATAGTTGGTTAATCGTGAAAATGAAAACATGAACACCTTATTTTTTTTATGGATCATTTATTGAAAATAACTTTAAAATGAACATTAAATTGAAAGAAATAAATTAAACAATTGACTCAAAATAACTCTAAAAATAATTAGTAATGAAGGTTCATTAGCGGGATTTAGTGGTTAACCACTTTAGAGTACTGGGATTTAGTGGTTAAAGAAGTACTCTAAAGTGGTTAATTAATGTCGGGTATTTTAGTAGTTAATGAGATATATGTTTAAAAAGAAAGAGGTTAACGAAGTATTCAAATTGCTTAATAGCACAAACATATATATTGTGTTACAAAATATTAGAGGACTTGGTTAAGGTTTGGTTATTTCATGATTTTAACTTCATGTTTGTAATAGTTTGTGAATTGGTATGGTGTCGTCATTAACTTTTTATAGCATATTTTATAGTTTTTGACGATGAATCATGAATATTTGAATGATAATTTCTATACTATTGTTTGACTCATTAGATTTATATTTTGGTTTCCTTGAATGGTCTTTAATTTAATTTGATTTACATTTAGCATCATCCAAACCGATTCGAAGTTGACTCAAACGTTAAAAATAGCACATCTGACGCTGGTATTAATCAATTGACACGTCATCTGAGAAGAATCAATAGCGCCGGCTTAATGACGCTAAAGACAACATTAAGTAAAAGAAACATGTAGCATTGGAAAGACTAACACTAAAGTCAACTAAAAGAAATATACAATAAATGAAAGTCAACTCTATAAATATATTAGTTCGTCCAACGCTAAAGGCAACATTTTGATTATCAATAAAACATGAGGCGTCTGTCTGGCCAACGCTACACTACAACTCCCTGTGTTTTTTTGCATCAGCAAATTATTTTTTTCACTTAATAAAATAATTAATATTTAAGAATCATTAAAATCATATTGCATTATATTGCATTAACAACATAACAGGTACACCATAAAGTAACGTTTGGTCTGATAGTACCAAATAATAACATAGTATGTAATTACCAAATAACAAAGTCATACAAAATACATATTTATTATTCAAATACTACAAAAAAGTAAGCATAACTACAAAATCAAACTTCGTCCAGTGAATGGTCATCCTTAGAGTATGAGCAAGTGCTACAATTGGAGTTGATGCGGAAGGCTGGAAAAAAAAATGTTTAGTGCACTAGCGTGGACTGGACCGATGCTAACTAGCGTCGGTGTTAGGGGCCGACGCTAAATATGGAAGCTAAAACCAGTTTTTTTAGTAATAAAAAAACTCATAAGTATAGTTAGGCACAAGCCTTTAGTCTTCCATTTTCACAAGAAAAGCTCTATTGATTGCTTGTCATGACTGCATACAAATACTTTATAAGAGGAGGCACAAAGAAAATGTGAGTACGTCTTACATCATGTAAAATGAATAAGTCATAAATATATTAACATGTATCCTTGAATCATATATAGCATGATCACAACAATCGCGGCAATATAGTATAACACGAATAAATGGACAAACATTCTATGCTAAAACATGCACTACTTGAAATTCATGTGAGGTTAAAATAAATTAGGAAAACTTGGATTGATAGGTCATGCTCCATGTCATATGCAAAGTGCAACACCCCTCTAAATTACTAAATTATATATATTATAGGGTGCACTCTCACTAAGACCATACTATCATGTAATTGGTCAATATAATTATACGAAAACATTTTCAAGATAACACCCCAAAGTGTAAACTCAGTAAATTCTAAGTGATACATATTTATCTTTAAAACACACATATATATAAGCAAAGCTTAACAAACACTTTCATAATAAAACTTAACACGCTTCAAAAGCTATTAAAGAAATTGAAAGTTCGAAAAAAATATATGAAAGTATGAGAGAAATTATAAATAAAAGAAACAACGTTATAATGAGCAAAGAAAATCCTTTATTTATTAAAGCAAACTAATTTGCCCAAAAAAATTGCCGCCTAATTGCACTATAATCCCGTCTAAACATGCCCAAACTCTTCGTCTTCTTAATTCCCACACCCAACTAAAACTAATTGACATTTCCCGTGTGTAACACCTCATATTTTATAATAAACTATTTTAATAATGAAATATGATTTTAAATAATTAATTTGGTATTAAAATTATTTTAGAATACATGTGGTAAATTTTGTGATTCGTTTTTGTTTTATGGGTTCTTTAGATAATGTGCTACTATTATACATATTGGACTACATGAGTAATCTAAATAACAAATATTATATTTATATATTTTTCTAAATAGTATTTTAGTGTAATATTTTAAAGAATAAGATTTTAGAAGATTTTACGTGTATATACTCGTACCAAATTAATGTAATATTTTTCTGTAAGTTTGACTGATATTAAGTACGCACGTAGTTATATTTCAATTATTTATAATTATTTTCTATTTTTAGTTATTTATTTTATAAGTAATCATCTCGGAATAGTAGTGATATTGTGTTTGATTTCCTTTATTTTTATATACTTGTTATGACATTGTGATTTATATATATTTATTATGATTTAGTAATCAATATAAAGTTTTGATATTATATTTATTTATTTTATAATTTCGACTATTCTCAAATGATGGTAATATTTTAATTCGAGTATTTGGAAAAATAAGTATTATTATAGTGTTTATTTGGAATATGAGAATTTTGATTATTAATGTATTTTAAAGATTAATTACTTTATTTTACAAAATATTAATTTTGAAATGTTATTAATATTTTAGTAATTAAATTGTGTTTAAAAAAAATAGTTTTGGTAATTGTATATTTTATTTAAAAACAAATAAATAAATAAAAGAAGAAGTAAAGTGTGTTTTTACGGGTTAGCTTATATGGAAGATTAAAACCTAATTGAATAATAATAAACAAAATTAATTGAAAAGGGAAAAGAAAGAAAAGAATGAGAAAGGAAGGAGGAGAAGAGAACTATTGGCGGCAGCACATAGAAAAGGAAGAAAATCGGTCTCGACGATCGATAACTGTCTAGAAAAACTTCCACCATTTTCGTCCAAATTTCAGTATGTTATTTAATTTATTGAGTTAGTCAATTAAACACAATTGTCCAGATTTTTAACAAACCCCAATTTCTCTCTAAAATATCCGACTTCTCCGTTTGTAGAATTCGTTATTTTGCACCGTTCTCCTTCACCGTAAGTCCGATTTGAGTGAAACCAACGCCAAAACGATCGTGTGAAAAGTGGCTATATTGTCCACTGATTAGTTTTCTGATTTATGATAAGATTCCTTAACCGAATTTTGAAATTAATTTTAGAGTGCCTCCTCATAATTTATTTTTAACGTTTACCCATAAATTGTCGAGTTAGATCGATAGAAGGACAAAGAGTCAACGAACAAAGACTGTTTGCTCGTGGAATCATATTCTTGTGGGAAAGCGTCGAAATAAGGTAAGGGGTGAGAGTGCGTTTGAATTCATGAGTATAATATATTGTGAGATGAACGGGAAAATCGTATTTCCCAACGATTCATCTAGGCTTGCTACGTATGACAGTAGCCCTTTGAGGGATAAATTAATTAATGAAAAAATATGGAAATTGTGAGATTAAAATATAGAATAGAAATATTTGTAAGATGTTGATTGATTTAATTTCTTTAAATGTGTGGTATTTGATATTATTGTGATATTGGGTGTCGAATGAATTTTAGGTATATGTTTGATTAGATGAGTTATGTGATGTGATAATAAAAGATTGATGCATTGTGATAATTTAATGTGATGACGATGATGATGTATGATTAATAATTGTGATGTTATAAATTTGTGATAAGTTTATGTGATGAGGTATGATTGATGATAGTGATGCTATAAATTTGTGATAAGTTTATGTGATGATGATGATGTGTGATTAATGATAGCGATGTTATAAATTTTGATGAGAATATTGAAGTAACCCCATAGTTGATGAAATAATTGTGATTCCAATTTGTGTTTGAGATGATGGTCTTAATGGAGTATCATAGGCCAACGAGGGGAGAAAATATATATTGAGAATTTGTGAAGTGGAGATTATTTTGTCATCATATAGGTAGGGCCTGACAAGCCTAGTGATTCTGGGGAAGTACAACTGAATGAGGCTGATGGTGGTGGTCTGCTGTTGAGCCTTAAGGCAAGGTTGTTAGACCTTGGAGGTATTCGGGTGGGGAATTCCTAGGTGACTTGGAGGTAGCACTCCAAATGTCGAGAGCTACCATGCAACACACGTTTACCTCAACTGTCGCGTATATGTGTCTCAGGTTGAGTTGAGGGGATCTATGAGGACATGGCCTATTTGAATAGTCTGTCCACCGGGATGGTGGCATAGTATCAAGCCTCCTAATCAAGTACTTTAGAGTTAGAATTGTACGACATTGTGAAGTAGAGTCTAAGCTCATGCATAGCATTACATTTTCTTGTGATTGTTTTGTTGTGATTAATGTGTATAACATGTGATTATAAGTTCTCTTGGACGATTTGATGTTATAGTGAAATGTATTGATTTTCCTTGATTTTTACTTTGACTTTATTATGTGATGTTATTCCTTGAATAATGTTTGTTTAATGATTCAATTTATTTATTATCAAATGTGCGTTCTTCTTACTTATATTATACTATTAACATGATTTCAAAACTCGCCTCCTTCTTTGTTTGTGATTGACTGGCTTGGCCCTGCATTTATGAAACCGCAGTTGTTACAGGTTAATGAATCTTGAAGTTCAAGTTAGGAGGAATCCCGCTCTGATAGGTGATACCGGGAATAAGGGTTGTAATTTGTATTTTACTTATTTAATTTGAAACGAATTTTTGTATGAAAACCATATAAGTACTAGTAAGTTTTTAGAGTTAAATTAAGTAATTATACTTAAATCAAGCTTATTGGGATTGCACTATTTTATAGGAGTAAAGAAGTTTAAAGTGTTCCTTTTGATTTTTGAGAAACATGATATCCTAAATTAAAGATAAAAGTTTTTATTTTCTTGGAATTATATCTTTATTTATCTGCTGCAAATTTTATAGAAATATGATATAAATTATTATTTGTCCATTTGCAACAATTTACACCGTGCAACAATTTATTTGTCCATTTGCAGACTATTTTCATTTTCTCCATTTCACTGTCCAAATTGATCTTTTCTTCATTTTTCTATTTTTCTCTTTCTTTTATCTTCAGTGGCGAATCTTGCATAAAATACTAAATGAGTGACAATTATCAACTAAAATATTATAATTGAAATTCATAAAAACAATATAGTTTTTTTAGAGCTTCACGCAATTCATACATAGTCGACAAGTTGGAAAAGTTAGAGCTTCAATTCACACAAGTTTTACCATTTTCACAATTCACATAAGTTTTTCGAGCTTCACGCAATTCACACAATTCAATCAAATAAAATGTATCTGCTTTAAAATTTTCATCTTTGTCGGAAACTTTCTTTTTGAAACATTGTATCACTTCTAACAAAATACACAAATTAGTTACACAAGGCATTCAGACAAACAGTTCACATTTTTCAAGGTTACAATTCACATTTACAATGTAACGCGCTGGATTTTTAATCCAAAATGTTACTTAAAAAAAACTTATTGTTTAGAAAAGTTTACGATTTTTTTTTTTTTAATACTTAGCATTTGTTCATGTAAATAATTTGTAACAAGCACGTTATTTAATATCATTAAGAAATTATTTATTTAAAATTTAAAACAAAATAAAGGCAATTATTCCTAACGGAAGGGAACCACTTCCGTATTTCTACAATTCTAGTACATAATAAAAGTTTGTGAACAAAACGATTAAAAAGAAATTATAAATATTGGACAATTCTATTATTACGAAAATTGTCTTGAAAAAACCCATGTCTACCCCACGTTGGCCACACGTCAATACTCATTAACTAATCTTGAATCTTCTTGAACTCATTAGTACCTAAAATGTTGTTGTAAGGGTCAGTTTTTTCCATCATCCACATCAAACCAAAGCTAAACATATAGAAGAATAACACAAAATATATAAAAGTAAAAACTTCAAATTTAAAATAAAAAAAATGCGCACACCGGTAAATTGTATATCAAAACATATGCATAATGCATGCTCCTAAAACTATATGATCCGGATATAAACCTGCCACTAAGGCAACTTCCAGACAGAAAGGTCACCCATACCAATGGGGAAATCAAACCTGCCACTAAGGCAACTCCCACGAAGATGCATATGGCATGACATGATGATATAGTATCAAACAAATATATTCCCACACAGCCCACTAAGAATCATGTCATATGCATTCAAAATTTCTTTTTTAAATCATCTCTTATTCACATATCACTAAGAACACATACAAAACATCTTTATCATGATTATCACATATTCATAGACAAATAGTCATAAAAATTATTACTTTCACCACATACACATAAAAATAGAAACTTTATATCATATAGGCCATAAAAATTACACTTTCACATATATAACAAGAAATTCAAACTCCAACTCATATACATAATAAAAGTTAAAACTTTATCACATATAAGGTAAAAATTCAAACTTTATTTCCTATTCATCGTAAAACTACAATTTTATCACACATGGCATAAAATTTCATACTTTACTCCATAGAAATCATATATTACAATTCAATGTCAACAAAATTTGGGGTTTTATTATTTTAATTCATTAGTCTACATTTATTCATTTTAAGATAGAAGTAATCACGATTATTTATTTCATGTCATCCAACCAACGGCCTAACTCTAATTTGTGTGGGGAAAAGCCCTTAACTTGGCCGCTTTTCTTCCTAGTTCAAAGCTTTAAGCCCCACGGAGTTGTTCACAAGGAAAGGAAGTTCCAAGCTTGGATACACGAAGGAAATGAGGTGTGAAGGTGATGGTGGCTAGGGTTTCGGAATTCTTTTTGTTTCTTATTAGTGAGTATACAGAAATTGTGGACTTAGGGAAATTTAAAGTGGAAATTGTTGGTTAGATAATGTTGGGCCTAAATGAAGAATAAGAGGGATAAAATGTCACTTTTTTTTTAACCTTGATCATAAAAACCAAGCCACAAACACATAGCCCAAATTTATACTCATTCAAGTGGGTTGGGTTACACTAAGCCTCAAACCCTTAGCCCAAACTCTTCTTGCACTAGGAAAACACATCTACATATAATATATCTCTACTTAAATATATATATTTATATATATATATATATATATAAATATATTATATTTAAACTCCCCATTTAAATAATTCTTACTAATAACTTTATCAACTACAAAAATCGAACAAGGCAAATAATTATGACACATAATTTAATATTGAATAATATTGATAGGTTCTAATTATTTTTAAATAATAATTTAGAGGATGTTACATACAAAGTAAAACAATTCACAAATTTACAATCTCACATTCATACTACACTAATCATCACAATCACAAAGTCACAATTTAGACGATAAAGTTCACAATTCCAGTTCTCACACTAAAATCGTTCACAATTCACAAAGTCACAAATACAATTCACACACTACTACTAGTTCACAATTTTAAACTAAAACAATTCACAATTATCAAATAGTAGAAGAGACAAAGAGTAAGTACTTGAAAAATCTAAGAAGCAGATTGAGATAGTATGAGTACCAAGACCAAGAGGCGACGTTGGCGGCTGGCCGCTGCAAATGTGAAATAAGATGGAGAAGCATAGAGAGACACGAGAAGCGGTGGCGCTGGTCGGCAGAGGGGGGAGACTGCATAATGGAGTTGCGAGAAGAGAGAGTCTGCATGAGAAATCGAAAGGCCACAAAGAAGAGGCTGAGAGGGAGAGACGCATGGACGTTGTGTAGAGACTGGCCAACAGGCAGCGAGAGGAGGGGACCAGAGAAAATCAAGGAGCAGAGAGAAAGAAACCTATCATTATTATTTATAAATAAATAAAATATATACATAAGGCCGTGGCCCCTGCGACTCCTGAGTGCTTATCTCCTATGCATATTGGCTTCTTTCATGCATGTTTTTTTATGTTTCTCGTTTGCCCAAATCACGTTTGTTTTTTCTATTGGTTTCATTGATTCAATATTGTTAACATCGTTTGGTCATTTTTATGTTTTGCAAACCCTTTTTTTCTTATCTATCCACTATCCTTTCCCATTAGAATGACGATGAAAAACCAACATTATGCTTCAATTAGATAGCTATTAGAAAACATTGAACAAAAACAAAAACCTTTTCTATGTTAAAATATTTACTAAGTATATTGATGTGGCATGTTTGTTCCTTTAGGCCACTCAAAAGTCACTTGATCTTAGTATGGATCTCATATTAAATCTTTCGTCATAAGAGTTCATTCTTTTATCTATCAATCTTTCATTATTTTTTATTTCTTTAATGGCCTCTAAAGATGTGATTGCATATTTAATTATAAAGGCAAAGTATTGTCAAATGAAATTGAATGTATAATAAAAACTTGTAATTTTAGTCGTTTCTAATGTGGAATAAACACAGAAACACAATAACAAGTAATACGCAGCGGATATAAAATTCTCCCAACTTGCAAAAACTCGTGAGGAACAACAACAAATATATGGCAGCAAATTAATCAAAATAAAAGAGCATAAAGAACACCGATATTTTAACGTGGAAAACCCCCTCAATGCAAGAGTAAAAACCACGGGTCGTCCAGACCAAAGAAATAGCTCCACAATAATCAAGAGAGTCTCAAAAAGATGCACAAAGTGTGCCTACAACCAGCCAAAATAACAAAGCACTAAAGCTTACAAATGAAAAACAAAAAGAAGAAAAACACTCAAAAACCTGCTGCTGTTCGAGCACAATTCCTCCCTCTCCAGATTTCGTGTCGCCGATCTGACCGTTGAAAACAAAGCCCTGAATGTTACGAACCTATTCTCCAAAATTCAGCCCGATCCAACGGTTAACGAATGCACAATCGATGTTTTTTTGAGACTAATTGAACAAAATCGGGAATATGATTTACTCTTCTCTTTTGTCTTTTGGTGATTCCCTTTCCTCTCAAAATAGTCTCTCTTTTACAACCCTAATTAAACCACTCTCCACTTAAACAAGTGAGACACATGGGCTACAATATTTGGGCTTTTCTCCACATAGGAAGGGAGCCCAATACCCAACACATCTCCCCCTCACAACTATGTGGAGATAATTGCCAAACCGGCGATATCACAACAAGTTTCCAACTTCCCTCTTGGTAATGCTTTAGTCATCATATCATAACCATTATAATCAGTTTTATCTTTAGCCAACTCCAACAACTTAGCTTCCAAAACATCACATATCCAATGATACCTCACATCAATGTGTTTGGACTTGCTATGAAACGTCGAATTCTTACCAAGATGAATAGCACTTTGACTATCGACAAATAATACATATTTCCCCGGAATAAACCCAAGCTCCTGCAAGAATTTCTTCAACCAAATGAACTATTTGCATGCTTCGGTAATGGCAATGAACTCTGCCTCAGTTGTAGACAATGCTACAAATTTCTGTAATCTCGACTACCACGCCACAACTCCCTCTGCAAATTTAATCATATAGCCTGAAGTGGACTTCCTTCAGTGAATATCTCCAGCCATATCCGAGTCGGAGTACCCCACCAAATTAGGTTTGTCACCTCCAAAACAAAGCCTCATACATGTAGTACCATGAAGATACCTCAAAATCCATTTTACAGCATTCCAATGCTCTCTACCTAGATTTGACAAAAATTTAGTGACTGTACCAACAGCATGCGCAATATCTGGTCTTGTACACACCATTGCATACATCAAACTAGCCACAGCAGAAACATAAGGAACTCATTCCATGTCTCTTTTCTCATCTTTACTAGAAGGAATATTTACCTCATCTCTAAGTCGATGATCATCAACACAATCATGTGGCTCATCATTCTGAACATTACCATCAGTAGTATCCAAATAAGGAACAGGTGAACGAAGTGGATCACCATCAGCTAAGACTTTATCTCTCTCAGGTGTAGTCTTCTCCACCTTATCAATGTCTTCAATAGTTTGGTCTTCCATGAACACTACATCACGACTTCTAATAACCTTTTTGTTTATAGAATTGTACAACTTGTAGCCAAATTCATCCTCACCATAACCAATGAAGATACATTGCTTTGATTTTGCATCCAACTTGGATCTTTCATCCTTCGGAACATGCACAAAAGCCTTGCAACCAAAGACTCTCAAGTGATCATACTTGACATTCTTCCCAAACCATACCTTGTTTGGTACCTCACTATTCAAAGCGACAATAGGAGTAAAATTAATAACATGCACCGCCGTGTACAGTGCCTCACCCCAATAATGTTTAGGCAACTTAGCTTCAGAGAGCATACACCTCACTCTCTCAACCAGTGTCTGATTCATCCTCTCTGCTAAACCATTCAGTTGAGGAGTTTTAGGAGGAGTCTTTTCATGTGCTATACCCTGTTGTTTGCAATAGACATCAAAGGGTCCACAATACTCACCACCGTTGTCAGTACGAATACGTTTCAGCTTCTTGCCTGTCTGCCTCTCAACCAAAGCATGAGATTGTTTCAATTTCTCCAACACTTGGTCTTTTGTCTTAAGAACATAAACCCATAGTTTCCTGGAACAATCATCAATAAAAGTAACAAAATAAAGTGCACCACTAAAAGATTTTACCTTTAAAGGGCCACAGACGTCAGAATGTACAATTATGCAATTGAAGCAACTCTGACTTTCTAAAGGTAGGATGCCTTTTGAAGGATACCCTAGTTTGTTTACCAATTATGCAGTGAGAACATTTCACCAATTATGTAGTGCCTTCCATCTCATCTCCTCATTCATAACACCACCCTTAGCCGTTTCCAAAGAAACAACACTATTAGGAGTTGAACTCGTTATAGAAACCCGAAATGTCTCCCAAGACTCTGGTAAAGATAACAGTAAAAATAGTCTCAATAGCTCATCATCAAACTTGATACCCATTCCAGACATTTGATCAAGGAGCCCCTGAAATTCACTCAAGTTGTTCAAAATAGAGGTTCCCTCCTTATATTTCAAACTTATATTTCAAATAGAGGAGACCTTGAAATTCACTCAAGTGGTTCGAAATAAAAGTAACAAAATAAAGTGCACCACTAAAAGATTTTACCTTTAAAGGGCCACAGACGTCAAAATGCACCAACTGAAGCAACTCTGACTTTCTAGAGGTAGGATGCCTTTTGAAGGATACTCTAGTTTGTTTACCAATTATGCAGTGAGAACATTTCTCCAAATCTACATTCTTCAATCCTGGAAGCACACCCTTTCTAGCTAAGCAATTTATCCCCTTTTCACTGATATGGCTAAGCATTCGGTGCCACAAAGATGTTTCCATATCCACGACATTCACACTGTCTTTTGCAACTAAAGCTTTTGTCCAATACAAATTACTTATTTTCTCTCCTCTAGCCACAACCAAGTTATCTTTACTGAGTTTCCACTTTTCAGAAGCAAAATGATTATCAAAACCATTTTCATCAAGCATATGCACATGTTTGACTCCTTTAAGCAACAATTGCATTCCCATGTTGGTTTGCAAGCATACATCACCAACACCAATTACCTTAGATACACCATCATTACCCATCTTTAAAACTCCAAAGTCACCTGAAGTATAATATGTGAAGAACTCCTTCCTCGGTGTAACATGTAGTGTAGCACCACTATCAATTATCCACATGCTCTCATATGATACAAGATTAATTGACTAGTAATAGTAGTAACACGGTCATCATCACTATCATCATCACGACCCTTTTGTTTCTGCTTACGCTTCTTGCTTTTGTTCTCCTTTCTCCACAGAAAACAATTCTTCTGTATGTGCCCTATTCTATGACAATAATGACATTCCACATTTTTGTATCTAGACTTGGACTTGCTTCTGTTGTTTTCTCTACCACCCTTCGGTTCTTTTTTCTGACTTCTCCCCCTATTTTCAGTGACAAGAACTTCAGATTTTGATGAAGAACCCTGTGCCTTCCTTCTCATCTCCTCATTCAAAACACCACCCTTAGTCGTTTCCAAAGAAACAACACCATTAGGAGCTGAACTCGTTATAGATACCCGAAATGTCTCCCAAGACTCTGGTAAAGATAACAGTAAAAATAGTCCCAATAGCTCATCATCAAACTTCATACTCATTCCAGACATTTGATCAAGGAGCCCCTGAAATTCACTCAAGTGGTCCAAAATAGAGCTTCCCTCCTTATATTTCAAACTTATGAAACTATTACGCAAGAATAATTTATTATTCCCTGATTTAGAAATGAACAAAGTCTGTATCTTATCCCACATAGTTTTTGCATTTGTCTCATTAGAAATATGATTATAAACATTATCTTCTACATATTGCCTTACAAAATCACATACCTGTTGATGTTCAAAATCCCAGTCTTCCATAGATTTATTATCCGAATTTTTAGAACCAAAAATAGGAAGATGCATTTTCTTCACAAATAACAAATATTTCATCTTGCCCTTCCACAAATGGTAATTAGTACCATTCAAGCATATCATCTTTATATTCATATTTTCCTCCATCCTTCAAGCAAAATAAATAACCCTTTAACCAAGAGCTCTGATGCCACTCTGATGGGGAATAAACATAGAAACACAATAACAAGTAATATGCAGCGGATATAAAATTCCCCCAACTTGCAAGAACCCGTAAGGAGCTACAAAAAATATATGGCAGCAAATTAATCAAAATAAAAGAGCGTAAAGAACACCGATATTTTAACGTGGAAAACCCCCTCAATGCAAGAGTAAAAACCACGGCTCGTCCAGACCAAAGAAATAGCTCCACAATAATCAAATAAGGGTACAAGTGAGTCTCAAAAAGATGCAAAAAGTGTGCCTACAACCAGCCAAAATAACAAAGCACTAAAGCTTACAAATAAAAAACAAGAAGAAAAACACTAAAAAACCTGCTGCTGTTCGAGCACGATTCCTCCGTCTCCAGAAAACGTTTCGCCGATCTAACTATTGAAAACGAAGCCGTGAATTGCAAACCTACTTTCCAAAATTCAGCCCGATCCAACGGTTAACGAAAGCACAATCGATGTTTTTCTGAGACTGATTTAACAAAATCTAGAATAGGGTTTATTCTTCTCTTTTCTCTTTTGGTGATTGCCTTTCCTCTCAAAATAGTCTCTCTTTTATAACCCTAATTAAACCACTCTCCACTTAAACAAGTGAGACACATGGGCTACAATATTTGGGCTTTTCTCTACATAGGAAGGGAGCCCAATACCCAACAGTTTTAACCCTCATTTTCGGGTAACATTCTATTTATTTCAATTAAATATTTTTTAGCCTTGATGTACTTTTTACACCCAAACCAGTTTTAAGCTAAATAGATCTACAACCAAGTTAAAAGAGATCCCAATATAAGTTATTTGAATTCGATATAGTCAAATTTTCTCGACTACTATTGAGGTTGCTTATCCATTTTAATGTGAAAAGTGTATTGACTAAAAGTAAAAAGATGAGTCGACTAAGGTTAAGGTAGTTAGAAATTATATTAAATTGACCAAGTTAATTTGAACTACAATCTTAGTGCACAATGTGACACCATAAACCCAAATTAATATATATAATAATTTATACTAGATTTTTGTAAAAATTTGTAGTGGATAAATGAAACTCCTTTTAAAAGAAAAAATAAACATTTCTAAATGATTTAGGAATTTAATTTCTCAAGGTACGTACATGAAACAATTTAAATTTGTTTCCTCAAATAAAACAATGTAATCTTAATAAACTTGATTTAATTATAATTTTTTAATTTACTTCTAAAAATTTACTAGTACTAACAAAAAAATTTGACAAAAAGTATTTTCTACTCAAATAAGTAAAAAACAACTTATAAATATCATTCCCGATATCACATATCAGAACTGAGAGTTTCCAAAAGTACAACCAGAAAAATAGAATCTTCAAAGAGGCATCTACTTCACTTCAAGATACTAAGTACAACCTATAATATTTGCGTTTCCGCAAATGTGCACACATAAACAACGAAAGCGGTGAGCTTCGAAAGCGTGTAATAATTTTAAAAAGGTGAAATGAATACCTAGAACATGAAGTAAATATTGTATCAATTACACCACAATAAATTTTGTCATGATATAATAACATATTAATTCATAGCATCAAAATGAGACAATCACAAATCCACAAGATGTTATGCATGATCTTATACTCTAAACTTCTTCTTGTTCTTTGGTATCATTCTATATCTGAAATACTTGATTAGAAGGTTGATATTATGTAACCAGACTTGTCAGACCCTACCTATATGATGAAAAAATAATCTCCACGTCAAATACCTCTAACATTCAGTTTCTCCTCTCACTGGCCTAAGCTACTCACTCCATTAAATGTGTATGATTTATAAAGTAAATTATATTTTGTTAGGATAATTTTTTGTACACTATCATCTAAAAAATTGCAATAGATATCTTGATAATCAAATACATATTTCTCTCTTAATTAATTGATCAATAAAATATCATATTTGATTTAAATGATCAATAATGCATATTTGTCATGTGTACAGTTTGGATAAAATTATAATTACTATTTTCTTTTTTTGTAAAAGACATTTAATATTTGAGTATATAAATTTTTTTTGAATGTTTGAAACTTAAAATGAGGAGAGAGAAAAGGGATAAAATGGAAAAAGAAAAATGGAAGATTTTTTGAATAAAAAGAAAATGTCATCAATACCCTAAAATTATAATGTTTGAAAAGTTTAAAGATGGGTGTTTTGATAATTTTTGTAAGCATTTGCTATATAATTGATAGCTCTATAGATAGATAATAGATATTGCAAATACAAAATTAAACCAAACCATCTATTTTTAATTGGTTTTGGTTTTTCTCTCTCTAAAGTGGAATCAAACAACTCATTATACTATATTCATTATAATTGTTGGATAATTTAAAAAATAATCAATTAAGCTTAGTTAATTAATTTAATATATTATAATTTCAAATATGAAATTGAAAATGAAAGAGAAGAAAAGTAGAAAAATAAAAGAAAGTAATAAAATATGAAAAATTTAAGAGAAAATAATTGAAAATAGAATACAAAGTATGAAAATATGATATAAGTGGAAAGATGATATAAGTTTGAAAATATTACTAACCCTTGAAAAGGTGAAGTGTCATAAAATTAGATAAAGGTGAGAAGATAATAGTGGTAGATATTAGTTTTTATAGATAGTTTAGTAGATAGTAGATTAGTAGGAGATGATAAAGATTAGGCTAAATTACATTCGTGGTCCCTTAACTTAATTTCAATTAACGTTTTAGTCCTTTATTATTTTTTCCCGATTTGGTCCTTTATTCTTTATTTGATGTTGTTAGAGATGAAAATATGAGTTTATTTAAAGATTTAAGTTATGAATTTGATGAAATTTGCATTATATTGAGGATGATAATTAATTTTATGGGTTTTGTTTGAAATTTTTGATGAATTTTTGCAAAAAAAAAAAAAGGATAACATTTTTGACATTTTAAAACATAATAGATCAAATTGTCACTTAAGATTAAAATAAAGAACCAAATCGGGAAGAAAAAAAAGATCAAGGACTAAAACGTTAACTGAAATTAAGTGAAGGGACCACAGGTGCAATTTAGCCTAAAGATTATTATGATTGCATGAAAAATGTTCTAACATATGTATTAAATTTAAGTGAGATAGTCCCACTAATGTAAATAGTTTGATTGAATAGATCTCGTTATTTTCCAACTTCAAAAAATCAAACATAGAAAGTACTAATTAGTTAAAGGCAGCAAGAAGTTGGTTATATTAGTTATCTAACTTTCGTTATATAAATGTGTGTTATAATCTAACTGTATCGTATGTTATATATTATCAACTTTAAATTCAATATTTCTTTTAATTATTTCTCTTTTAGCTCCGTCATACTTCTCATCATAATATCAAGAGAATGAAATCCTCTCTGAAGAAATGATCGTAATTATTACCAAAGAAAATATAATTCTCCTGTTATTCTACATATTTTTCTTCTCAAAGCCATTAATTTCAAATGCAAGGCAATATTTTAAAACAATGGAGTTTCTTGCAACTCATGATTGTTCTTATTGTAGTTGGGAGTGATTAAACTTGAATATAAGAATCATTTTTCATTCGAAGGCAAGCTTGGTTGCCACATGAAAGTTAAGCATAGTTAATTTTGCATGTAGTAGTAAAACAATTATTATTCTCTTTGTTATTCTACCCTATGGTAGTTAGACATTTCTAGTTCTCTTTGTGCTTTTATTCTATGTGATTAGTTTTGTTAACCAAATTCAATATTTGAAGAATCAAGGTTGGAATTTATCATTCTTTCAAATTAGCCCAGAGTAGGTTGAAAATTTCATCGAATATTATGCACGACTGCTTCTATTTTCTTCATCATTTTATTTTTTGGTATATGTAATTTTTATTACTTAGTCACACTGTATTCACTACGTGAAAAACCTATTTTGCATCGCTTTTTTTAAGCCATTTACAGAGCTTTTTCAAAAAAATAAGCGCTGTAAAACCATACAACAACGCATTTTAAAATAAAAAAGTGCTGTAAAATAGGTGGATATATAGCGCGCTTGTTATACAAACACGCTGCTTGTTCTTATGCACGTTTTACAACGCTTTTTCCAAAAACTGCTGTAATAGGTGCATTCAATAGATGCATTATTATGCACGTATTATAGCGCTTTTTCAAAAAACCGCTGTAATATGTGCATTCTTATTGTAGTTTTATTAAAAAAACGCTGTAAATGAAATTTTTAAAAACGCTTGTTTGAGGTTTTTTATGGCATTTTTTTAGAAAGCGCTTTTTTTTTTTTAATTTTTTTTCCAAAATCATTTTCATCCAAAATCAGTTCACAATCAATTCATCACAATCATTTCACAATCAGTACACAATCAGTACACAACAACAGAACTATATAACTTTATAATTTAACTTTATAACTTTACATATTTACACAATCAGTTCACAACAAACTACAGAACAGAACAGAATACATATTCATATACATATTCACATATTGACAACAGCACAGAACTATATACATATTCATATAACTACATATTCACAACAAATCAATTGTGCCATATTCATATACATATAACTATCAGAACTACAACACAGAACATAACTACCATATATTCATATAACTATCCCTTGCAGCATGCCATTTCTCAGCAAATCAAATAATCTTCATTTCGATCACATACTAACACCAGTCTTCCTTTATTTCAGTTAGATCTCTTTCAGATTATGTTGGACTGGAATTGTCAAAGTACTGTGCGATATAAAAATTGAACATAAATAAGTTAGAATCAAATATATACATAGTTTATATATGAAAATCAAATAATGAAAATACCGTACCGTTTCTGGGATTATAGTTTGATTCATAGCAACAATCTCCTTCATGAATCGCAATATATAGTACCCACAGTCTATGTTGTTAGTTTGACGAGGGCACTATATGTAACACCCCAAATTTTATAATAAACTATTTTATTAATTAAATAGGAATTTAGATAATTAATTTGGTGTTAAAATTATTTTAGAATATATGTTGATTAGTTTTATGAATAATTTTCTTTATAGGTGTGTTTTCTATGATGTGCTAATCTTGTACATAATTGACCAAATATGTTATATGAATAATAAATGTTATATTTTATTATTTTATATATTTTTCTAAAAATAATAGTATATTAGTGTAAACATTTTAAAGAATAAGATTTAGGAGATTTTACGTGTATATGTGAGTTGGTAATTAATATGATATTTTCTTGTGTGTTTGACTAATATTAAATGTATGTGCACTTAATTATATTTAATTATTTCTAAATATATGTTATTTTAAATATTTATTTTATAAATTATTATCTTGAGATAGTAGTAATATTATGTTTGATTTTCTTTATTTTTATATACTTATTTTGGAATTGTTATTATATATAT
>JBBPBQ010020321.1:16054267-16087268 GCA_037974755.1 Cicer yamashitae | reverse complement strand
ATATATATATATATATATATTTATTATGATTTAGTAATTAACATAAAATATTTTTGTTATATTTATTTATTTTATAATTTTGACTATTCTCTAATGATAGTATTATTATAACGTGAGTATTTTAAAAAATAAGTATAATTATAGTGATTAATTTGAATATGAGAGTTTGGGTTGTTTAATATGTATTTTTTTAAAAGGTTAATTATTTTAATTACTCTAATTTATCATATATTAGTTATGAAGTATTAGTAATGTTTTGAAAATTAAATGATGTTTGGAGAAGTATTAAAAATGAGAAAAATGCGATTAAGTAACTATTAATTTTGTTTTAGCAAAATAAAAATAATAGTAGTAAAACATAAAATAAATAAGGAGACCAATGGGCTTGACCCATGTGAACCCTAAAAAAATAAGAAAGAGAGCTTCAACAGCCGCCATAAGCAAGAGGAAACACAATAACATGCCTATCGTTTGACACCGGTGATCGATAAGTGTTCCAGAAAACATTCTCCATTTTTCTCCAAAATTTAGTATGTTGTTTCACTCATTTAGTTAGTCAATTAAACACACTTTCCCAGCTTTTTAACCATCCCAATTTCTCTCTAAAATACCCGACTTCCCCGTTTGTGCAATTCATTATTTTGCACCGTTCTTCTTTACCGTAAGTCCGATTTGATTGAAACCAACGCCAAAATGATCGTGTGAAAAGTGGTTATATTATCAACCGATTGGTTTTCTGATTTATGGTAAGTTTCCTTGACCAAATTTCGAAATTAGTTTTAGAGTGCCTTCTCATAATTTATTTTTAAATGTTTACCCAAATACTGTGGAGTTAGATCGATTGAAGGACAAAGAGTCAATGAACAAAGGTCGTTTGCTCGTGGAATCGTATTCGTGTGTGAAAGCATCGAAATAAGGTAAGGGTGAGAGAGCGTTTGAATTCATGAGTATAATATATTGTGAGATGAATAGGAAAACCGTATTTCCCAACGACTCATCCGGGATTTGCTACGTCCGGCAATAGCCCTTTGAGGGATAAATTAATTAATGTGCAAATATGGAAATTGTGAGATTAAAATATAGAAAAGAAATATTTATAAGTTGTTGATTGATTTAAATTCTGTGGTGTTTAATATTATTGTGATATTGGGTGTCGAATTAATTTTATGTATATGTTTGATTAGATAAGTTTATGCGATATGATAATAAAAGATGGATGCGTTGTGATAATTTTACGTGATGATGATGACGTATGATTAATAGTTGTGATGTTATAAATTTGTGATAAGTTTATGTGATGATGTATGATTGATAATAGTGATGCTATAATTTTGCGATGAGTTTATGTGATGATGATGATGTGTGATTAATGATAGTGATGTTATAAATTTGTAATGAGAATATTGAAGTAACCTCATAGTTGATGAAAGACTTCAATTTTTGTTTGCGATGACGGTCTTAATGGAGTATCATAGGCCAATGAGGGGAGAAAATAAATATTGAGAATTGTGAAGTGGAGATTATTTTGTCATCATATAGGTAGGACCTGACAAGCCTAGTGATTCCGGGGAAGTACAGCTGAATGAGCCTGATCGTGGCGGTCTGCTGTTGAGCCTTAAGGCAAGATTGTTAGGTGACTTGGAGGTAGGACTCCAAATGTCGGGAGCTACCATGCAACACACGTTTACCTCAACTGTCACGTATATGTGTCTCGGTTTGAGTTGAGGGGATCTATGAGGACAAAGCCAATTTGAATTGTCCGTCCATCGGGATGGTGGGATAGTATCAAGCCTCCTAACCAAGTACTTCAGAGTTAAAATGGTACCACATTGAGAAGTAGAGTCTAAGCTCATGCATAGCATTGCATTTTCTTGTGATTCTTTTCTTGTGATTAATAATTATGGTGTGCGTTAATAATTTCTCTTAGATGATTTGATGTCTATAGTGAAATGTATTGATTTTACTAATTATGGTGTGCGTTTATCCTTCTCTTTATTTCCTAATAGGATATCTACAACGTATTTCTTTACATTCACTGGATCGAGTTTAAACATCGAAAGCTTATGCGGAGACAAGAATGAAAATCTATTTGACAATCTGCGCGTGCACACCAACTTCTCATACAAAAAACCTTCAATAAAAATTTCAAATTAGATTAATTACCAATAAATTAAATTAAAAACCAATAAATGCAATTAAAAGTAATTTTTACCTAATGTATAAGCTGATGACAGTAGCAGTCAGCTCCTTATGGTTGAGAAGTTCGTATATGTGCTCTTTTTCAAGTAGTTCTTCATACTTATCTCCGAAAATAGCTTTATCCATGCTTATGATGCATGTGCGGGTGGTTTATTGGATTGAATCTGAAAAAATGAGGTTAATCAAGTTGTTAGTTTATTGAATTTGAAAAAATGACAAACCTTACAGAATAAATGTGACAAACCTTTTCAGGTGATGTGACTGACTCGTTTCTAGGAATCTTCTTATCATTCCCTTTAGACTTTGTCTGAATCTAAATAAATGTGAAATTAAAGTTAACAGCGGAAAAAAATCAGCAATTAAATATACTCAATCATAATCATATATCGTGCAATTAAATATACATATCAATTAAACATACATTTCAATTAAACATACCTTATCAAGGGCAACAAGATGTTTGGGCCATGCCACGTAACTACCTATTGCTTCGCCCAAATACTTCATATCTGCATCATTGTCCGGTATAGGCCACGGTGCATTTGGTTCCAAAGCAATCACCAGTGATACTTTGACATGGCCGACATGGATCGGTGTGTTGTGCAATACTTCTCCCAAAGTATTGTACAATGTTCCTTTTTCGACCTTGCGATGAGAAGGGGAGGATAAATACAACACGCAAGGAAAGACACCCTAAATCTGGTTAATACATAAGTATGTGAAACAATTAGGTTGAATGAATATCTTATTTTATTAAGTAATTAATTACCTCGGGAAGACTTTGAGACCAATGCTGCAACTCGCGTTTTCACTCTCCATTTGTATTTCATGTTGGAGCTGATCTGGAAGTTGCTTGTCTTTATTCGTCTTCACCAAGAGTGCCACTTACTCTGTTAGGACTTTGATCTTCTCTAATACCTCCTCATTAGATGGATTTTGGCACTTCTCCATTGAAAAGTAGATTTTAGGAGTTACGCCAAATCCTTTCCCCCTCACGCGGCCGGAATACTCAGGAACATTAAACACTTTACTGAGTATGTCCCTGCAACTAGCTTTGTTGTCCTCTTGATTTTCGGAACTTTGTTGAGATTCTCCTAAAATACACGTACGATTAAAAAGATAAGTTCAATATCATTTTTAAAATACAATATTAAAAAATATTAAAGTGATAATATACTTACACAAAGTTCTATTACTTTTTGAACATTTTCATTATCAACCACTCCATCTTTATTTACACGAGCTTCCTTCCACAAGATATGACGACCCAATGGTTGATCGGATTGGGTCTCTTGTAGCTATTCGTTAAGATCATAAACAAAATAATAGTTAGAAACTATAGTTTATAATGTACCACATTATATAAAAGTGTTGTTTAATTAATTACTTACAAGTTTTTGCTCTAGACGTGCATATCCCATTAATTACTTATGGATGCGTCGGATATTTTGCCCTCTCGCGCTTTTTCGTACTGATACTCTATATAAAAAAAATAACAATCGTGTAAAAATTTAAAATACGCTATGAATATGAATAATAAAACACAAATGCTAATAAATTAATCACTTATACATCAAACGCGGGGTCTGAATGTTTTGCTACAAATGCGCTCCATTCCTCATTTGATATATAGTGTTTATATATTTTTGGAGCTTTAGCATTCGTATTTCCATCACGATCTCTTAGATAGCAGTTTGAGAGATGTGATATAAAACCCCGGTGTATTTTCCCGGCAACTCTCAGCACGTAAGTCTTTCTCACCTCTTCAACATCAAAAGTAGTCTGCAAACCAAATAAAGTTATAGTTTGAGTAAAGTATTTCAATATAAAAAAATTATAAGTAACAAAAAAGTGGAGTAAAAAAGTTACTTGTATATCAGTCCACATTAAATCTTTTGCATCCTTCAACGCCTTATCTCTCCAATCGTCAATTGTAATGGGGATATGTTGACGAATAACAGCACCAATATAACTTACAAACATGGAGCTGTTGGGGTCAATTGGCTGACCACTTTCATTCCATCCCTCAAATTTTATGCTTTCAAAAAGTAAACAGCAAACAAAGTATAGTATACCTCAAATTTTATGCCATTACTTCTTGCTTTTATGACATTTTGCATGGTGGTTGCACCACGTTTAACTTCATTTTCATAAGTCAATGAAGTCTTGGTGTTGACAACTTCTTCATTTTGACAATCTAACTCCTTGTTGGTATTCATTTATCTACAACAAGTTCAACATGCAGTTCAGTATAACTTCAACAAGTTCAACATGCAGTAGTCTAAGTACGTAGCAGTATAAGTTCAACATGCATTTTAGTGAAACAAAAAATTAACAAATACAATACCTGAAAAGTGCGAAGAAATACGTAGGGTTCGTAGGGTTACGGCTTCGTTTAGTAACAAAGAAGAACAACGCAGAAATACGAACAGTTCGTAGGTTCGTAGGGTTTGCAGAAATACGTTATGAGAGTGAGTAACAAAGATGGTTCGCAATGAGAAGGAGAATGAAGAGGAGGAGGAAACAAGCGTATGAAGTTTACATAATGAGGGTTAGTAACAAAAATGGTTTGTAGGGTTCGCAATGAGAAGGAGAATGAAGAGGAGGAGGAAACAAGCGTATGAAGTTTACGTAATGAAGAGGAAACTGAAGCGGTTTACTGTTATATATAAAACCCTATTACAACACTTTTTTGAAAAAGCACTGTAAAAGACCTCCTTATTTTATTTTTTAAAAGCCTATTACAGCGCTTTTTTAGACGCCTTTTAAAGCGCTTGTGCAAAAGCGCTGTAAAAGACCTCTTTGTTTTATTTATTTAAAGGCCTTTTACAGCGCTTTTCCACAAAGCGCTTTAAAAGGCTTCTTTGTTTTATTATGTGCAAGGGCTATGTGACCCTTTTACAGTGCTTTTCCACAAAGCGTTTTAAAAGGCTTCTTTGTTTTATTATGTGCAAGCGCTATGTAACCCTTTTAGAGCGCTTTTTCACAAAGCACTTTAAAAGGCTTCTTTGTTTTATTATGTGCAAGTGCTACGTGACCCTTTTACAGCGCTTTTCCCACAAGCGTTTTAAAAGACCTCCTTATTTTATTTTATTTTATTAAAAGCCTTTTACAGCGCTTTTTCAGAAAACGCTTTAAAAGACCTCTTTGTTTTTTAAAGGCTTTTTATAGCGCTTATTGACAAAAAGCGGTGTAAAATTACAAATTACAATATGTTCAGTTCAGTTTATGTTCAGTTCAAGTTAAATATGTTAAATTACAATATAAGTTCAGTTTCCGTAAAATGCTAAATAATTAGTAAAATACCTATATTTTGATTTTTTTCTTCCAAATAATTAGTTAAATATCTATATATATATCAATGCTAAATTATACTGGGATGATCAGTTCAAGTTCAAGAAAAATTCCCAGTACTTTCAAACAAAGCTTTTTCATGTTCAATATAAGCAGAAAATCAGTTCCGACTTAAATTACATGAACTTAGTATAAAACACTAAGATCAAGCTAAATATAAGCAGAAAATAAGTATAAGCAGAAAATCAAATACTTTTCAAGCTAAATACTAAAATGCTCAATTCTGGCAGATCAAACAATTAAATTACATGAACTCAGTTCAGATTACATGGCTTATAAAACAATTAAACACATTAAGATGCCCTTCTTCTTTTCCTAGTGGGATTCACATTTGATTCTCCATTAGCGATACGAAAGGATGGATTAAAATTCCCTCATCATGATGATCTCTAAGATATAAATCATCATCAATTGAATCAATTTCATGTGGTTGTGATGTTGCAAAGAAAATATAATTACCAAAATCTTTGTAACAGTCCGATTTTTTTCACAAACGCGAGTGTATTTTTTATTTTTTTTATAAATAAGTAAATAAATTAATAAATACTTTTAGATGAAATATTTAATGTCGTATCACAACGACAAAAGCCAACAACATTTACGACAGCGGAATTATTTTTGAAATTAAAAATCCAAAGTATTTAAACTTCTCCAAGTCACATCAAAAAAATATTACAAGGACCCATCAAAATATAAGTCAAGCTGACAATATAGGTACCTTCTTCCCAAAATAAATAATTACAACCACCAACAAAAAGACTTTTAGATCCTATACAGTCGCCTAATCTGATCATGCTACAAAAAGCAATTCAACCCGGGTGATCTCCATGCGACCAGCATAAAACTCCTGACACCGCTCCGATCAGGCATGACTAACTACCTTCCCCTCTCCAAGGTACTAACCAGTAGGACGATCCTGAATCTCATCTGAGGGCAAAGCCCAGATTACCACAAAAGTTGTAAAGGATCACCAACCGAAATTAACAAATATCACATAACATTTAAATTTTAAATGCATAAAATCACCCTTCAACTTAGCATCTATCTAGAAAGGGTTTGCATATACTGAACATGCATAAACAAGGTTGAAAAATGATGTTTTGGACCAAACTGCACTACTGTATTCGAATACAACCTCTGTGTAGTGGAATACAATTGCGAAAACAGCAGAAAAACAGCAAAAACAACACTAATGTATTCGAATACAGCCTCTCTGTATTCGAATACAACATTCCATTCAACTGTATTCGACTACATCCCCTGTGTAGTCGAATACAGCTTCAAAAATGCAAGTCAGAGGCAACACCATTCAACTGTATTCGACTACAACCAATGTGTATTCGAATACAACTGTCAAAATGATAGATTTTCAGTTTTGAAACATTTCAAAATTATTCAAACACTTTCCAAATCATTCTAACACTTTCCCCACCAATTCAATCAATCACAACGCCAAATACGGCACAATTAACCCACCACAATCAATTATGCATATACAACCATCATAACACATTAAACATGACTCGCATGTCAAACATCCTAATGCAATGCGTATATGCCAATGCACATGACATCATTCCGTGGCCCTTCCGATCACCACTATCACCATGGCCCATCCGGTCACCATGTACTATGAAATGCATTATATCGTGGCCCATCCGGGGACCACTATCACCATGGCCCATCCGATCACCATGTACTATGAAATGCATTATATCGTGGCCCATCCGGTCACCACTATCACCATGGCCCATCCGGTCACCATATACTATGAAATGAATTATGTCGTGGCCCATCCGGTCACCACTATCACCATGGCCCATCCGGTCACCAGATACTATGAAATGCAAGAGCAATTATATCGTGGCCCATCCGGTCCCCACTATCACCATGGCTTATCCGGTCACCATATACTATGAAATGCATGAGCATACTCTGACTCTCGAGACCACAATCATTAAGTAAATGCAGCAAATCAAAGATTCCCCGTTTTTAATACTCATTTAACACTAATGATTCTCAAATTTAACACAGAGTATACTCAACGCATACAATCCTCAAATCACATGAAATTGAGTTCACAATTCATATTGAATTCAAATCACCACATACACCATCTCATCAATTCATTTCACACCAAATCGAAATCCACACATAAATTGCATTCATTCAAAACCCCACATCCTCAAACATCAAGCAAATTTCCACATTCATAATATTACCCGTAAACATGTCAACCATACCAAGCAAAAATCACCATCACCCACACCTCAAAACTCATTAAATTCAATTTCACCATTTTACCTATAAAATGCATTAAATTCATTTCTCACAACATCACACCTCAAACCCACCAAATTTATTTTCCCCAACCTCACAAATAAGGTCCTAAATGCAAACTAAAAGTTTGGAAGGAACCCCTTACCACGATGGTAGCTCAAATGGACGATTACGACACCGCGATAAAATTCCGGTAAAACTTCACTCGCAACGACGCTTCCAAAACTAGCTCACTAGCACCGCAACGTGACAGGGAGCAACTTTCTCTCCAGTCACTTCGCGAGAGGAAGCTTAGATCTAGGTGATATGTGAGGTTTTACGTTTGGGGTTTTTGAAAAAAAAAACAAAGGAAAGAGAGGAAGAAGATGGAGTGACGTGCGTAGGCAGAGAAAATGTTTTTTCTTTTCCTTTTCTTCCTTTCCTTTCATATATATATACTACTCATAATATATATATATATCCCAAACCAACAAATTTCAAATACTCTCACACACACCCCAATCATTTTGTTAAAAATATATATTCTCATGGCAACTCAATTGACAGGTAAATTTTTTAGGAACTATAGATATTTTTAACAAAATAGTCCAGTAATAAATTTTCCGCAACCAAATTAAATTATTTCTCACCAAATAATTTAAAACGGGACCCACAAAAAATATCTATGGCATTTATCATCAAAAATACCAATAAAACTGGCTAAAAAGCCTCAGAATTCAACATAAAAACACGTCAAAATACAAAAAGTACAAATTAAAATTAAGGGTCTTACATCCCTAAAATTAGTTTCGTCCTCGAAACTACGGGTCGATAAACAACTTAGGGTGTTGTTCCCTCATCTTGCTCTCCAATTCCCAAGTCGCATCTCCGGTAGTTGGATTCCAAATCACTTTGACCAACGAAACATCTTTGTTCCTTAATCGCTTAATCTTTCTGTTATCAATTCTCACAGGTGGTACTTCGAATGACAAGTTATCCTTCAGCTGAATTCTATTCGGTTCAATCACATGCGACGAATCCGAAATGTATTTATTTAATTGCGACACATGAAACACGTCGTAAATATTAGATAGTATCGGAGGCAGAGCAATCCGATAAGCTACCGGTCCGATTCGTGGAAAAATATGATATGGTCCAATAAATTTAGGAGTCAATTTCTTTGATTTCAAGGCTCTACCAACTCCAGTTGTAGGCGTGACTCTCAGAAACACATGGTCACCCTGCTCAAATTCTAGAGGTCTGCGACACTTATCTACATAAGTGTAGTTTGTTGCACCATCTTAGGTCCTACAATCATACTTTCACCATCCTTATACCAACACAAAGGTGTTTGACACTTGCGCCCATATAAAGCCTCATATGGTGCCATTCCAATACTTGCGTGAAAACTATTGTTATAAGTAAATTTAACCAACGGTAGTACATCATCCCAACTCCCTCTATCATCCAATACACATGCTCTCAAAAGATCTTCCAAGGACTGATTTGTTCTCTCAGTCTGTCTGTCAGTTTGTGGATGGTAAGTTGAACTCAACCTTAGTTTCGTTCCAAACGCATCATGCAATGCTCCCCAAAAGTGCGACGTGAATTTCGGATCACATTCTGACACAATACTCGACGGTACTACGTGTAATCTCACAATTTCAGCAATGTAGATCTCTGTTAGCTTATCGACCTTATAGGTGGTCTTCATTGGTAAAAAGTGTGCGGATTTAGTCAGTCGATCCATTATCACCCATATAGAATCATTCTTTCTCCTTGTCTTCGGCAATTTAGTTATAAAATCCATGGAAATGTTGTCCCACTTCCATTCTGGTATGTCTAAAGGTCGCAACATTCCAGCAGGCCTTTGGTGTTCCACTTTCGCTTTCTGACAAGTTAAACAAGTTGACACATACTCCGCCACATGCCTTTTCATTCCGGGCCACCAATAATTCTGTCTCAAATCCTGATACATCTTTGTCGCTCCAGGATGAATACTCAATTTACTCTTACGAGCCTCGTCTAAAATTGTTTTCCTCAGATCTGCAGCTTCTGGTACACAAATTCTCCCATTACATCTCAAAATATTATTCGGCCCAATCTTAAACTCAGTCGTTTTCCCTTGCACTATTAGATTCCTCTTCTCTTGAATTAAAGCGTCATTTTGAAAATTCGCAATGTCTTCAAGTAGTCCACTCGAAATCTTAATCATTCTGAATTTCAAAATTCCCGGTGCAAACTCTACGTTCAAGTGTAGATCTCTGAATGCTTCCCACAACTCTTGTTGTCTAGCCATCACTATTGAAGACACCGATACACTTCTTCTACTCAACGCATCACCAATTCATTGGCCTTCCCAGGGTGGTACTGCAGTGTGAAATCAAAATCCTTAAGATCTCCATCCATCTCCTCTGTCGCATATTCAACTCCTTCTGATCGAACATATATTTCAAACTTTTATGGTCACTGAACACTGTGAACATGCTTCCATATAAGTAATGCCTCCAAATCTTTAATGCAAAAACTACAGCAGCAAGCCTTAAATCATGAGTAGGATAGTTCCTTTCATGAATCTTCAATTGCCTTGAGGCGTAAGCTACAACTTTCTTGTGTTGCATCAGAACACATCCCAAACCTTGGAGAGAGGCATCACAATAAACTTCATACGGTTCTTCTGGTTGCGGTAAGATCAAAACCGGTGAGGTCGTCAAGTTTTTCTTCAGTAACTGAAAATTTTCCTCACACTCCTCCCTCCAAGCAAACGGTTGATCCTTTCTAGTAAGTTGCGTCAACGGAGCTACAATCTTCGCAAAACCTTCAATAAACCTCCTGTAGTAACCTACCAGCCCTACGAAACTTCGTATGTCAGTGACAGTCTGAGGCTGTTTCCAAGCAAGAACTGACTTAATCTTTGCCGGATCTACAGCGATTCGTTCCTTAGTTATCACATGACCTAAGAAATTCACTTCGTCAAGCCAAAACTCACACTTCGACAAATTGGCATACAATTGCTTCTCGAGTAAGATTTCAAGAACTTGGCGCAAATGCTCTTCATGTTCTTCCGCAGTCTTTGAATAAAACAGAATATCATCAATGAACACCACAACAAACTTATCCAGAAATGGACTGAAGATTCTGTTCATGTAATCTATAAAAATTGCCGGTGCATTGGTAACTCCAAATGGCATGACCAGATATTCATAATGTCCATAACGAGTTCTGAAAGGAGTTTTCTGAATATCTTCTTCTCTTACTATGATCTGATGGTAACCCGACTTCAAGTCAATCTTTGAAAATACCGCGACTCCTCTCAACTGATCCATCAAATCATCAATACGTGGCAAAGTATATCGATTCTTAATAGTCACCTTATTAAGTTGCCGATAATCCACACATAAGCGTGAGCTTCCATCCTTCTTCTTAACTAGCAACACCGGAGCTTCCCATGGTGATACACTTGGTCTAATAAACTTCTTCTCCAACAAATCTTCAATTTGGCCCTTTAGTTTATTTAATTCCAATGGTGACATTCGATACGGCACTATCGAAATTGGTCCGGTTCCTGGATGCAAATCAATGAAAAATTCCACTTCTCTGACCGGTGGTAATCTTGGAATTTTTTGTTGGAAATACGTCTGGTTACTCCTAAACACTTTGATTTTGTTAGCAGCTAGATACTTAACAACTCCTGCTTCAGGGAAAAGAACCAGTTTGCGAGCACAATCCAAAATGACATAATAATACGACATCCAATCCATACCAAGAATGACCTCAAGTGATTGTAGAGGTAAACAAATCAAATTAATTAAGAAATCCCTATTCTGAATAGTCACTCGACACTGTAAACATGCAGTATTCACTGTCAACGTCTTAACAGGCGTAGAAACAACCAAATCAAATGGTAGAGGCGACATAGATAACTTCAGACGATTCACACAATCCATAGCAATGAAGGAATGGGTTGCCCCCGAATCAAAAAGTGCATTAAGAGTGTTACCTGCAATCTCACAGTCACGTTGAATCAGATTTCCAGATGGATTTCCAGCTTCAGCACCCACGCAATACACGAGTCCTCTAGCAGTAGGACGAGCAACCCTAGTTACATTCACAGCCGGTTCCACTTTCGGAGCTTTACAATCCTTTGAAATATGTCCTTGTTTCTGGCAATTGTAGCAAGTAAGTCCCTTAGAGGTGCAAACATTAGCATAATGTCCCTCTCCACTACATTGGAAACATCGATTTCCTTGTACCAATTGCCTTCTGCAATTCTGGTTATCCATGTGATTCTGACCCCTGTTGTTGTTCAGCGATCGGTTATAGGGCTTAGCAATTGGATTCCCCTTGTTGCCCTGATAACTCACCCGACTAGGCCCCCCTGAACTAAAGTTCCCTCCACGGTTGGCCCTTCTATTCGTCATATCCTCCACCTCTCTACATTTTTCCACAAGAACTTGGAAACGTTGAATTCCCAAGGGTAAAACAGAATCTTGAATCTTATACTTCAATCCGGCTTGGAAACGATGGCAGATAATGGTTCATCAACCTCTTCACGGAAAAATATGAAATGCCTTGACAAAGACTCAAACTTAGCGGCATATTCACCCACAGTCATATTCCCCTGATGAAGTTTTAGAAAATCATCACCCAATTTGGTCCTGACACTCATCGAGAAGTATTTGTCTAAAAACTTCCTTTTGAATGACTCCAACCTCACCTCCTCATGATTCGATCCCATTAAAAGTCTTGTACTCCTCCACCAATACTCCGCATCCCCTAGCAACATGTAAGTAGCATAATTAACTTTCACCCCTGCTTGACAGTTAATCATTTCAAAGATTTTCTCCACCTCTTGGATCCACTGATCCGCTTTCTCCGAATTTTCATCACCCCTAAACTTGGGAGGATTGTAACGACGAAAGTCTTCTAATCCTCTTGACTCAGCAGCATGGATCTCTCTTTCCCTTTTCTCTAGATCCCGTTGAGTCTTAGCAGCAGTCTGTGCAACAATAGAAGCAGCCATGTTAATCATAGCTTCCGCCAGTAGGTCATCCCTATTAACATTGACCCTTGGAGCGTCATTCCTTCTTGTTGGCATGGTTTCCTACAAAACCAGCATCAATAAGATATCTCAACACCACTTCGAAAAACTCTAAGTATAACTTCCGACTAAACCAATCACAAAGCTAAACCGAACCCGACAACTCAGACAAATCACCCCGACGCATGATCAGATAACAACCCCAACCTACAGGTTGACCTACAATCTATAACCATAAGCTCTGATACCACAATTGTAACAACCCGATTTTTTTTTAAAAACAAATTCAACTCCATAAATAAATAAGTAAATAAATGAATAAATACTTTTGGATGAAATATTTAATGTCGTATCACAACGACAAAAGCCAACAACATTTACAACAACGGAATAGTTTTTGAAATTACAAATCCAAAGTATTTAAACTTCTCCAAGTCAATTCAAAAAAATATTACAAGGACCCATGAAAATATAAGTCAGGCTGACAATATAGGTACAATCTTCCCAAACTAAATAATTACAACCACCAACAGAAAGACTTTTAGATCCTATACAGTTGCCTAATCTGATCATGCTTCAAAAAGCTATTCAATCCGGGTGATCTCCACGCGCCCAGCACAAAACTCCTGACACCGCTCCGATCAGGCATGACTAACTACTTTCCCCTCTCCAGGGTACTAACCGATAGAACGATCCTGAATCTCATATGAGGGCAAAGCCCAGATTTCCACAAAAGTTGTAAAGGATCGCCAACCGAAATTAACAAATATCACATAACATTTAAATTTTAAATGCATAAAATCACCCTTCAACTTAGCATGCATCTAGAAAGGGTTTGCATATGCTAAACATGCATAAACAAGGTTGAAAAATGAAGTTTTGGACCAAACTGCAAAAATAGCACTAATGTATTCGAATACAGCCTCTCTGTATTCAAATACAGCATTCCATTAAACAGCAAAAACTTCAAAAACAGCACTAATGTATTCGAATACAGCCTCTCTGTATTCAAATATAGCATTCCATTAAACTTTATTCGACTACATCCCTTGTGTAGTCGGATACAGCTTCAAAAATGCAAGTCAGAGGCAAAACCATTCAACTCTATTTGACTACAACCTATGTGTATTCGGAAACAACTGTCAAAATGATAGATTTTCAGTTTTGAAACATTTCAAAATCATTCAAACACTTTCCAAATCATTCTAACACTTTCCCCACTAATTAAATCAATCACAAAGCCAAATACGGCACAATTCACCCACCACAATCAATTACGCATATACAACCATCATAACACATTAAACATGACTCGCATGTCAAGCATCCTAATGCAATGCGTATATGCCAATGCACATGACATCATTCTGTGGCCCATCCGGTCACCACTATCACCATGGCCCATCCGGTCACCATGTACTATGAAATGCATGATCTCGTGGCCCATCCGGTCACCATGTACTATGAAATGCATTATATCGTGGCCCATCCGGTGACCACTATCAACATGGCCCATCCGGTCACCATGTACTATGAAATGCATTATATCGTGGCCTATCCGATCACCATGTACTATGAAATGCATTATATCGTGGCCCATCCGGTGACCACTATCAACATGGCCCATCCGGTCACCATGTACTATGAAATGCATTATATCGTGGCCCATCCGGTGACCACTATCAACATGGCCCATCCGGTCACCATGTACTATGAAATGCATTATATCGTGGCCTATCCGATCACCACTATCACCATGGCCCATCCGGTCACCATGTACTATGAAATGAATTATGTCGTGGCCCATCCGGTCACCACTATCACCATGGCCCATCCGGTAACCATATACTATGAAATGCATGAGCAATTATATCGTCGCCCATCCGGTCACTATATACTATGAAATGCATGAGCATACTCTGACTCTCGAGACCACAATCATTAAGTAAATGCAGCAATTAAAAGATTCCCCGTTTTTAATGCTCATTTAACACTAATGATTCTCAAATTTAACACAGAGTATACTCAACGCATACAATCCTCAAATAACATGAAATTGAGTTCACAATTCATATTGAATTCAAATCACCACATACACCATCTCATCAATTCATTTCACACCAAATCGAAATCCACACATAAATTGCATTCATTCAAAACCCCACATCCTCAAACATCAAGCCAATTTCCACATTCATAATATTACCCATAAACATGTCAACCATACCAAGCAAAAATCACCATCACCCACACCTCAAAACTCATTAAATTCAATTTCACCATTTTACCCACAAAATGCATTAAATTCATTTCTCACAACGGACAATTACGACACCGCGATAAAATTCCGGTAAAACTTTTCTCGCAACGAGGTTTCCAAAACTAGCTCACTAGCACCGCAACGTGACAAGGAGCAACTTTCTCTTCAGTCACTTCGCGAGAGGAAGCTTTGATCTAGGTGATATGTGAGGTTTTACGTTTGGGGTTTTTGAAAAAAAAAACAAAGGAAAGAGAGGAAGAAGATGGAGTGACGTGCGCAGGTAGAGAAAATGTTTTTTCTTTTCCTTTTCTTCCTTTCCTTTCATATATATATACTACTCATAATATATATATATATCCCAAACCAACAAATTTCAAATACTCTTACACACACCCCAACCATTTTGATAAAAATATATATTCTCATTGCAACTCAATTGACAGGTAAATTTTTTAGGAACTATAGATATTTTTAACAAAATAGTCCAGTAATAAATTTTCCGCAACCAAATTAAATTATTTCTCACCAAATAATTTAAAACGGGACCCACAAAAAATATCTATGGCATTTAACATCCAAAATACCAATAAAACTTGCTAAAAAGCCTCAAAATTCAACATAAAAACACGTCAAAATACAAAAAGTACAAATTAAAATTAAGGCTCTTACAATGTTCATCATTATTGTTATCATCACTTATTTTATTGGTCGATAGTACAACAGACCATTTATCATCAGCAGGATCAGTGACATAAAACACTTGTTGAGCTTGCAACGCTAAAATAAAAGGCTCATCTTTGTATCCCACCCTATTAAAATCGACAAGCAAGAACCCTGACTCATCAATCCGGACGCTATTATTATTATCGACCCACTTTCAACCAAATATGGGAACACGAAACATTGTGTAGTCTTACTCCCATATGCACTCGCACTCGATAACCCCAAAATATGATAGATTTGCATATATTGGGTTTTTGTCTTTTGCACTTGAGATATGCATCGCTTCAGCTACTAGAGTGACTCCGCTATTTTGCATAGTGGTTTGATGATCTTGTTCTTTGGTATAAAATGTGTAGCCATTAATTACATAACCGGTGTAAGAAAAGACATGTAAACTCGGACCATTTGCTAGCCACCTGAATGTTGGTGAAATTGAACCGGGGTCTATATCAAATTTATTGGTCAAACCATGTACTTTTTCAAGTATTTGATATCCAGTCGGTGCTAAAGGAGCTTTATCTTCCTCTGATTTTCCATTGAATGCATTTCTCCACCCACGATACTAATGACTATAAGATAAAAATCTACGATGTCCAAGAAATACATTCTTCTTACAATGTTTCAACCGCATGCAATTTGTACTCTCTTCACATATTGGACATGCACACTGACCTTTAATGCTATAACCTGATAAATTACCATATGCTGGAAAATCATTAATTGTGCCGAACAACATAGCCCTCAAATTGAAACATTCTTTCTTATACCCATCATAAACTTCCACACCTGTCTCCCACATAATTTTTAAATCTTCAATTAAAGGAGCCAAGTATACGTCGATATCATTCCTTGGTTGTTTGGGTCTAGAAATTAACAGAGACAACATCATAAACTTAAGCTTCATACATAACCATGGAGGTAGGTTATAAATCAACAAAATCACAGGCCACGTGTTGTGTGAGATGCTTTGAAGACCATGTCGATTCATTCCATCAGTAGAAAGTGAAACTCGTAGATTTCTTGACTCTATCCCGAATTCAGGATACTGCAGGGGGTCGAAACTTTCCATCTCTAATTCTTTCATCTGCATGCCATGTCAAGTATTTTGAATCTTCTTCACTGCGATACATGCGCCTAAATCTTGGTATTATAGGAAAATACCAAACGACTTTTACTGGAGTAGATTCTTTCTTCATATATCGAGAGACATTGCATGTTAAAATGCAATTGTTATGACATGCATGAATCCTTTCGTAACTCATACCAATAGAGCACAAAATTCGTTTAGCCTCGTAGGTTCGACTGGGAAGTTCATTATCATCTGGCAACATATCTTTTAAGAGTGTTAGTAATTCTGTGAAGCTTTTATCAAATCATCCATTACTCGCTTTTAAGTTGTACAACTTTAATATCGCCGACAATCTTGTGAATTTAGTACAACCATTATATAATGGTTTCTCTGCATCACTCAACAAGCTCTCAAACATTTTAGGACAATCACGAAGATCTTCTTCAACTGCTTTTGCAATCTCATCAACTCGGTTCGGCTCATATGTATTCGTGTCGAAATCAGTTGAAGCATATGTATCTCTGCGGGTGTTTCCATTTTTTTTTCTCACCATGTCTTATCCAACATGTATAGCTTTGATCAATTCCATACCATACTAAATGTCCTTCCAATTCATCAACTCTAATGCGTTTTCCAAAACAACATTTTAAACAAGGACAAACGACTCTATTTGGATCTTTTGCATTCTTCACTGCAAACTCAACAAACTCCTTCACTCAATTTTCATACTCTTTTGACAATCGATTGGCAGACATCCATTTCCGGTCCATTTTATATGACCTATATAAATGCAGTTACACAAATAATAAGCTACTGATAACATTATACCAATGTATAGTACACATATCTAATATTGGAAAATAGAAACCAAGGTCCAAGTCTGATTTCAAAATAGAATAGATCAACAAATTTCAAAAAAGAATAGATTTTATATGATTTATTATGTAATCAGTTAGTGACACCAAAAAATTAATAAATACAATACTTGAGACAACGTATCCAATTTGTTTTAAAGGAGGAGCAGTAGATGGGCGCAAAATAGAGGAAATGAGGGTTCGAAGAGTAGAGGAGATGAGGGTTCGTAGGGTTAGGACAACGTATTAAATTTGTTTTAAATTTGTTTTTATTTATTTAAAGTGAATGATTTTACAGCGCTTGTATAAAAAGCGCCTTAATAGGTCCTTTAATTATGTGAAAGCGCAATCCTTTTACAGCGCTTGTATAAAAAGTGCTCTAATAGGTCATTTAATTATGTGAAAGCGCAAGCCTTTTATAGCGCTTTTACAAAAAGTGCTTTAAAAGCTATGTAACATAAGGTGGGAGCGCTACATTTTACAACGCTTGTGTTTAAAGCGCTCAAAAAGCGCTTTAAAAGCTATGTGAGAGCGCTTCAATTTACAGCGCTTTTTCAAAAAGCACTGTAAAAGAGTTGTAAACATTATGTGCAAGCGCTATGTGACCCTATATGATCCTACAACAACGCTTTTTTCACAGCGCTTGTATTTAATAAGCGCTGTATAAGACACGCTATAAAATGTCATTTTTGGCGTAGTGATTTTTTTTTTCTGGTTTATATTATTCATCAAAGGATGAAAATGTTGATACACATTTCAAACTTACAGGGGTGTTAGATATAGATAAATATTTGTTAGAATTAATTTAAGATAATTGAAAATTAATTATGATTAAATCAAAGTTAGTTATTTTAATTATCTCATGAAGATTATTATATAAATGTATACCTTATTCTATTTATATCATATTCTTCGTTCTATCAAAATATCAACTTCAAACTCAATATTTTTCTCTTTCATCAACAATTAAAAATTACATTTTCCATTGCTTCCTGACACACAAGCCGTGAAAATAAACCAATTCAGGTTAACTGCAAGTAGAATCTACAATCACACAGTTTGAGTATCAATGATCGTTGGTCAATCACACAGTATGAAATTTTTTATTTTTGAGAGAGAAAAAATATAAAAGGAGAGAAAAAACATAGTTGGAGAGATCCTTATGAATAATGCATGTTAAAAAAGATTAAATTGTCGCCTACTGAAATGTATCTATTTTACCTAAAAAGGACAACAACAAACACTTTTCCCACAAGGCCAACACAGAAGAGTGAAATGGATCAATCTGCTTATAACAATATTTTTCCCCATACTAAAACAAAAATGAATGTACAAGACCACTTTATCCCAAACTAGGTCTCTTCAATAAGACTTTTGCAGGCCAATATTTCAATAACTCTTCTTTTCCTAATTTCTAGTGATTGATGAAACCAATCATAGAAACATAGTGTATCACCCTAATTGAATTAAGTCCAAGCATATCTATAGCTTCACCCTACAAAGTCGTGCAAAAGTTGCCCCTCAATAAGGTCTCTACCAAATTGTCTATTTTGTGATTGAAAAGTACTCGTGACGTAGCTATCTGGTTGAAGTGGAAGGCCAAAACGCTGGGCGACACTTATGTTAACCCAATACCATGATTCTAATGAAGACCGAGTGTCAGAGACACACCATTATTGCTCGGTGCAACGTTATTCCCCATGCTCACTCCATTACTACCAACTTGTTGATTTAGCACCAACATATTTGAATGTTCGTTTCTAGTCCGTTTATAGGCGACACTCTGAAATTTGTCTTTGGAGGTAGATGGATATTCATCTATTTGTGGTTCCTTTTGAGTTTGTTGTGATTCAAGCATGTGTATCTCTTCTACCATTGGTTTCCATAGTCTCACTCTTGCATTTATAAACCAATTAGACACCTGAAACACATAGACATTGTCAATGTGAAATGAAAATATGTCACCAAAATTATCTTGAAAATATGAAATGATGCATGAAAATATGAAATGATGCAGAATATAGAGCTTTTATCTTGAAATAATCACCTGGTTACGAGACAGACCGGTTTGTTTTGCTAACATTATCTTGTCAGTATCAGTAGGGTAACTGCAACAAGAATACAACATATAAGTAGTCTAAATACATGTCTTATATACCAATACATACATGAAAATGTAATGTTTAGATGATGATGGAAAATGAGAAAAACACAAAGCTTATATCAAAGATGAAGCACTACTTGTTAAAATGGTTAAAAAAAATTATCTGTCCCCAATCTATTTAAATGGGGGATCAAAAATTTTATGTCACCAAAATTGAGGCTGCATCAACCACATTTGAACACAATTCTCCGCAATATTAAGGATTCATGTCATTATGACATGACTACATTTTAAAATCTTTTTGATTTTGTAACAATGACACTTCATATTGAATACATAATTGTCACATTCAATCACTTCTATTTTCTTAAAATATTATCAGTGTCTACTGATCAATATTGTGTCTTATATCCATGAATGTGTCAATGCTTCATAAGATAATGATAAGATTGTAATAACACACTTACGGGTGCAGAAAGTATTCAAACAACCATATCCTGAGAACACCCACAGCATGCTCAGGGAGTCCTCATTGAGGTCTCCAAAAAGGTGGTTGGACATGCTCTAGAAACCTTGGTAGACAAGAGTGCCAAAATCTAGGTGGTCAATCAAAATTATTATTTCCAACTATTCACATAAAACAAAGTGACAAAATCATAGTTCGGTAGACAAGAAACCAGCAACAAGATCATTCAACATGTAACCAACAAAATCTTGTCAACAATTAAAATTAACTCAAATCTTAACAAGTAATTTCATGGTTTATTTACTCACTTAGGTAGGAACTTAGAATCCATAACACAATTAGAGTAAGCAAAAAATAAACAGTTAATCATTAATCTCAAAAATATGTATAATAATATAAAAGCATATAACACTTAACACAATAATATAACGGGGAACAAAAAAAACATGTTAGTGAAAATAATTATTTCTCAAGTAAACACAATTGACACGACTGGCATTCGACTAACACTGAATCGACATTCCACCCACTCGGCCTGATTGGACAGACTTGCTCTGATACCACTAATGTGGCACCCTAAACTCCAAACGACCATTTATAATAATTTATACTAAATTATTTGAAAAAAACTCGCGACGGATGAAGAAAATCAGTTCAAGAAAGTAAAAACTTTTATATCTATTTTAGGATATCACGTTTCTCTAAATACAGATGTAACAATTCAACTTTGTTCCTCAATTAAAATTCAATGAACTTGATTTAACTAGAATTTCTTAATTTAATTCCCAAGACTTACTAGTACTAAGGTGTTCATATAAAAAGTCATTTGTAACTACATAAGTAAAATACACATTACAACTCTTAATTCCCGGTATCACCTATAAGAGAGGGTTTCCTCCCAAACTTAAACTTCAAGACTCATTAACCTGTAATAACTGCGATTTCGCAAACGCAGGGTCAAGCTAGTCAAACACAAACAACGAAGGAGGTGAGTTTGGAAATCATGTTGATAGTATAATACAAGTAAGAAGAAAACGCAATTAATCATCAATAAACCGTATCATTACACAAATATTCTTCAAAGAAAAACATCATGTTATATAGTCAAAATCAAGGAAAATAAATACACTTCACTATAACATCAAATCATCGCAGAAATTATTATCGCACACGATACATATTAATCACAAACAAAACCATCACAAGAAAATGCAATGGTATGCATGAGTCTAGACTCTACTTCACAATGTGGTACCATTCTAACTCTGAAGTACTTGGTTAGGAGGCCTGATACTATGCCACCATCCGGGTGGACGGACAATTCAAATTGGCCCTGTACTCATAGATCCCCTCAACTCAACTCGAGACACATATACGCGACAGTCGAGGTAAACGTTTGTTGCATGGTAGCTCCCAATATTTGGAGTGCTACCTCAAGGTCATCTAGGAATTCCCCACCCGAATACCTCCAATCATGCCTTAAGGCTCAACAGTAGACCACCACAATCTGGCTTAATTCAATTGTACTTCCCCAGAACCGCTAGGCTTGTCACGCCCTACCTATATGATGACAAAATAATCTCCACTTCACAAATTCTCAATATTTATTTTCTCCCCTCGTTGGCCTATGATACTCCATTAAGACCGTCATCTCAAACACAAATTGGAATCACAATTATTTCATCGGAGGTTACTTAAATCTTTTCATCACCAATTCATAACATCACTATTATAAATCACACATCATCATCATTACATAACTCATCACAAATTTAGAACATCACTATCATCAATTGTACCTCATCACATAAACTTATCACAAATTTATGAAATCACAATTATTATTCATACATCATTATCATCACATAAAATTATCACAACACATCCATCTTTTATTATCATATCACATAAACTCATCTAATCAAACATATACATAAAATTAATTCGACACTCAATATCACAATAACATCAAATACCACACATTTAAACAAATTAAATCAATCAACACCTTACAAATATTTCTATTCTATATTTTAATCTCACAATTTCCATATTTTCACATTAATTAATTTATCCCTCAAAGGGCTACTACCGTACGTAGCAAGCCCCGGATGAATCTTTGGGAAATACGGTTTTCCCGTTCATCTCACAATATATTACACCCATGAATTCAAACGCTCTCTCACCCCTTACCTTATTTCGACGCTTTCAAACACGAATACGATTCCACGAGCAAACCGCCTTTGTTCATTGACTTTTTGTCCTCCAATCGATCTGCTATGTGCGAGCACGATTTCTCCCTCTCCAGACGTCGTTTCGCCTATCCGACCGTTGAAAACGAAGCCCTGAGTGTTGCGAACCTACTGTCCAGCCCGATCAAACGGTTAACAAATGCGTAATCGATGTTTTTCTGAGACTGATTTAACAAAATCGGGAATAGGGTTTACTCTTCTCTTTTCTCTTTTGGTGATTGTCTTTCCTCTAAAAAAACATACTGAAATTTGGGGGAAAATGGAGAAACTTTTTTGAAAAAGTTATCGCTCATCGGTGCCAAATGATAATCCTAATTTATGTTTTCTATTCCTTATGCGGCTGCTACTCCTCCTTCCTTATATTTTATTATTATTATTATTATTATTATTATTTAATTAGGTTTTACTTCCATATGGGCCTAACCCATGAATCACATTTTACTTATTAATTTTTTTACCAACAATTACCAAAGCTATTTTTTTTAAAACACATTAATAACCAAAACTCTTACACTCAAAACTATCACTATAATAATACTTATGTTTCAAAACACTCAATTTAAAATATTACCATCATTAGAGAATAATCAAAACTATAAAACAAATCACACTTTATATTTGTTATTATATCATAATAAATATATATATATATATATAAAATCACAATGGCATAACACATATATAAAAATAAGGAAATCAAACGCAAAATTACTAATATCTGAAATAATTATTTATAAAATAAATAATTAAAATAAGATATATCTATAATTAATTAAATATAATTAAGTGCACATACATTTAATATTAGTCAAACACACGAGAAAATATCATATTAATTATCAACTCACATATACACGTAAAATCTCCTAAATCTTATTCTTTAAAATATTTACACTAATATACTAGTATTTTTAGAAAAATATATAAAATAATAAAATATAACATTTATTATTCATATAAGGTCAAATATGTACCAAATTAGCACATCATAGAAAACACACCTATAAAGAAAATTAATCATAAAACTAATCAACATATATTCTAAAATAATTTTAACACAAAATTAATTATCTAAAATCTTATTTAATTAATAAAATAGTTTATTATAAAATTTGGAGTGTTACAATTCTCCCCTCGTTAAAGAAATTTCGTACTCGAAATTTTTGGTGAATAATAAATAAACTAATATCTAACTAACTACCCTCAAGATTCAAACTTAGTCACAAATGATATAATAAACATATTTACGGCATTTACTACTCACTTAGACATAACATGTCAAGAATCCTAGCATGAGAAGGTAATATGACACAACAAATCAATTAACACATATCAAATACGCTATCGAGTTCAACTAACAACTTAAACAATATTCTACTAGTTTTGGTCTCTTTAAAGAATGTCTAAATCCTAACAACAATTACTGTACGGATTTCAAAAAATAAGACATCTAGAGAAACTTTTAAAATATTTTACACCTTCAAGAATAACAAACAAAAACGCATATAACAACTCAATGACATGCAGTCACTTAAGCGTATAATCATAGTGAAATAGGACAAATATTTTCACATACGGTTTCAAACACACTCAAAGTATAACTTAATTTCAAAGTCTTATACACAAGATTCATTTATAGAACTCATACCATAGTTCTAGATCCTTACCAAAGGAGACAATATAGAACAAATAAGATACTAACACAATGTCCTTATTCATTTTAAGCAAATTACTTAGAAGATAAAAAATACTTAATTGAATGTTTAATTTAAGTACACACCACCAACGTAATATTTGCGTCACATAATCAGTTAGTAACATTCAACATTGATGCCACATAAGACTCATAATCACTCAAAGTTGTATAAGGGGTGAACATGGTTTCTAACTATTTCCAAAATAAAATTAATAAGTATCTATAACAATAATAACAATGGGTTATTGTTGCCTCTTTTATCGACGATGAGTCATCGGGGTAGCTAGTCCCTCTTACTCATGTAGTCAACTACTTAAGGTAACCATAACTGTGGTCAGCCAAATTCAAACATAGGTAATTAAAAGTATTTTTAACATGGTTCAGGAGTGCGAAGGCGGCGCCACAACTCCTACTCCTTACTTCAAGTTAAAAACTTACTTAATTAAACATTCACAATAATTTCTTTGTAATTTACAACTAGTTACAACAACAAAAGAAATGACACTTACATCAACATATAATTAATAATCCGATTGTAGAAATATAGAACTATTTCACTTTTAGATGTTCTCGACTACTCTAACGTTATACACTAATTCCCAACAACTAGAACACTTAAAACACAAACAATTTAATATTTACATAATCACATAGTTAATCCAAAATTTAGCTCCATCATTTTATGTTCAAGTCATAACTCAAACGATGATTCAAACACATGTAACATACTCTCATAGAAGGCTAACTGCTCCAAATTGATCACGCTCGAATTTTCTTTTGAATTAATCATCATTTAAAAGTCACAGCAAACTAAAACATAGATTTCCAAGTAGCAAATAAGATAAATAATTATTTATTAGAAGACACAACACGCTACCAAACCAAATTGAATCAAGTAGTACATAAACCACTTTAAAGGTGACACATTTAGCGCACACACAAAAATCCTTGGGAATTCAAACCATTTTCTTAAATCACTTTTCAATAAATCACGTCTAAATAAAAACAACTAAAACAAATCATATTTCGAAATACAATTAAAAATAAAGTAAATCACATGTATTTTTAAAATCTATACGATTTCTAAAATCACTCGTACTTTAGTCGTCAAAAACACATTTCTAAATAATTAATCATTATAAAAATTATTATTTTCAACTTATATTTTGAAAGAAGATTTAAATTATATATATAGACAGATAAAAAGTTTTCCAATAAATTAACACTTCCAAAATAGTTCTAATTTATTTTCTCAAAATTTACAAAAAAAACAAAATTATATATTTATATATATTAAAGTATTGTACATGACACAATGCATAAGGCATACTTGTTTATGATAATGAATTACACTAATTGACAAATCTACAAAATAACAGTCTCCTCTCACACCAACTACTCAACATATCTATAGATAGATCCTCAGTTCCAATCAAGGCACAAAATTGGTCTAAAGCATAACACATCATCAATTTTAGAGATTTTTGAAGGCATGTTCTAATCTTAAAAATTGGATCCCTAATAAAAAAAATTGCAGTTTTATAGTAAAAAAAAATGGTAAAATAAGTTGTAGTCTCTGGACACATAATCTACATGATACACTCTACACATACCAATCCACACGATACATACCATTTTGTTAGGTTAATTCATATAACAAGAAAAGATGTACAAGCAACATGTCACTTTCTCATATTAAACTCAAATATACATTTCAACAATGATAACACAATAACTATAATTCTACAAAAAAAAACATTCTACTCATAAAATACATCGATTATAGAATCTAAAATTTAGATAATTTTTCAAAAAGAGTTTGACTATTGAGATAATTCTTTTAAAAACTTTGTTTTTCTTCTCTTTCTCAATTAGTAGAAACTTTATCATTTGACCCCCTTTCTTTTTAATTAGTACTATTATATATCACAATTTAAAATCGATTCTTTTCTTCACGCAAGCCAACACAAAATCAAAATAAGAATTTTATTTTTTTTTTAGTCAAAACTAAAACTACAAACTTAAGTGACATAATTCCCATCTAACTCAAAGTTTAGAACGAAACATTCTTTTCTTTTTCTCTAAATTGAGTTTCAACAAAAATAATAATAATTTGTACCTATTAAAAGTCAATACTTGAAGTTTTAAACATATAATTCATACGGAAATCAATGTTTCAATCAATTAGTTATTAGATCAAACACTTTAAATAGGTTCATATCAAGACTAAATATTTTAAATTGATTAAGGGTGAAAATGGAACTTTAAAACAAATAACTGGTGCAGTATGACATTTGATAACTAGGTTAAGTGAATGAGATTAATAACTTGAAACATCCAGGTGGTCAATCGAAATTATTATTTTCAACTATTCACATAAAACAAAAGTGACAAAATCATAGTTAGGTAGACAAGAAACAAGCAACAAGATCATTCAACAAGTAACCAACAAAATCTTGTCAACAATTAAAATTAACTCAAATCTTAAGAAGTAATTTCATGGTTTATTTACTCACTTAGGTAGGAACTTATAATCCATAACACAATCAGGGTAAGCAAATAATAAACAGTTAATTAGTAACTTCAAAACTATGTATAATTATACAAAAGCATATAACACTTAACACAATAACTATAACGGGGAACAAAAAAAACATGTTAGTGAAAATAATTATTACTCAAGTAAACACAATTGACACGACTGACATTCGACTAACACTGAATCAACATTCAACCCACTTGGCCTGATTGGACAAACCTGCTCTGATACCACTAATGTGACACCCTAAACCCCAAAATAATATATAATAAATTATAATAGAATCTTTAACTTTAATTCGCAGCTGGTAAAGCAAATACGTTTTCAAGGGAATAAAAAAAAATTATAATTAATTTGAGATATCACATTCCTCAAAATTCAAAATGAACACTTTAAACTTTTTTCTCCTATAAAATAGTGCAATCTCCATAAAATTTGATTTAAGTAGAATTTCTTAATTCAATTCCAAAAATTTACTAATTATAAGGTTTCATACAAAAAGTTGTTTCTAATTAAACAAATAAAAATACAACTTATGACTCTCATTCCCGGTATCACCTATCAGAGCGGGACTTCTCTCAAATTTGAACTTCAAGACTCATTAACCTGTAATAACTGCAATTTCGCAAACGCAGGGCCAAGCAAGTCAAACACAAATAACGAAGGAGGTGAGTTTTGAAATCATGTTGATAGTATAATACAAGTAAGAAGAACACGCAATTAATCATCAATAAACCGTATCATTACACAAACTCTCTTCAAAGAAAAACATCACGTTATATAGTCAAAACCACTCAAGGAAAGTCAATACATTTCACTATAACATCAAATCATCACAGAAATTATTATTATCGCACACGACACATGTTAATCACAACAAAACAATAACAAGAAAATGCAATGCTATGCATGAGCTTAGACTCTACTTCACAATGTGGTACCATTCTAACTCTGAAGTACTTGGTTAGGAGGCCATGATACTATGCCACCATTCCGATGGACGGACAATTCAAATTGGCCCTGTCCTCATAGATCCCCTCAACTCAACCCGAGACACAGATACGCGACAGTCGAGGTAAACGTGTGTTGCATGGTAGCTCCCGACATTTGGAGTGCTACCTCCAAGTCACCTAGGAATTCCCCACCCGAATACCTCCAAGGTCTAACAATCTTGCCTTCAGGCTCAACAGTAGACGGCCACGATCAGGCTCAATTCAGTTGTACTTCCCCGGAATCGCTAGGCTTGTCAGGCCCTACCTATATGATGACAAAATAATCTCCACTTCACAAATTCTCAATATTTATTTTCTCCCCTGGTTGGCCTATGATACTCCATTAAGACCGTCATCTCAAACACAAATTGGAATCACAATTATTTCATCAGAGGTTACTTCAATCTTTTCATCACCAATTCATAACATCACTATTATAAATCACACATCATCATCATTACATAACGCATCACAAATTTAGAACATCACTATCATCAATCGTAACTCATCACATAAACTTAACATAAATTTATGAAATCACAATTATTATTCATATACATAAACTCATCGAATCAAACATGTACATAAAATTAATTCGACACTCAATATCACAATAACATCAAATATCACACATTTAAAGAAATTAAATCAATCAACACCTTACAAATATTTCTATTCTATATTTTAATCTCACAATTTCCATATTTGCACATTAATTAATTTATCCCTCAAAGGGCTACTGCCGTACGTAGCAAGCCCCGGATGAATCGTTGGGAAATACGGTTTTCCCGTTCATCTCACAATATATTACACTCATGAATTCAAACGCTCTCTCACCCCTTACCTTGTTTTGACGCTTTATCAAACCCAAGAATCCATGGGAGTTTTCAACAGCAACTGGACAACGTACAGCGAACGAATCCGAATAGACGGTGAGTTCACAAAACCTCCGAGACACGACTGATAAATTATGCAGAGCATAAAAATCAATGTTAAATAATTAATAATAATTTGAGTCAAAATGACAAAGTTAAAAAAAAAACTGTAAAAAGGTCTCACCGACTCATTGGAGCGCCGGAAGGGTCGGACATCGACTTCACCGAAAAATGCAATTGAGTAGTGCTTCTTGAAGGTTTCGACGATGGAAATCCAAGGATGATATTTGTTTCTTGAAATGAAATTTATGCAAGTTGTTTTTCCTAATAAACAGCCGCGCCAATAATACTTTTGAATGCTAATTCTATGATCAAAGGATGTTTGTAGGCATGTTTAAAAGAGATAAGTATATGGACCAAGTAAAAGCAATTCCTTGGAACAATTACGGAAGCACGCACAAGGACTCATCAAACTTGAAATATGTACGTGATCATCACCCCCATTAGATGAGTCCAAGAAGTGGATCCCAAATCCTTCCTTAAAATAGTAGGAGTAAGCCAGGAACTGGACTAATATATTAGTTGTGGCTTCCGTTTTCCAAGATGTTTTGTAATACAGGCCATGATTGCGATTCCTTGGATTTAATCCCAATTAAAATGAAGACGGTGCTCATAATGGTTTGTCTTAATCTCTCATGCATGATTGTAGTGAAGACCAAGAACTAAATCAATAGTCAATTTCTGTGAGGATTAGAGATCAGGAGATGACTACTTGATGGTATAGATCGCCGTTTCTACGACAAATGGAAAACATTTTAACTTTTTGTGAACCCTAGGAATAGCCCAATAGAAATCGATAAAAAATGTGAGAGGCATCGCAAAACACGGGATGTGTGGTTGTAGGAACCGGGGGTACAACTCAAGTGAAGTCTATAAAACCAAATAAATAATTTTTTTTTTTACTTTAAAGTCTTTTAAATAACCACAACTCTTTCTCAACATTTCTTAAAATAAAATTTTATCTACAAAATATTAGTTATACTTTCAGGCTAATATTTTACCAACTAAAATAATTAACATTTTAAAAACATATTAGTAGTTAAAACTCTCATTCTCATAATTACCACCATAATTGTTTTAAAATACTATTTTCCAAAATAGTCACATTAACACTACTATTTTTGGAGAATGGTTAAAACGATAAAATAAATAAGTATGATGTCAATAATTTATATTAATTACTAAATTAAAAAAAATATGTATAAAAATCACTATGTCATAGCATGTATATAAAATTAAAGGAAATTAATCATACTTATTTATCAACATAAATTTTAAAACACCACTAGTACTTAATTAATCCTTTAAAATCCTATTAAATTAATTAAATAAAATATTTAGAAAATTTAGAGTGTCACAAAGAGTCAAAGAACAAAGACTGTTTGCTCGTGGAATCTTATTCTTGTGTAAAAGCGTCGAAATAAGGTAAGGGATGAGAGAACGTTTGAATTCATGGGTGTAATATATTGTGAGATGAACGGAAAAACCGTATTTCCCAACGATTCATTCGGGGCTTGCTACGTATGGCGGTAGCCCTTTGAGGGATTGTGACACCCTAAACCCCAAAAAAAATTTAATTTTCTTATTTTTAAAACAATGAAATTCTTCAAATAAACAAATATATAAAATTCCAAACATTTTTTTTTATTAAGGCAAAGAGCATCACGTAATCGTAGCAGTAATTAACAAAATCCCTTTGGAAACACACATACACAAGTTTAATGATAATTGTAAATGTAGTCCCAACCCGATGTCACTATCAGAGCGGGAATTCCCAAAATAAACCATGTTCAAAAGTGACGTTAACAAAAAGGTAGAAAATAGAAGTCTTCGAGGTAATACGGCTTCCTACACTTCAAGAGCATTAATCTTCACCTGCAGCTTACGGCTCGTCTACGTCCATCGCAAACACCAAATACAAACATCGAGGGGTGAGTTTCGAAATTATGTAACAATATAAAATACACGAGAAGAACACGCAATCAGTCAAATAGTACAAATAAGGAGAACATTAAATAATATAATAACTAAGGTTATTCTAATTCAATCACAATAAACAATTACAAAGATAAAATGCTATGCATGTCCTATACCCTATACTTCATCATTTGGTACCATTCTACTATGAAGTACTTGGTTAGGAGGCCTGATACTATGCCACTACCAGAGTGGATGGACAATTCATGAATGGCCAAGTCCTCATAAATCCCCTGAACTCAACCCGAGACACATATACGCGACAGTCGGGGTACTCTTGTGTTGCACGGTAGTTCCCGACCTTAAGGAATAACCCACTAATCCACTTAGGAATTCCCCACTAGATGTACCCCCAAAGTCTATCAGTCTTACCTTACAGTTCGACTGTAGCCCTCCACGATCAGGCTCATTCAGTTGTACTTTCCGAATCACTAGGTTTGTCAGACCCTCCCTATATGATGACAAAACAATCCCAATATTTGGTTTACACTACTCACAATGCACAATCCAATCTTATCAATCGCAGTAAAAAAATCAACAGGTAGCACATTCAAATAATTTCCCGATTTCAATCAAATAGCAAGAACACTCCAATATATATTATTCATACAGTAACAATCAGCATCATATTTCATAAAATCATTCAACGTGCAATCTTGCTATAAATAAATTCACAACAATTCTATAAGTTGCTAAATTATATTTTAGTCTTCACTGTTACCATTCATATATTATCAATTAATTATTATTGCTCAATAGGACTCGACCGTACGTAGTGAGCCCCGAATGAATATTTGGGAATTTCGGTATTCCCGTTCATCTCACGTTTTCTTATACTCATAAAATTGAACCTCATCTCACCCCTTACCTTAACTGAAGATTCCTCCTAACGAAGCCGATCCGCTGATTTAATGTGTCGCTTCTTCGCCAACCACCGTCTCTAATAACCCGTGAGAGAATTATAACAACACAACAACCAAATAAAATAAATTACTTACTAAAAATAAATAAATAAATTATTTGTTATTTGTAATATAACCCAAAAATACATTTAATATCGTCAAAACATACATATTAATATAATCAGATTTTATTTTACATATCGGTTAACGAAGTCACAGTTTTTGTTTTTAAGAACCCTTCAAACTACCAATGAAAACCATTTAAAATTTCCAGCCCTTCTAGTGTGTTTCAAATTTATATAAAAATAAAAACATATGTAAAAACAATGCATTAGGCAAACACCATCACGAGGAAGTCGACAACAAATTGAGAGTAATTCATATTAATTTCAGCCTAATGTAGCAAGTCTGCTACTTAAAAAAATGCAGAAAATAATACTTGATAAAAACATACTTATAAATATAATAACATAAAATAATGTATAATTTTAATTAAGATAAGGCAGAATCGCATAGCATATATATATAATGAAATTGATAGTATTTATTTAAATTGATGCGTATGACATATCACTTTTAATTATAGATAAAATAAAATGAATTCTTTAGATGCAGATTAATTTCAGAATATATGTCTAGTAATATAATTCAATCATATGCCCAAGTCTACTGTTACAAAAATTGAAATAAAATAATATATGCTTAGGCTTGAATACACGATAAAGTATTACAAAAATCCAAATGCTGTTTGCTATCGCCGCTAAATTTGTGAAGACATTGCTTCAGGGATATAATTCAAATGGAAGGAAATTGTTATTATAATTGAAAGGAAATGTTCAGATTACCCCAAAAAAAATCTGCCCATCACTACTATTATGCTTTGATCAAGGTACATATAACGAATCTGTTTTTCACTAAAAAAAATGAATCTTTTGAAATTGAAATTTTTATTACAGTAAAAACTATATATATAAGGCACAACAAATGAATATGTTCAAATAGAAAAATATAGAACTGCACTTTAATATAAATTGCAAATTAAAAAGTATAAAATATACCATCAAAAAAAAAAAGATAAAAGGAAGAAATTAAGCAAGAATGTAAAGTATGTGAACCATAGTATCCAATTACCAAGAAAATAATCTTTGTTTTCAGCCACGTGCATCGCTCAGTTTTTGGATTAATTCTGGAAGGCTACTCAATTGCTAATTTCAACTATTATTATAATTGCCTAAACATGTACAGGAGAGGAAGAATGAAGAATGGCATACCTTGGAATTGAAATTTGGATTTGGAAATTGGAATTGGGAATTGGGATTGAAGTTTGGAATGCGGCTGCCAGTAGCTATATATGCGCTAACCTCCTTTTTTTTTTTTTT
>JBBPBQ010020321.1:16039254-16054007 GCA_037974755.1 Cicer yamashitae | reverse complement strand
TTTTTTTTTGCCGGCTTCTAATAGCGTGAATGGGAAATGCCTTCCTCACAATTAGGAAGCAGATATATATATACCTAGTATATTAGTTAATATTATAGTTAATATTACCTTTGTAAGTTAATTATATATACCTAGTATATACCTTTGTAAGTTATATATACCTAGTATATATATACCTTTGTAAGTTAATTATAGTTAATATTAATGATTTAAATTAACTACTAAGGCAAACATACAAGACACACATAAAGAAATTAGAACATATAATAACACTCATATAAAAATAGTAGCGTATCATAATACTATTAAAATTAGATAATGAGAAATTGGGGTCTTACAGGGATAAATTAATTAATGTGCAAATATGGAAATTGTGAGATTAAAATATAGAATCGAAATATTGGTAAGGTGTTGATTGATTTAATTTCCTTAAATGTGTGGTATTTGATGTTATTGTGATATTGAGTGTCGAATTAATTTTATGTATATGTTTGATTAGATGAGTTTATGCGATATGATAATAAAAGATGGATGTGTTGTGATAAATTTATGTGATGATGATGATGTATGAATAATAATTGTGGTTTCATAAATTTGTGATAAGTTTATGTGATGAGGTACGATTGATGATAGTGATGGTCTAAATTTGTGATGAGTTATGTAATGATGATGATGTGTGATTTATAATAGTGATGTTATGAATTGGTGATGAAAAGATTGAAGTAACCTCTGATGAAATAATTGTGATTCCAATTTGTGTTTGAGATGACGGTCTTAATGGAGTATCACAGGCCAACAAGGGGAGAAAATAAATATTGAGAATTTCTGAAGTGGAGATTATTTTGTCATCATATAGGTAGGCCTGACAAGCCTAGCAATTCCGGGGAAGTACAACTGAATTGAGCCTGATCGTGGCAGTCTACTGTTGAGCCTTAATGCAAGATTGTTAGACCTTGAAGGTATTCAGGTGGGGAATTCCTAGGTGACTTGGAGGTAGCACTCCAAATGTCGGGAGCTACCATGCAACACACGTTTATCTCGACTGTCGCGTATATGTGTCTCGGGTTGAGTTGAGGGGATCTATGAGGACAGGGTCAATTTGAATTGTCCGTCCACCGGGATGGTGGCATAGTATCATGGCCTCCTAACCAAGTACTTCAGAGTTAGAATGGTACCACATTGTGAAGTAGAGTCTAAGCTCATGCATAGCATTGCATTTTCTTGTGATTGTTTTGTTGTGATTAATATGTGTCGTGTGCGATAATAATTCTTCTTAGATGATTTGATGTTATAGTGAAATGTATTGACTTTCCTTGAGTGGTTTTGACTTTATAATGTTATGTTTTTCTTTGAAGAATGTTTGTCTAATGATATGGTTTATTTAGAATTAATTGTGTGTTCTCCTTACTTATATTATACTATTAACATGATTTCAAAACTGACCTCCTTTGTTGTTTGTGTTTTACTGGCTTGGCCCTGCGTTTGCGAAATCGCATTACAGGTTAATGAGTCTTGAAGTTCAAGTTTGGGAGGAACCCCACTCTGATAGGTGATACCGGGAATTGAGAGTTGTAATGTGTATTTTACTCATGTAATTACAAATGACTTTTTATATGAAAACCTTAGTACGAGTAAGTTTTGGGAATTAAATCAAGAAATTCTAGTTAAATCAAGTTCATTGAATTTTAATTGAGGAACAAAGTTGAATTGTTACATCTGTATTTAGAGAAACGTGATATCCTAAAATAGATATAAAAGTTTTTATTTTCTTGAACAGATTTTCTTCATCCGCCGCGAGTTTTCTTCAAATAATTTAATATAAATTATTATAAATGTTATTTTGGGGTTTAGGGTGTCACAAAAGACATAGACATGTGTAACAAAATAATTAAATATAAATGTACTGTTAAGTTTTTAAAGATTTCAATCGTTTGATTTTTTGAGCGATTTTTGTACCCTTACTTTTATCTATTTTTTAATTTTGTTAGTTCTGTTTAATTTTTTATTATTAACTCATGTTTAATTGTTTAGTATTGAGTTAAATCGTAAATTAGTTATTTGAATTAATAAAAAAAAATCACAAAATTGGTCTAACTAATTTAGATCTTTTATAAAGAAGCAACGTAAAAAAATGATGCAATTCATCTACAGTATTCAATGATTGATATTATAACCGATAACCATTCATTTGATGATTAATAGTTAACATTACTCAGTTTATTCTCTCAAGTGAATTGCTCATTCTGGAAGAACTAAATCTTAAATAAAACTGATAAAAACTTCTTAATCTGAGGTCCCTCGTTAGTCATAACGTATTGGACTCTCTTTCTATGTGGAAGAAAGATCCAGGGGTCTCAATTATTCAAGTAGAGAGGGTCTTGTTAGGGTTTGAAAGAGATACTATTTTGAAAGAAAAAAAACATCCACGAAACAGATAAAAGAGAAGAGTAAACTCTATTCCCGATTTTGACAAACCTGTCCCCAAAAAACATCAATTGCGCATTCGTTAACCGTTGGATCGGACTGCTGTATGGACATCAGGTTTGCAACATACAAGTTTTCAGTTTACATGTGATTTGAATACCTTGAAATCTTATATTATCCTTATTTATTTTTTCAATTATGAATCCATCTTTTGAACTCTGTTACCAACTTTTGTCCATATTATTTTACAAAAGTGTATGTTGCATGTTTCAAGTGACTTCTTTTGATTACATATCATTGATAAAACTTTTAAAATATCATTAGTTTAATAATTTAACTATTTAAGCTTGAATCTTTACTAATTTATCTATAACTTCAAATTAATGATTAAACTAGATACTAACCCGCGCGTTGCGCAATAAAATTTAATATATTACTGAATATAAAATAACAATAATATGTAATATAAACGTATTGTTAATTTTGTTTTACAGTAGAATATACTCAACTGTTTATGTACTTAAAGATAAATATAGTTTTGAATAATTATATATAAGCTAGGTTTGCTTTAGTAAAAGAAAAAGTAAAACATTGTTGACTATTACAACTCATGCAAAATATATTTAAATGTGGAATTGGTTTATTAAAGTTTTTGATTTCATTGAAGTGGTTCTTCTAATAATATATTTGTTAAATAGTTATGTATTTATTTATTGTTAAAGTTATACATTTAGCTATAATATTTCTTCATTTTATATAATATATATTAGTTTTGAAACATTAGATTTATAAATTTATGTACTTTTTCACATTTTCAATTTTATATGTTCATCGTAATTCTGTCAATCTCACTGTCGATCTAAGCATGACCTAAATAAAATTATGTGTTTTGTGATATATTATAACATCCATTCATGAGTGATAGTTTGTTAAATCCAAAATATTGAAACAATTCATTCGTGTGTGCCTTGAAATTTTCAAATAATTATTTGACACGGTCAAGAAACTTCAAGAGTCGTTGAAAAAAATTATAGGCAAGAAAAGTTTGTGAATATTTAAGACATAGAAAGTTTCGAGTGAATAATGAAATAGTTAGAAGTTATTTATTTCCAAATATTTAATATTATTCATTTTTTTGTTGTTTCAATTATGATTTGTGTTTCTTTAATTATAAATAGAAAAAATGTTATGAGAGACACATTCAACATAGGGAAAAAAAAACTTATTTCCTATGCAATAATATTGATATATGAACTTGAACATCTATTATAATAGTTAAATAGAACCCCAAAATTCTTCATTGTGATGAATTGAAGATATTGGATGGTTTGTATTTTTTTGTATGAGTTATTGAAATGAAAGTTTTGATGAGTAATTAGAGCTTTTTAAGTATATTGATAAGTCATTGAGTGATAAATTAAAGCTGAAATTATATAATATATGAAATAATTATATTTGGATAAGTTAAAAAGATTGGCATTATATATTGAAGAAACAAAACATAATGGAATAGAAGATGAATTTGGAATGTGCCACATCAGAATTTTGGTGAGTTGGCAAATATTGGAGGATGTGGCATAGATGAAGAATTTTGGGGTTCTGTTTTAATTATTATAATAGATAATAGATAATAGATAATAGATAATAGATAATAGATAATAGATAATAGATAATAGATAATAGATAATAGATAATAGATAATAGATAATAGATAATAGATAATAGATAATAGATAATAGATAATAGATAATAGATAATAGATAATAGATAATAGATAATAGATAATAGATAATAGATAATAGATAATAGATAATAGATAATGGATAATAGATAGTTAAAGTATTAAGTTAATGATGTTTTAAAGTCTTAACAATGACATGTCATAAAAAAGAAGTCAATTAGAACATTCAACGTGAACTTTGGTAAAAAAAAATAGGGACAAAAATTCATAACCGAAAAAGTTAGATGAAATATTTTAGAGAGACTAAAAATGAAAGTTGGTATATTTAGAAGAACTAAAAATATATTTAATCAATTAATTGTTTGATGAATCATAAAAAAAAATATATTATTAAGTGTAACGGTCGAGATTTTGATCCAAAATATTTCTTAAAAATACTTAGTTTTTAGAAAAATTTCGATAATTTGTTTTTTTGAAGTAAAAATGCTAAACTTACAAAATGTTTATTCATACGCTAAAATGAAGAAATTCCATTTATTCCTAATGGAAGGATATCCTCTTCCGTATTTTTAGTATTTTCAAAATTTGGTTATGAAAGATCAAAATGAACTTAAAAATATTGTGGCAAATTTATGATTACAAAATAGTCTTAAAACCCAGTTTTTTGTCCCACATTCGCCGTGTATCGACATAAATCACAACAACTAATCTTGAATCTACTCGAAGTCATTAGCATCTAAAATTTTGATGTAATGGCTAGTTTTTTTCCATCATCCACATCAACCCAAAATAAACATATGAAAAAGTGACACAAAACAAATAAATGTAAAAACTCTCAATTTAAAAGAAAATAAAACACAAGCAGTAAAGTTGTGTAACAAAAACATATGCATGCTTCTAAAATCTATATGATCATGATATAATAGAAAAATTAAAACTTTAATACATATAATAGAAAAATTCATACTTTAATTCATATTCATCATAAAAATCAAAACTTTAATACATATAACATAAATATGTGAATCTTATTTCATAAAAAATCGTATATTACATATCAAATTGAACAAAAAGGTTTTATCATTTTAATCCATTAGCCTACGTTTATTTCTTTTAAAAGACGAGCAATGACGATTATCTATTTCATACCATCTAACCAATAGGCTAACTATATTTGTGTGGGGAAAAAAATCCTACCTTGACTGTTTTTCTTCCTAGCACAAAACTCTAAGTTCCACTAAATTGTTTGCAAGGGAGAGGAGTTGCAAGTTTTCAAAGTAAGACTCCAACATAGAGATTGAAGGGACCAAGATTAAAGAATTGGAAAAAAAATAATGGAGATAATCTTTTCTGTAGTTCCATAAAAATGAGGGTGTTGAACCTAATTAGAAGATTCTTGAATGAACAACAATGTTGTGGTGGTAAAAAGGGTGGTGTCTATGGTTCCTATTGTCTTTTTCTGTCTAAAGAATATTTGTCTATAAAGGATTTGTGAGAAATGGTTTTATTTTTTGTTTACTATTTTGGAGTGTAGGAGAGTTATGGACTTAGGAAAAATTTAAAGAGAGATAGATGGGTATGAAAAAGTGGACCTGAGAGAGGAATAGAAAGGAGACAACATCAATTTTTTGTTAACTCTAATCATAAAAAAAAATGATTTAAATCTAATGTATCTAGGGACACATGAGGGGTAAGGGAGACAGAGAGGGAGTGCGATAAGAATTAAAAAGGGAGGATTTCTTTCGGATTTATTTGGTCAATGCATTCAAGAAAGGTTTTTCTATCCACAAAAAAAAAATCAAAATCATCTTCTTTCTCAAGAAAGTTGGTGCCCATTTTTTTTCTTTCTTTTTCTCTAAGGTGGATGGAACAATAATATCTTATATAAGAGTACTCATGCATATGAGTTGGGTCACACTAAATCTACAATCTTCTAGCCCAATCTCTTCTTTACACCAAGATAAAAAAACAACCGAAATAATTTCTATAAATTTCAAATAAAATAAACTAAGCAAGAAAAATAATTATCACAGTTAGAAACGCACAATAATAATAATAAACACAAACAAATAATTATCCCTAAAAGTTGAGACACTTTATTTCAACACCAAATACTTTAAATTTGTTTTTTGTCACGTGTGACTACCTTTTTTCTCTCACGTGTGCTGATTTCTATTTCTAATTTTATATCATGCGGCTGCCTTATGTTTTAGACTTGTGAGATTTTCCTTTCTCATCATCTCTTTCAGAGGTAGTTTTTTTAGATCCATAGCCTTTTGAATTGTTGTTACTTTAATCTCCACTTGCTGTTTCTGGAAAGGCTTTGGAGGATTTGCTTGATGTGGTCAGACGTAGTGTAACTCTTTAGGAGGTCCTTCAATCAGGAAACTAAAGTTTGGAATCTAGAAAAAAGTGTTTCAATGTCTTCATCTTCTTCTATCTGAAAGAGTTCATACTTCCTAACTAGTAAATTTGCTTTAGCTTCTTGTACCTGCGTATTTCCTTCGTAGTTGAGAAGCAGAACATATAACATACTTTTTGTTGTTTATTTGTTGATGCCTTTTTTGAACTCTTTGAAGCTGATAACATTCATCATGAAAGTTTTGGCTTTATGATACATCTTGTATTGTTTCTTTTGATCAGCGTTGAGATCCTTTCTAGATATTTCAACACCAGTAGCGTCTTTAAGAGCCTCATAGCCATCTTCGACTATGTCCCAAAGTTCAGGATCATGAGAGATGTAGAAACTTTTGAGTCTGTCTTTCCAGTACTCAAATCTCTCTTTGTTAAACACAGAAGACATGTTAATTTTTCCACTTGTAACATTGTCACTAGAGTTAGTTATAATAACACATATCTTTACTCAAACACGGCTAAGTGCCCATGTTTGAGACTGGGCTCTAATGCTAATTTTCTAAACACTAAAACAAGATAAAAGGTATATAGTAAGAATGCAGACATTGTTGTATAGTGATTATTATGGTATGTTGTTGCTTGCACTTTTCAATGAGAGTTGCACGTTCTTGCATTGATATTTTTAGGGTTTCTGGTCGTTGTCCTGATTACAAGAAATCAACATGTATCATGAAGTTCCGTATCAAATCTTTTGAGATTGATTTGCCATTAAACCTTGTAAAAAATATCCTTGAAATTGATTATGCAAATCTTGATATGGAGACAGAAGGAGTAGAGGATATTGTGATCATATTTTGTTGCATAGACCTTTAGGGTGTTATTTAAAGGATGCATAAAAGCTTTTTATTCTTCAGAGTGTTGACTATTATCAAAGTGTTGACTTCTTAGAGGATTGACTATTATTAGAGTCAGACGATCAAATACTTGACACAATTTATTAGAGGTAGAATTGTCATATCCTTGTGGTAGTTGTCAGAGTTAGACTAATTAGAGCATTGCTTGTAATAATAGAATCGCTCGAGTTGCGTTTTAGAGTGCATTCACCAGACATATAGTATGCAAATAAAAAATGGAGTGCTAGTATTCGTTTAACTTAGATCAATCATTAGAGGATGCCACGTGAACTTATAAGGAATAACCTGTTCTGAAGACTGCATACTAAAATACAACATTAGTGCTTTAAATTAATCCTACAAAATAATGTTGTTTTCATAAAAAAATGTAAGGGTCGTAATTCTTCAAACCAACTTGGTTCTAACATATTTGGTTTCTACTCTTAACAATGAAGACGACAAACAATCTCATGTTCATGCCACTGTCAATCATTTTATTCAAGATGGTGTTCCTTTTTTTTTGTTACATACTTACCCCTAGTTGGTTGCCTTGCATGCCAAGACTACTATTCTTAATTTTCATACTGAGGATCGTCTGATATGGAGAATAAAATTTTTAGAAGTATTAAATTTTTAAGAGATTGTTGCATAACAAGATGCCTATATTATGATTACTATTCTTAAATGTTAAGACTACTGTTCTTAACACTCATCCTTCTATATCTCTCAGTTATTGGAGATTGTTGCATAACAAGATGCCTGCTTTCCTACTAATGTCTCTTGAGATTGTCAAATTGCTTCAAGATGTGAGCTCTATAAATGTTAAATGGAAACTAGCACTCATCTCTTTTTATCTTGCTCTTTTGCTACTAGGCTCTAGTTTTGGTTAAGCTCGATTATTCACTCTCAAATTGATATTAGTTTGGTTCAAAATCTTGTTGTCACATGTGACAATGGTTTGTCTCATCAATGCAAAGATGTTATTTTGGACAACATCATCTTTACTATTGATACTATTTGGTATTGCATAAATCAATCATGATTTAAAGGAAAATGTCTGGTTTTTCATATTGTCATCAACAAAATTATTGTCATTGTATCTTTATCTAACAATCACACTTCTGACTCTATTCAGAAATTTCAAATTCTCACTTATTTTCAAGTTAGAGCTCATCCTCCTAAAACTTTGCTATTTCCTTGGGTTGTTGTGCTGTGAATTTGGAGATTAGAACTGCACTGTATGTTGTGTTTACGGGATTTATGGTTGCTATTGACACAATTTAAAAGAAAGTGGCGATTTCTATGGATTGAATCTGATTTGCAATTGATAAATCTGACTTTTGGGAATACTAGCCTTATTCGTTGATTTATTAGAAATAAATGGCTTAATTGTCTTGAGATGGGTAAAACAATGAGGTTTAATATGTTTCATATTTTTAGAGAATGAAATCAATGTGCGAACAAAGTTGCTAATTTGGGATTTCAGATTGTTAACCTACATTGGTGAGATTGTTTTCCTTTTAATATTTTTGATGTTTTCACTAGAAACAAGATTTGTCTTCCTGAATATAGATTTTGCTGATGTGTGTAGGTGTTTATTGCACACTTTTTTTTTCCTTTACCATGGTTTTATCTCTATGAGTTTTCCAGTTAAGGTTTTTAACAAGAAAATAGTTTGTATCCCTATTGATTGTTTTATTGGGATTTGGTAGAGTTCCCAAACATCTTGTATTTTCTTTTTCTTTTCACTTTTAATAATATATTAGAGTGCTGCAAATGATATCTGATTAATTTTGGGTGCCAACATAGTTAGATGTCAGGTTAATCATGTGATTCCTTTGCTTTTTGTTTTTGCTTAAAAAATTAATTAAACTTGTATTCCTTTTTATCTTGTCTTATTTCTTTTGTATAAATAGAGAAAATCTAGTAAATATTTTATATAAAAGTTTATAATTACTCTGCAAATAACCCAAAACAATTCCCAAAAAGTGTTTAAAAGTGGAGTTTATCAAATTTCCCCACTTAATATTTGCTTATCCGCAATCAAAGTATTTGCTTAAAGATAAAATGAAATGATAAAGAATACAACCAAGTGAGTCACCAAGATCAAAGTATATGTAAGACAAACACAATTTTTTATTTCAAGGAAGTATCAAATTAAAAGAGTGTCTAATTAGAGACTCATGTTTCAAGCAATTAACCCTTTCATAGATGGGGATCATACAACGAAGCTCTTTCAAGTGTTTATAGGTAAATGACATATAACACTCAAATTTTCTAAGAAAATACATTATCACATACTTATATATTGACCAAAACATCACAATTAAATTCACAAACATATAGGAAAAGTTGTTGTCTTTAGAATTTGTAATGAGGCCAAGGTAGAGTTTGGGATAAACAAAAGAAGGTCATGCAAAACGGTTAGAACAAATCAATCATATCATGTAAACTTTTCTTTTAATAAAAAATGGAGAAGTAAATTTACCAATTTAATTTTCTATTAATTCCCCTTTCATTTTTCTCTTTTTGAGTATTTTTGTTGTTGTTGTTGTTGTAATTGAGAGGGATACTCCACCGTTTACACTTCTTTTTTATAAAGGATTTTATTTTTAATTCACCACAATTTACTCCAATTAATTCAAAGGTTACTAAAAGTTAACAAGAAAGAGTTGGCATCAAGAAAATAAAATTTAAGCTCAAAGGGCAACTAGTATAAAATATAGTAACAAACTGATGGGACCGAAAAAAATGTTTAAAAATTCCTCAACCAAATTTTCAGTTGCAAGCAAGTAAAATTCATTTACGAATGGTCTCAAAATAATTTCTAAAATGTATAACTTGAGAAATATGACACAAACAAAGAGAAGGGTATAGATGGATAATTTTAGCACAACCCTATAACAAGCTCAAAACTCACATTTAATAGTGAATATTTGAGAAAGGTGTCATACACAAAACTGAAGGTGCAAACACGAGAAAGGGGGTTGAATTGTGTTTGCCAAAGTTGATAACTTTTTACTAATTTGAGGAAGGTTGATTGGTTTTTATGAATTACTTAGATAAGAAACAATCAGATTCAGAGGTAGTGAGCAGTGAAAACTTAAATAATTCGAACATAGATTTATCCAAGTTCACCACTAACTTGGCTACAGCCAGTCCCCTCATTTAGAAGGCTTTAATCCACTAATTCAAATACATTGAATTACAAAGCACCTGACCCTCCAAGCCTGTCTTCCCAACCAGCCTGAAAACCCCAGACTTTTGAGGAACTAACCACCTTGACCCTACAAGCTAAGTCTTCTCCTGACAACCTGACGACCCCAGATTGAAGAAGAAACTAAACCATTATTGAGATGGATATAAAAGATTGGAACTTTAACTGTTTGCTTTTAATAAAGCTGATAATAATAACTAGAATATAACCCACACGTTGCGCGGGTGAAATTTGTAAAATATTCTTTCAGTATAAATTTATTAAAAAGTTTAAAGATAATATTTGTGGTGTATAAATGTATCAATCTAATCGAATAAAAGTTCCAAATTTGTAAATTTTTTAGTTTATAAGAATAGTGGTTGTATAACAAAAGAATAAATGGAATAGAAACAATTGAAAAGTTTATAATAAAATGAGTGATTTTCATTCTAAATAATATGATTAAAAAAAATGAGTTAGTGTTTGTATACACAATTAAAAAGATTTAAATAAAATGAGTGATATTGACTCTAAAAATATTATTAAAAAAGATGAGTGACTGTTTGTATTCATTTTGTTTTATTTTAAACATTCAATCATTATAGAATATTTTCTTCCAATAAAAAATACAATATATATTTTGCAATCATTGATTTGAGATATAATTGTAAGAATTGGTTTTTATATGATTATTATTTTTATTTTTATTTTTATTTGTATTTTGCTTTTAATCTTGAGCACTATAATTTCTTTATTCTTTTTTTGACTAATTGAACAAAATATTGTTTCTTATATTTTATGTTTCATATCTCATTTTCACTTAAACTTTCGATAACTAATTCTTATATAGAGGTGTTATGTCACGTATTTCTTTCAAAAATATTTTGATTTAATTATCCTTTTTGGAGACTGTATATAATGAATAAACTCAAAGTATTATTTTTTACGACAAAAACACGAAATAATGTTGGGAATGATAAGGAATCACTACTTGATTTTGATTATTTTTGCCGTTAATTGAAACTATGCTCTAATTTATACTTCATCCAATCTATAAGTTTAATATTTTGAAATGAATGTATTTATTTTCATGAACAATTTATATAGACAAATACTTTCGTTGTATTAAATGAATAAAATATGTATCCCAGCATAAAAAGAAAAATGAACACAAATTTTATATTACTTTGAAAATACTTAATGTATAATTTAACATTTTTATTTTTAAAAAAAATATTCTTTGTTGGTTTTTTTTGCAAATGTTTGCTAATTTAAATGTTTGTGTTTTAATATTTTTTATTTATTTTAATTTAAACATCATTGAATTGTTTGTGCATAAGTTTGATTATTGATTTTTCATGTGATTATTGTGTTTTTATATATTTTGTGGTAATTTATGGTTGATACATTTTAATTAATAAAATTTTGCAATCATTGATTTGAGATATATTTGTAAGCATTGGTTTTTATACGATTATTATTTTTATTTTTATTTTACTTTATATCTTGGGCACTATAATTTCTTTATTCTTTTGTTGACTAATTGAACGAACTATTATTTCTTATCTTTTATGTTTCATGTCTCATTTTCACTTAAACTTTCGATAACTAATTCTTAATTATGAAATAATGTTGGGAATGATAAGGAATCACTACTTGATTTTGATTATAATCGCCGTTAATTGAAACTATGCTCTAATTTATACTTCATCCAATCTATAAGTTTAATATTTTGAAATGAATTTATTTATTTTCATGAACAATTTATATAGACAAATACTTTCTTTGTATTAAAGGAATAAAATATGTATCCGAGAACTAAAAAGAAAAATGAACACAAATTTTATATTACTTTGAAAATACTTAATGTATAATTTAACATTTTTATTTTTTAAAAAATATTCTTTGTTGGTTTTTTTTCAAAGGTTTGCTAATTTAAATGCATGTGTTTTAATATTTTTTATTTATTTTAATTTAAACGTCATTGGATCGTTTATTTTTATTTTACTTTTTTTCTTGAGCACTATTATTTCTTTATTCCTTTTTTGACTAATTGAACGAACTATTATTTCTTATCTTTTATGTTTCATGTCTCATTTTCACTTAAACCTCGATAACTAATTCTTAATTACGAAATAATGTTGGGAATGATAAGGAATCACTATTTGATTTTGATTATTTTTGCCGTTAATTGAAACTATGCTCTAATTTATACTTCATCCAATCTATAAGTTTAATATTTTGAAATGAATTTATTTATTTTCATTTACAATTTATATAGACAAATACTTTCTTTGTATTAAAGGAATAAAATATGTATCCGAGCACTAAAACGAAAAATGAGCAAAAATTTTATATTACTTTGAAAATACTTAATGTATAATTTAACATTTTTATTTAAAAAAAAAATATTCTTTGTTGGTTTTTATTTTTTGGCAAAGGTTTGCTAATTTAAATGCATGTGTTTTAATATTTTTTATTTATTTGAATTAAAACTTCATTGGATTGTTTGTGCATAAGTTTGATTATTGATTTTTCATATGATTATTGTGTTTTTATATATTTTGTGCTAATTTATGGTTGTTACATTTTAATTAATAAAATGTAATTTAAATATTGTGATGTATTTATGTGCAATGAATTAAAAATGTAATTAACAATTAAATCAAGTTTGTAATGAGAGTTATATTTTTATTGTTGTTTTTTTAGTTATAGAGATATAAACAAAGAATTAGTAGAATGTGGAATAAAAAATGAATGAATTCTAGAGGTGCCACATCATACTATTGAATGATGTGTCAAAATGACTGTCACATGTCAACATATTATTTTGGGGGTTTGTTTTAATATATTATATTGAATTGATATTGATATATTGATATTGAAATTAATTGATATTGATATTGATTTGATTCTTAATTAAAGGTGTTATGTCACGTATTTCTTTCAAAAATATATAGATTTAATTATCCTTTTTGGAGACTCTATAAAATGAATAAACTCAAAGTATTATTTTTTACGACAAAAACACGAAATAATGTTGGGAATGATAAGGAATCACTACTTGATTTTGATTATTTTTGCCGTTAATTGAAACTATGCTCTAACTTATACTTCATCCAATCTATAAGTTTAATCTTTTGAAATGAATGTATATATTTTCATTAACAATTTATATAGGCAAGTACTTTCTTTGTATTGAAGGAATAAAATATGTATCCGAGCACTAAAAAAGAAAAATGAACACAAATTTTATATTACTTTGAAAATACTTAATGTATAATTTAACATTTTTATTTTTTAAAAAATATTCTTTGTTGGTTTTTATTTGCAAAGATTTGCTAATTTAAATGCAAGTGTTTTAATATTTTTTATTTATTTTAATTTAAACTTCATTGGATTGTTTATGCATAAGTTTGATTATTGATTTTTCATGTGATTATTGTGTGTTTATATATTTTGTGGTAATTTATGGTTGCTACATTTTAATTAATAAAATGTAATTTGAATATTGTGATGTATTTATATGCAATGAATTAAGAAAGTAATTGAAAATTAAATCAAGTTGGTAATGGGAGTTATATTTTAATTGTTGTTTTTTTAGTTATAGAGATATAAACAAAGAATTAGTAGAATGTGGAATAAAAAATGAATGAATTCTAGAGGTGCCACATCATACTATTGAATGATGTGTCAAAATGAGTGTCACATGTCAACATATTATTTTGGAAATTTGTTTTAATAAATTATATTGATATTGATATTGATTAATATTGATATTGATTTGATTCTTAATTAAAGGTGTTATGTCACGTATTTCTTTCAAAAATATTTAGATTTAAATATCCTTTTTGAAGACTGTATATAATGAATAAACTCAAAGTATTGTTTTTTACGACAAAAACAAGAAATAATGTTGGGAATGATAAGGAATCATTACTTGATTTTGATTATAATCGCTGTTAATTGAAACTATGCTCTAATTTATACTTCATCCAATCTATAAGTTTAATATTTTGAAATGAATGTATATATTTTCATGAACAATTTATATAGACAAATATTTTCTTTGTATTAAAGGAATAAAATATTTATCCGAGCACTAAAAAGAAAAATGAACACAAATTTTATATTACTTTGAAAATACTTAATGTATAATTTAACATTTTTATTCTTTAAAAAATATTCTTTGTTGGTTTTTTTT
>JBBPBQ010020321.1:15962474-16039040 GCA_037974755.1 Cicer yamashitae | reverse complement strand
TTTTTTTTTGCAAAGGTTTGCTAATTTAAATGCATGTGTTTTAATGTTTTTTATTTTTTTTAATTTAAACATCATTGGATCGTTTGTGCATAAGTTTGATTATTGATTTTTCATATGATTATTGTGTTTTTATATATTTTGTGGTAATTTATGGTTGCTACATTTTAATTAATAAAATGTAATTTAAATATTGTGATGTATTTATATGCAATGAATTAAAAAAGTAATTAACAATTAAATTAGGTTTGTAATGGGAGTTATATTTTTATTGTTGTTTTTTTAGTTATAGAGATATAAACAAAGAATTAGTAGATTGTGGAAATGAGTGTCACATGTCAACATATTATTTTGGGGGTTTGTTTTAATATATTATATTGATAACTCCCACACTCTAAGAAAAGAACACTCAGAAAATATTTCCAACCTAAACAAGCGTTTGTCTCTTTGAACTCTAAGATGAATTTGGGATTTTGAGCTTGAGTTCTTCTGCTCTTTTGTGCTTTTCGATGATTTTCTTCTTTAGCCTTGAGTAACTATTTATAGTTAAAATTTGGGCTTCAATTTAGTCCTTGTTCAATTATGAATTATATTTTGTTCATATTGCGTTTGTAAATTCTTCAAATTCATTTTGTTCCTTTTTTGTTTAGATTGAGATTGTAAATTCTTTATATTGATTCTGTTCGTATTTTGTTCAGATTGCGTTTGTAAATTCTTCAGATTGACTCTGTTCATATTTTGTTGTAGATAAATCTTGATCAAATCTTCTACAAATCTTGACTATGTCTTTTTTCATACTCTTTGAAGTCAATATAAATTATAAGATAATACTAATAGTCAATATTTTAACAAAATATAATTTTAGTTCAAGACACGATAAAACACAACAGAGGATTTTTCCGCCCATTATCACCTATCAAAGCATTAATTACCATTTGACAAGTTGAAATAATTGAGTTTTTGTAATTGCTCACACCTAATAAACGAAGATGGTGCATTTTAAAATCTTGTAGATAGTATAAGTAAGAAGAACACGCAAATAATCATAATATAACTGTATCATAACATATTGTAACACCCCAATTTTTGTAATAAACTATTTTATTAATGAAATAGGATTTTAAATAATTAATTTGGTGTTAAAATTATTTTAGAATATATGTTGATAAATTTTGTGATTAATTTTCTTTATATGTGTGCTTTCAATGATGTGCTAATCTTGTACATATTAGACTAAATGAGTGATATAAATAACAAATATTAGATTTTTATATTTTATATATTTTTCTAAAACTAATAGTATTTTAGTGTACATATTTTAAATAATAAGATTTTAGACGATTCTACGTGTATATATGCGTTCGTAGTTAATGTGATATTTTCTTGTATGTTTGATTAATGTTAAGTGTGCACCTAATTATATTTTATTATTTCTAAATATATCTTATTTTAATTATTTATTTTACAAATAAGAGATATTAGTAATATTGATATTGATTTTCTTTATTTTTATATAGTTGCTATGGTATGATGATTTTATACATATTTATTTTGATTTAGTAATTAATACAAATTGTTGATGTTATATTTATTTATTTTATCATTTTGACTATTCTATAAAGATGATGCATTTTTATGTGATTCTTTTGGCATCAATTTTATTGATTGTCGCTTCGTTTCGTTAGAAACAACTGCATTTCTTTCCTTAGACGAACTATTATTGACCAATTCCGATCACCATGTTTGCCGTCTCAAAAAACTGGCATGCTTTTTGGATTCCTGTCGTCGAAACCTTCAAGAAGCACTAATCATTTGCATTTTTGGGTGAAGTTGACTTCAGACCCTTCCGGCGCTTCAACGAGTCGTTGAGATCTTTTCGACAGTTTTTTCTCGTCGTTTTGACTACATTTTTGCTCCTAAAATTATTACTAATTACTTAACGTTGATTTTTATGATCCGCATAATTTATTAGTCGATCTCGGTAGTTTTGTAAACTCGCCATTTATTTGGATTCGTTCGCCGTACGTTGTCGACTTGCAGTTGATAATCCCATTGATTGTTATGTTTGAGAAAGCGTCGAAATAAGGTAAGGGGTGAGATAGCGTTAGAATTCATGAGTATAATATATTGTGAGATGAACGGGAAAACCATATTTTCCAACGATTCATCCGACGCTCCCAACGTACGACAATAGTCCTTTGAGTGATTTAACTTCGTTAAATGTGTGGTATTTGATATTATTGTGATATTTGATTTAATTTAATTAAATGTGTGGTATTTGATATTATTGTGATATTGGATGTAGAATGACTTTGGTGCATATGTTTCATTTGATGAGTTTATGTAAGGTGATAATAAAATATGGTGTATGATTCTATGTTTCATTAAATGTGTGGCATATGTTTCATTAGATGAGTTTATGTAAGTTTATGTAAGTTTATTTGATGAAAATGATGTATGATTTATGATTGTGATGTTATAAATTTGTGATAAGTTTATGTGATGATGATGATGTTATAAATTTGGGTTGAGAATTTTGAAGTAATCCCATGGTTGATGAAATAGTGATTTTTTCAACTTGTGCTAAAGATAATACTCTTAATGGCGTAGTCTAGGCCAACGAGGGAATAAAATAGATGTTGATAATTTTTGAAATGGAAATTATTTTGTCATCATATAGGTAGGGCCTAACAAGCCTATTGTTTTGGGGAAGTACCATTGAATGAGCCTGATTGTGACGGTCTACTGTTGAGCCTTAAGGCAAGATTGTTAGACCTTGGAGGTATTCGGGTGGGGAATTCCTAGGTGATTTGGAGGTAGCACTCCAAATGTCGGGAGCTACCAAGTAACACAAGTTTCCTCGTCTGTCGCATATATGTGTCTCGAGTTGAGTTGTGAGGATCTATGACGACATGGCCAATTTGAATTCTCCTTCCACTTGGATGGTGGCATAGTATCCAACCTCCTATGTGTTTCAGAGTTAGAATAGTACCACATTGTGAAATAGAGTTAAAGCTCATGCATAAATATAATACTCTTAATGGAGTAGTCTAGGCCAATGAGGGGATAAAGTAGATGTTGATAATTTTTGAAGTGAAGATTATTTTGTAATCATATAGGTAGGGCCTAGCAAGCCTAGTGATTTCAGGGAAGTACAACTCAATGAGCCTGATCGTGGCGGTCTACTGTTGAGCCTTAAGGCAAGATTGTTAGACCTTGGAGGTATTCGAGTGGGGAATTCCTAGGTGACTTGGATGTAACACTTCAAATGTCGGGAGCTACAACGCAACACATGTTTACCTCGATTGTCGCTATTTGTGTCTTAGGTTGAGTTTAGGGGATCTATGAGGCAGGGCCAATTTGAATTGTCCTTTCACTTGGATGATTGCATAGTATCAAGCCTCCTAACCAAGTACTTTAGAGTTAGAATGGTACCACATTGTAAAGTAGAGTCTAAGCTCATGCATAGCATTGTATTTTCTTGTGATTGTTTTGTTGTGATTAATGTGTATCGCATGTGATTATAATTTCTCTTAGACGATTTGATGTTATAGTGAAATGTATTGATTTTCCTTGATTTTCCTTGATTTCACTCAAGGAAAATCAACATTTCATTATAAAATCAATCAATCTAAGAGAAATTATTATCATCTTCGATACACATTAATCATACCAGAGCAATAAAAAGGCAATGCAATATTATGTATGAACTTAAATCCTATACTTCTTCACCATTTGGTACCATTCTAACTCTGAAATATATGGTTAAAAAGCTTGATACTATGCCACCATGCAAGTGGATGAACAATCCAAATTTCCTTCGTCCTCATAGATCCCCTTTACTTAACACGAGGCACAAATACACGACAGTTGAGGTAAATGGGTGCTGAATTCCTCATAGATCTTACAACCTTGCCTTAAGGATCGACAACATACCTCCACGATCATGCTCATTCAGTGTTACTTCCCCAACATTACTAGACTTGTCAAACTCTACCTATATGATGACAAGATAATCATCACATAAAAGACCTTTACCATATAGTTCCTCCCCTCGTTGGCTTATTCTCCTCCTTTAAAATCACTATCTTTAGCATGAGTGAACGTTCTTGATTTCTTTTGGAGACTTAAGGAGCTATTAGTAACTCACAACATAAGATTTTGATAATAAAATTTTCCCAGTAACTTACTAAAATAAATTAAATATTATATTTTACTTTGAACTTTCCAATTACTTACAACAACATATGGACTATTTTACTTTCCAAATAAACAATCCAACTTTCAAACACATTTACTTTTCATAAATAATTTTTTTTTTATAAACACACCAAATAAGTAAAAATTAGAATTTACATAACTTTAACAACTCACCCTATTTTAGTAAAGTTTATAATATCAGTTAAAACTCATTTATTTGAAATAAATTTATCACATAATTCAAATACATTGAAAACTTAATTTTCCAACTTTTGGTGCATAGGGTTCGGCCACCTCAAAAAATTTGGGGGTTTATTTTCTTTTCTTGATTATAAATTAATACACAATACTAATTTCACATATACACCTCAACAGGGTTTACGGTTTTAAGATAGGTAAAAGGGAAGATGAGTTCCTTAGCCTAATAGATGCCTCTACAGTAGTTGAGCACTTTTGTAAATCAAGGTTTTTGAGTTTGAAGTTTTTTGAAGCTAAAATCAAATGAAAAGTTAGGGTTTTGTGTGTTTAGAGAGAAGAAAGAAGAGGAGAAAACAATGAAATGAATGGGTAATGGGGGGAGGCCGCGGACTTCTCTTATTTAAAGGGGAGCAAAATTATTTTCCTCCTTCCTTTAATTAATCTACTCTCTTAATTCTAACTAAATCTCCAAAAATATCTGACTAAAATTTAATTCTAAACTCTTACAACTATCTTTTATGTTACTTAATCATAATCACGTCACATCATTCAACTCTCATCTAAAAACTAGTGTCAGAAACCTTAACTGGCATTGCATTCATTTATAGAAGAAGAATTATAGACAACTCATGCAATAATATTTTTCACGATAGAAATAATCCAATTTATAAAATACTCACTTTTATTATTTTTCATTCTGAAAAATGGCTTTGAGAAATAAAACCACTAACAAACAACCCAAGCACTTAAATCAAATATTTTGTCAAACTCTGAATATTTTTTTAAAAAAATTGAAAGTGGTGCAATTGTCCAACTCTTTCAAAGGCAGGAAAAGTTTCGGTCATGGATTTTGACAATTTTTCACAAATGAAATAAATATATTTCACTTACATGACACATAGAGTAATAATAAAACGAATGAATTTATTAACCAAGGTGCTATCTCTATTTAGTGGTTTGAATCAAATAAGACTCATCCCTAACGCTTTTACTATTATCTATTAAAAGTAATTTATTTTATCTTTCAGTAACAATTGTATAACGAACAATTAAACCAACACAATTTATTTTTCAATCTAGTATATGGCATACGATAGTTTAGTATTTTATTACTTACAATAATTTAGTGTTTTGAGACAATGTATGTTTCGATGATTCTAACTCTCATTGAGAGGATGCTACATATTCAATCCTATATCACTTCAAGTGTATAAAATCCTTAGAATATATATTGATTAATTTTCTTTATATGTGTATTTTCTATGACGTGCTAATCTTTTACACATTTGACTAAATGAGTGATATAAATAATAAATACTATATTTTATTATCTTATATATTTCGCTAAAAATAATAGTATTTTAGTGTACATATTTTAAAGAATAAGATTTTATGCGATTTTACGTGTATATGTACGTTCGTAATTAATGTGATATTTCCTTGTATGTTTGACTAATGTTAAATATGCACATATTTATATTTTAATTAATTCTAAGTATCTCATATTTTAGTTATTTATTTTGGGATAGTATTAATATTGTGTTTGATTTCCTTTATTTTTATATACTTGTTGTGGCATTGTGATTTTATATATATTTATTATGATTTAGTAATTAATATAAAGTAGCAATGTTATATTTATTTTTTTTGTGTTTTTGACTATTCTCTAATGATGGTAGTATTTTAATATGAGTATTTTGAAAAATAAGTATAATTATAGTGACTATTTTGAATATGAGAGTTTCAATTGTTAGTAATATGTATTTTTTAAAAGGTTAATTATTTTAATTACTCTAATTTATCATATATTAGTTTTGAAATATTAGTAATGTTTAGAAAATTAAATGATGTTTGGAGGAGTATTAAAGATGAGAAAAATGTGATTAAGTAAATATTAATTTTGTTTTAGCAAAATAAAAATAATAATAGTAATAAAACAAAAAAATTAAATAAAGAGACCAATGGGTTTGACCCATGTGTGAACCCTAATAGTTAATAAAAAAAAAAAGAAGGGAAGGGAGTTGGGCAGCCGTAAAACCAAAGAGGAAACACAACAACAACCTATCATTTGGAACCGGTGATCGATAATTTTCTCCGTTCGCGTCCAAATTTCAGTATGTTGTTTTATTCATTTAGGTAGTCAAATAAACATACTTTCTTAGTTTTTTAACCATCCCAATTTCTCTCTAAAATACCCGACTTCTTCGTTTATAAAATTCCTTATTTTGCATCGTTCTTCTTCACCGTAACTCTGATTTGAAGGACAAAGAGTGAGAGAATAAAGGTTGTTTGCTCGTGGAATCATATTCGTTTGTGAAATCGTCGAAATAAGGTAACGGGTGAGATAGCGTTTAAATTCATGAGTATAATATATTGTGAGATGAACGGGAAAACCGTATTTCCCAAAGATTCATCCAGGGATCGCTACGTACGGCAGTAGCACTTTGAGGGATAAATTAATTAATGTGCAAATATGGAAATTGTGAGATTAAAATATAGAATAGAAATATTTATAAGGTGTTTCTTGATTTAATTTCTTTAAAATGTGTGGTGTTTGATATTATTGTGATATTGGGTGTCGAATTAATTTTATGTATATGTTTGATTAGATAAGTTTGTGATGTGATAATAAAAGATGGATGCGTTGTGATAATTTTATGTGATGATGACGACGTATGATTAATAATTGTGATGTTATAAATTTGTGATAAGTTTATGTGATGATGTATGATTGATGATAGTGATGCTATAAATATGTGATGAGTTTATGTGATGATGATGATGTGTGATTAATGATAGTGATGTTATAAATTTGTGATGAGAATATTGAAGTAACCCCATTGTTGATGAAAGACTTCAATTTGTGTTTGCGATGACGGTCTTAATGGAGTATCATAGGCCAACGAGGGGAGAAAATAAATATTGAGAATTAATTTGTGAAGTGGAGATTATTTTGTCATCATATAGGTAGGGCCTGACAGGACTAGTGATTCTGGGGAAGTACAACTGAATGAGCCTGATCGTGGCGGTCTGCTGTTGAGCCTTAAGGCAAGATTGTTAGACCTTGGACGTATTCGGGTGGGGAATTCCTAGGTGACTTGAAGGTAGCACTCCAAATGTCAGGAACTACCATGCAACACACGTTTACCTCGACTGTCGCGTATATGTGTCTCGGGTTGAGTTGAGGGGATCTATGAGGACAGGGCCAATTTGAATTGTCCGTCCACCGAGATGGTGGCATAGTATCAGGCCTCCTAACCAAGTACTTCAGAGTTATAATGGTACCACATTGTGAAGTAGAGTCTAAGATCATGCATAGCATTGCATTTTCTTGTGATTAATATGCATCGTGTGTGATAATAATTTCTGCGATGATTTGATGTTATAGTGAAGTGTATTGATTTTCTTTGATTTTGACTATATAATGTGCTATTTTTCTTTGAAGAATGTTTGTGTAATGATACGGTTTATTGATGATTAATTGCGTGTTCTTCTTACTTATATTATACTATCAATATGATTTCAAAACTCACCTCCTTCGTTGTTTGTGTTTGACTGGCTTGGCCCTGTGTTTGGGAAATCGCAGTTATTACAGGTTAATGAGTCTTGAAGTTCAAGTTTTGGAGAAGTCCCGCTCTGATAGGTGATACCGGGAATGAGAGTCATAAGTTGTATTTATTTTTTTTTAATTAGAAACAACTTTTTGTATGAAACCTTAGTAAATTTTTGGAATTAAATTAAGAAATTCTAGTTAAATCAAAGTTTATGGAGATTGCACTATTTTATAAGAGGAAAAAAGTTTAAAGTGTTCATTTTGAATTTTGAGGAATGTGATATCTCAAATTAATTATAAAAGTTTTTATTTCCTTGAAAACATATTTGCTTTATCCGCTGCGAATTAAAGGTAAAAATTCTATTATAAATTATTATATATTATTTTGGGGTTTACGGTGTCACATTAGTGGTATCAGAGCAGGTCTGTCCAATCAGGCCGAGTGGGTCAAGTGTCGGTTTAGTGTTAGTCAAATGTTAGTTGTGTCGGTTGTGTTTTCTTGAGTAATAATTATTTTCACTAACATGTTTTTTTTGTTCCCCCTTATATTAGTGTGTTAAGTGTTATATGCTTTTGTATTATTATACATATTTTTGAGATTACTAATTAACTGTTTACTATTTGCTTACTCTGATTGTGTTATGGATTCTAAATTCCTACCTAAGTGAGTAAATAAACCATGAAATTAATTGTTAAGATTTAAGTTAATTTTAATTGTTGACAAAATCATGTTAGTTACTTGTTGCTTATTGCTTGTCTACCGAACTATGATTTTTGTACTCTTGTTTTATGTGAATAGTTGGAAATAATAATTTCTATTGACCAGCTGTATGTTTCGAGTTATTAATCTCATTCACGTAATCTTAGTTATCAAATGTCATACCTCACCAGTTAGTTATTTTAATGTTGCATTTTCACCCTTAATCAATTTAAAATATTTAGTCTTGATATGAATCTGTTTAAAGTGTTTGATCTAACAACTAATTGATTGAAACATTGATTTCCGTTTGAACTATATGTTTAAAACATCAAGTATTGACTTTTACTAGGTACAAATTATTATTATTTTTTTTGAAACTCAATTTAGAGAAAAAAAAAAAGATGTTTTGTTCTAAACTTTGAGTTAGATAGGAAATATATCTCTTATGTTTAAAGTTTTAATTTTGACAAAACAAAATTCTTATTTTGATTTTATGTTGGCTTGTGTAAAGAAAAAAAATGGATTTTAAATTGTGAATGTTAACTTTAAATCACTTGAAAGTGTTGATGGTTGTATCTAGATGAGTAGAGTTTTGATATTGGTTTAGAAAACAATTTACAAATTACGTGATGATTTTCAATAGTATTAAATTCATATTATTAGTAATGGAAATTCTTGAATATTAGAGGTTGGTGGAACTTAGAATTTTTTTAAAATGACATTTTGAAGGAGTTAAAGTTTACTTATTTTGTAAGATGAAAATAAATTTTGTTTGAATTACTCTTGATTATTTTAAAGAAATTAAATTGAGTTGAATTTTTGTTGATTTATAAAATAATAATAATTCTATACTACTGATTTTATTTAATGTTTAAAATAGCTTAAAATTTACAGCATGTTTTACTATGTCTTGTTTTTAAGAAAATCAAAAAGAGTTGTTGTTGTGTTGGTTTAGAGGGCTGGTGTGAATATTGTATCGTGAGGGTGTTCGGATATTTGTTCGAAATGATTGATTTTCTGATATTATTAACTCATTAGAGTTTAACTCGATGTTAGAGTTTTAGATTTTAAGAACTCATTAGTGATTTATAATTGTACTAAAAAAAGAGGGTCAAATGATAAAATGTCTACTAATTGAGAAAGAGAAGGAAAGCAGAAGAAAAAAAACAAAGTTTTTAAAAGAATTATCTTAGTAGTGAAACTCTTTTGAAAAGTTATCTAAATTTTGGATTTGATAATCGATGTATTTTATGAGTAGAATTGTAGTTGTTGTGTTATAATTGTCAAAACCTATATATAAGTTTAATATAAGAAAGTGACATGTTTGTAAAATTGATGGTGTGTTGTGTTTTATACCAATTTTGTGCCTTGATAGAAACTGATGATGCATCTATAGACATGTTGAGTAGTTGGTGTGAGAGGAGACTGTTATTTTGTTGATTTGTCAATTAGTGTAATTCATTATCATAACCAAGTATGTCTGATGCTTTGTGTCATGCGCACTACTTTAATGTATATAAATATACAATTTTGTTTTTCTGTAAATTTCGAGAAAATAAGAAAAAAAGTTGAAACTATCTTGGAAGTGTTAATTTATTTGAAAACTTTTTATCTATCTATCTATCTATATATATAATTTAAATCTTCTTTCAAAATATAAGTTGAAAATAATAATTTTTCTAATGATTAATTATTTAGAAATGTATTTTTGACGATTAAAGTACGAGCGATTTTACAAATCTTATAGATTTTAAAATTACACGTGATTTATTTTATTTTTAATTGTATTTAGAAATGTGATTTATTTTAGTTGTTTTTATTTAGACGTGATTTATTGAAAAGTGATTTAAGGAAAAGGTTTGAATTCCCAATGATTTTTTTTTTGGTGCTAAGTGATTAGTGATATATTTTATAATAATTTAAGTCTAGAAATCAATTTTTTGAATGATGTGTAACCTTTAAGTGATAGGATTAATTCAAAAGAAAATATAATCGTGATCAATTTGAAGCAACTAGAGTTCTACGAGGACTGTGACACCCCAAACCCCAAAATAACATTTATAATAATTTATACTAAATTATTTGAAATCAAAACTCGCAGCGGATCAAGAAAATTTGTTCAAGAAAATAAAAACTTTTATATCTAACTTAGGATATTATGTTTCTCTAAATACACATGTACTAAGGTTTTCATATAAAAAATAATTTGTTATTACAAAAAAAAAAACACATTACAACTCTTAATTCCCAGTATCACCTATCAGAGCAGAGTTTCTTCCAAAGTTGAACTTCTAAACTCGTTAACCTGTAATAACTGCGATTTCGCAAACGCAGGGCCAAGCCAGTCAAACACAAACAACGAAGGAGGTGAGTTTTGAAATCATGTTGATAATATAATATAAGTAAGAAGAACACGCAATTAATCATACATAAACCATATCATTACACAAACATTCTTCAAGGAAAAACACCACGTTATATAGTCAAAATCAAGGAAAATCAATACATTTTACAATAACATCAAATCATCTAAGAAATTATAATCACGCACAATACATATTAATCACAACAAACAATAACACAAAAATGCAATGTTATGCATGAGCTTAGACTCTACTTCACAATGTGGTACCATTCTAACTCTGAAGTACTTGGTTAGGAGGCCATGATACTATGCCACCATCCCGGTGGACGGACAATTCGAATTGGCCCTGTCCTCATAGATCCCCTCAACTCAACCCGAGACACATATACGTGACAGTCGAGGTAAACGTGTGTTGCATGGTAGCTCCCGACATTTGGAGTGCTACCTCCAAGTCACCTAGGAATTCCCCACCCGAATACCTCCAAGGTCTAACAATTTTGCCTTAAGGCTCAACAGAGGACCGCCACGATCAGGCTCAATTCAGTTGTACTTCCCCAGAATCGCTAGGCTTGTCAGGCCCTACCTATATGATGACAAAATAATCTCCACTTCACAAATTCTCAATATTTATTTTCTCCCCTTGTTGGCCTATAATACTCCATTAAGACCGTCATCTCAAACACAAATTGGAATCACAATTATTTTATCAGGGGTTACTTCAATATTTTCATCACAAATTCATAACATCACTATTATAAATCACATATCATCATCATTACATAACTCATCACAAATTTAGAGCATCACTATCATCAATCATACATTATCACATAAACTTATCACAAATTTATTACATCATGATTGTTAATCATACATCATTATCACATAAAATTATCACAACACATTCATCTTGTATTATTACGTCACATAAACTCATCTAATCACACATATACAAAAATTACTTCGACACCCAATATCGCAATAATATCAAATACCATACATTTAAATAAATTAAATCAATCAACACCTTACAAATATTTCTATTCTATATTTTAATCTCACAATTTCCATATTTGCACATTAATTAATTTATCCCTCAAAGGGCTACTGCCGTACGTAGCGAGCCCCGGAAGAATCGTTGGGAAATACGATTTTCCCGTTTATCTCACAATATATTATACTCATGAATTCAAACGCTCTCTCACCCCTTACCTTATTTCGACGCTTTCACCCATGAATATTATTCCATAAGCAAACAGCCTTTGTTCTTAGAGTCTTTGTCCTTCAATTGATCTAACTCGACAGTTTTATTGGTAAACGTCAAAAATAATTTATGCGAAGACACTCTAAAAACCAATTTCGAAATTCGGTTAAGGAAACTTACCATAAATCAGAAAACCAATCAATGGATAATATAGTCACTTTTCACACGATCGTTTTGGCGTTGGTTTCACTCAAATCGGACTTACGGTGAAGAAAAACGGTGAAAAATAAGGAATTCCATAGACGGAGAAGTCGAGTATTTTAGAGAGAAATTGGGATGGTTAAAAATCTGAGAAAGTCTGTTTAATTGACTAGCTAGATGAACGAAACAACATACTAAAATTTGAACCAAAACGGAGAAAGTTTTCTGCACAGTCGTGGGACATCGACGTTGATTTCCTATTTAATTTTCACTATTCCTGTTGCCACGTGCGGCTGCCATGCCTTCTATTTTATTTCTCCTGTAGCTCTACAATTTATCTCTTATTTTGTTAGGTTATTACTAACCTAACCTATTGAACCAATTTTATTTCTTTACCGTATTTTTTTTTTTTCACAAGGCCCAATTAATTACACACTTATTTTAATTTATTTATTTGTCATTAAAATAATATTTTTCAAAATATCAAATTAAAATAATTATATTTTGAAAATAGTTAAAATGACAAAATAAATAAATATAACATCAATATTTTAAAAATAGATTAATGAAAGTAGTTAACTTTTTAAAAATTACATATTACGAACAACTAAAACTCTCATATTTAAAATAATCAATATAATTATACTTATTTTTCAAAATACTCATATTAAAATACTACCATCATTAAAGAATAATCAAAATCATATAATAAATAAATATAACATTACTACTTTATATTAATTACTAAATTATAATAAATATATATAAAATCACAATACCACAACAAGTATATAAAAATAAAGGAAATCAAACACAATATTATTACTATCCCAAGATAATTGTTTATAAAATAAATAACTAAAATAGGAGATACTTAGAATTAATTAAAATATAAATATGTGCACATTTAACGTTAGTCAAAGATACAAGGAAACATCACATTAATTACGAACGTACATATACACGTAAAATCGCATAAAATCTTATTCTTTAAAATATGTACACTAAAATACTATTACTTTAAAAAAAAATATAAAGTAATAAAAGAAAATATTTATTATTTATATCGCTCATTTAATATAATATGTATCAAACTAGCACATAATAGAAAACATCCAAATAACAAAAATTAATTACAAAGTTTATCAACATATATTCTAAAATAATTTTAACATCAAATTAATTATTTAAAATCATAATTAATTAATAAAATAGTTTATTATAAAATTTAGGGTGTTACAAGGATAGGTTACCTTTTTTGAGTTATGAGACGAATGTAAAATTTTGGTGCTAATTTTTCGGATTAGTAATGTGAATGTTATATGATTATGTAAATATGAAATTGTTTGTGTTTCAAGTGTTCTAATTGTTGACAATTAGTGTATAGCGTTAGAGTAGTGGAGATCATCTAAAAGTGAAATAGTTCTATATTTCTTCAATCGGATTATTATTTATATATTGATGTAAGTGTCGTTGTTACTACTTGTAAATTACAAGTAAATTATTGTGAATGTGTAATTAATTGAGTTTTTAACTTGAAGTAAGGAGTAGGAGTTGTAGCGCCGCCTTCGCACTCCTGAACCACGTTAAAAATATTTTTAATTATGCATGTCTGAATTTGAATGACTGCAGTTATAGTTACATAAGTAGTTGACTACATGAGTAGGAGGGACTAGCTACCCCGTTGACTCATCGTTGATAAAAGAGGCAACGATAACCCATTGTTATTATTGTTTTAAATACTTGTTAATTTTATTTTCGAAATAGTTAGAAACCATGTTCACCTCTTATACAACTTTGAGTGATTATGATTCTTATGTGGCATCAATGTTGAATGTTAATAACTGATTATGTGACGCGAATATTAGGTTGGTGGTGTGTACTTAAATTAAAGATTCAATTAAGTATGTTTGGTCTTCTAAGTAATTTGCTTAAAATGAATAAGGACATTGTGTTAGTATCTTATTGTTCTATATTGTCTCATTTGGTTAGGATCTAGAACTATGGTATGAGTTCTATAAATGAATCTTGTGTATAAGACTTTGAAATTAAGTTATACTTTGAGTGTGTTTGAAACCATATGTGAAAATATATTTCACTATGATTATACGCTTAAGTGATTGCATGTCATTGAGTTGTTATATGCGTTTTTGTTTGTTATCCTTGAAGGTGTGAAATATTATAAAAGTTTCTCTATATATCTAATTTTTTGAAACCTATAGAGTAATTGTTTTTAGGATTTAGACATTCTTTAAAGAGACCAAAACTAGTAGAATATTGTTTAAGTTGTTAGTTGAACTTCATAGCGTATTTGATATGTGTTATTTAATTCAACTGAATGTAGTACGTTGTTGTTGACTAAATGCACATGCTTAGTTTTATCTATAAACGATATTGAATAATCATGATATTTTAGTTAATTCTAAGTATCTCATATTTTAGTTAATTCTAAATGCACATGTAGTACGTTGTTGTTGACTAAATGCACATGCTTATATTTTAATTAATTCTAAGTATCTCATATTTTAGTTATTTATTTTGGGATAGTATTAATATTGTGTTTGATTTCCTTTATTTTTATATACTTGTTGTGGCATTGTGATTTTATATATATATTTATTATGATTTAGTAATTAATATAAAGTAGCAATGTTATATTTATTTATTTTGTGTTTTTGAATATTCTCTAATCATGGTAGTATTTTAATATGAGTATTTTGAAAAATAAGTATAATTATAGTGACTATTTTGAATATGAGAGTTTCAATTGTTAGTAATATGTATTTTTTAAAAGGTTAATTATTTTAATTACTCTAAGTTATGAAATATTAGTAATGTTTTGAAAATTAAATGATGTTTGGAAGAGTATTAAAAATGAGAAAAATGTGATTAAGTAACTATTAATTTTGTTTTAGCAAAATAAAAATAATAATAGTAATAAAACAAAAAAATTAAATAAAGAGACCAATGGGTTTGACCCATGCGTGAACCCTAATTGTTAAAAAAAAAAAAGAAGGGAAGGGAGTTGGGCAGCCGTATAACCAAAGAGGAAACACAACAACAACATATCGTTTGGCACCGGTGATCGATAATTTTCTCCGTTCCCGATCAAATTTCAGTATGTTGTTTTATTCATTTAGGTAGTCAAATAAACATACTTTCTTAGATTTTTAACCATCCAAATTTCTCTCTAAAATACCCGACTTCTCCGTTTATAAAATTCCTTATTTTGCATCGTTCTTCTTCACCGTAATTCCGATTTGAATGAAACCAACGCCAAAACGATCGTGTGAAAAAATGTCTATATTACCCACTAATTGGTTTTCTGATTTATGGTAAGCTTCCTTGACCGAATTTCAAAATTTAGTTTTTAGAGTGTCTTCGCATAATTTATTTTTAACGTTTACCCATAAACTGTCGAGTTAGATTGATTGAAGACAAAGAGTCAGAGAATAAAGGCTGTTTGCCCGTGGAATCGTAATCGTGTGTGAAAGCGTCGAAATAAGGTAAGGGGTGAGATAGCGTTTAAATTCATGAGTATAATATATCGCGAGATGAACGCGAAAACCGTATTTCCCAACGATTCATCCGGGGCTCTCTACATACGGCAGTAGCCCTTTGAGGGATAAATTAATTAATGTGCAAATATGGAAATTGTGAGATTAAAATATAGAATAGAAATATTTATAAGGTGTTGATTGATTTGATTTCTTTAAAATGTTTGGTGTTTGATATTATTGTGATATTGGGTGTCGAATTAATTTTATGTATATGTTTGATTAGATAAGTTTGTGATGTGATAATAAAAGATGGATGCGTTGTGATAATTTTATGTGATGATGACGACGTATGATTAATAATAGTGATGTTATAAATTTGTGATAAGTTTATGTGATGATGTATGATTGATGATAGTGATGCTATAAATTTGTGATGAGAATATTGAAGTAACCCCATTGTTGATGAAAGACTTCAATTTGTGTTTGCGATGACGGTCTTAATGGAGTATCATAGGCCAACGAGGGGAGAAAATAAATATTGAGAATTAATTTGTGAAGTGGAGATTATTTTGTCATCATATAGGTAAGGCCTGACAAGCCTAGTGATTCCGGGGAAGTACAACTGAATGAGCATGATCGGGTGGGGAATTCCTAGGTGACTTGGAGGTAGCAATCCAAATGTCGGGAGCTACCATGCAACACACGTTTACCTCGACTGTCACATATATGTGTCTCGGATTGAGTTGAAGGGATCTATGAGCACAGGGCCAATTTGAATTGTCCGTCCACCGGGATGGTGGCATAGTATCAGGCCTCCTAACCAAGTACTTCAGAGTTAGAATGGTACCACATTGTGAAGTAGAGTCTAAGCTCATGCATAGCATTGCATTTTCTTGTGATTGTTTTGTTGTGATTAATATGTATCGTGTGTGATAATAATTTCTGCGATGATTTGATGTTATAGTGAATTGAATTGATTTTCCTTGATTTTGGCTATATAATGTGCTATTTTTCTTTGAAGAATGTTTGTGTAATGATACGGTTTATTGATGATTAATTGCGTGTTCTTCTTACTTATATTATACTATCAACATGATTTCAAAACTCACCTCCTTCGTTGTTTGTGTTTGAATGGCTTGGCCCTGCGTTTGGGAAATCGCAGTTATTACAGGTTAATGAGTCTTGAAGTTCAAGTTTGGGAGAAGTCCCGCTCTGATTGGTGATACCGGGAATGAGAGTGATAAGTTGTATTTTTATTTTTTTAATTGGAAACAACTTTTTGTATGAAACCTTATAACTAGTAAATTTTTGGAATTAAATTAAGAAATTCTAGTTAAATCAAAGTTTATGGAGATTGCACTATTTTATAAGAGGAAAAAAGTTTAAAGTGTTCATTTTGAATTTTGAGGAATGTGATATCTCAAATTAATTGTAAAAGTTTTTATTTCCTTTAAAACATATTTGCTTTATCCGCTGTGAATTAAAGTTAAAAATTCTATTATAAATTAGTATATATTATTTTGGGGTTTAGGATGTCACATTAGTGGTATCAGAGCAGGTCTGTCCAATCAGGCCGAGTGGGTCAAGTGTCGGTTTAGTGTTAGTCAAATGTTAGTTGTGTCGGTTGTGTTTTCTTGAGTAATAATTATTTTCACTAACATGTTTTTTTTGTTCCCCCCTTATATTAGTGTGTTAAGTGTTATATGCTTTTGTATTATTATACATATTTTTGAGATTACTAATTAACTGTTTACTATTTGCTTACTCTGATTGTTTATGGATTCTAAATTCCTACCTAAGTGAGTAAATAAACCATGAAATTACTTGTTAAGATTTGAGTTAATTTTAATTGTTGACAAAATCATGTTAGTAACTTGTTGCTTATTGCTTGTCTACCGAACTATGATTTTTGCACTCTTGTTTTATGTGAATAGTTGAAAATAATAATTTTGATTAACCAGCTGTATGTTTCGAGTTATTAATCTCATTCATGTAATCTTAGTTATCAAATGTCATACCTCACCAGTTAATTATTTTATTGTTCCATTTTCACCCTTAATCAATTTAAAATATTTAGTCTTGATATGAATCTGTTTAAAGTGTTTGATCTAACAACTAATTGATTGAAACATTGATTTCCGTATCAACTATATGTTTAAAACTTTGAGTTATGAGACGAACGTAAAATTTTGGTGCTAATTTTTGGGATTAGTAATGTGAATGTTATATGATTATGTAAATATGAAATTGTTTGTGTTTCAAGTGTTCTAATTGTTGAAAATTAGTGTATAGCGTTAGAGTAGTGGAGATCATCTAAAAGTGAAATAGTTCTATATTTCTTCAATCGGATTATTGATTATATATTGATGTAAGTGTCGTTGTTACTACTTGTAAATGACAAGTAAATTATTGTGAATGTGTAATTAATTGAGTTTTTAACTTGAAGTAAGGAGTAGGAGTTGTGGCGCCGCCTTCGCACTCCTGAACCACGTTAAAAATATTTTTAATTATCCATATCTTAATTTGAATGACTGCAGTTATAGTTACATAAGTAGATGACTACATGAGTAGGAGGGACTAGCTACCCCGATGACTCATCGTCGATAAAAGAGGCAACGATAACCCATTGTTATTATTGTTATAAATACTTATTAATTTTATTTTGGAAATAGTAAGAAACCATGTTCACCTCTTATACAACTTTGAGTGATTATGAGTCTTATGTGGCATCAATGTTGAATGTTAATAACTGATTATGTGACGCGAATATTAGGTTGGTGGTGTGTACTTAAATTAAAGATTCAATTAAGTATGTTTGCTCTTCTAAGTAATTTGCTTAAAATGAATAAGGACATTGTGTTAGTATCTTATTGTTCTATATTGTCTCATTTGGTAAGGATCTAGAACTATGGTATGAGTTCTATAAATGAATCTTGTGTATAAGACTTTGAAATTAAGTTATACTTTGAGTGTGTTTGAAACCATATGTGAAAATATTTGTCCTATTTCACTATGATTATACGCTTACGTGACTGCATGTCATTGAGTTGTTATATGCGTTTTTGTTTGTTATCCTTAAAGGTGTGAAATATTATAAAAGTTTCTCTATATGTCTAATTTTTTGAAACCTATAAAGTAATTGTTGTTAGGATTTAGACATTCCTTAAAGAGACCAAAACTAGTAGAATATTGTTTAAGTTGTTAGTTGAACTTGATAGCGTATTTAATATGTGTTATTTAATTCAACTGAATGTAGTACGTTGTTGTTGACTAAATGCACATGCTTAGTTTTATCTATAAACGATACTGAATAATCATGATATTTTATTCTTAATTGAGTTGTTGAGTATGATGTGTTTAATTGATTTATTGTGTCATGTTAGTCAATCATGCTAACTCATTTATAGGCCTTAGAAATGTTTCTAGACTAAACTTGAATTTTGAGGGTGGTTAGTTAGACATTAATTCGCATATTGTTCTCTACAATTTCGAGGACGAAATTTCTTTAACATGGGGAGAATTGTAACACCCCAAATTTTATAATAAATTATTTTATTAATAAAATAGAATTTTAAATAATTAATTTGACGTTAAAGTTATTTTAGAATATATATTGATTAATTTTCTTTATATGTGTATTTTCTATGACGTGCTAATCTTGTACACATTTGACTAAATGAGTGATATAAATAATAAATACTATATTTTATTATCTTATATATTTCGCTAAAAATAATAGTATTTTAGTGTACATATTTTAAAGAATAAGATTTTATGCGATTTTACGTGTATATGTACGTTCGTAATTAATGTGATATTTCCTTGTATATTTGACTAATGTTAAATATGCATATATTTATATTTTAATTCATTCTAAGTATCTCATATTTTAGTTATTTATTTTGGGATAGTATTAATATTGTGTTTGATTTCCTTTATTTTTATATACTTGTTGTGGCATTGTGATTTTATATATATTTATTATGATTTAGTAATTATATAAAGTAGCAATGTTATATTTATTTATTTTGTGTTTTTGACTATTCTCTAATGATGGTAGTATTTTAATATGAGTATTTTGAAAAATAAGTATAATTATAGTGACTATTTTGAATATGAGAGTTTCAATTGTTAGTAATAGGTATTTTTTAAAAGGTTAATTATTTTAATTACTCTAATTTATCATATATTACTTATGAAATATTAGTAATGTTTCGAAAATTAAATGATGTTTGGAGGAGTATTAAAAATGAGAAAAATGTGATTAAGTAACTATTAATTTTGTTTTAGCAAAATAAAAATAATAATAGTAATAAAACAAAAAAATTAAATAAAGAGACCAATAGGTTTGACCCATGTGTGAACCCTAATTGTTAATAAAAAAAAAAAAAGAAGGGAAGGGAGTTGGGCAGCCGTAAAACCAAAGAGGAAACACAACAACAATCTATCGTTTGGCACCGGTGATCGATAATTTTCTCCGTTCCCGTCCAAATTTGAGTATGTTGTTTTATTCATTTAGGTAGTCAAATAAACATACTTTCTAAGATTTTTAACCATCCCAATTTCCTTCTAAAATACCCGACTTCTTTGTTTATAAAATTCTTATTTTGCATCGTTCTTCTTCACCGTAACTCCGATTTGAATGAAACCAATGCCAAAACGATCGTGTGAAAAATGTCTCTATTACCCACTAATTGGTTTTCTGATTTATGGTAAGCTTCCTTGACCGAATTTCAAAATTTAGTTTTTAGAGTGTCTTCTCATAATTTCTTTTTAACGTTTACCCATAAACTGTCGAGTTAGACTGATTGAAGGACAAAGAGTCAGAGAATAAAGGATGTTTGCTCGTGGAATCGTATTCGTGTGTGAAAGCGTCGAAATAAGGTAAGGGGTGAGATAGCGTTTAAATTCATGAGTATAATATATTGTGAGATGAATGCGAAAACCGTATTTCCCAACGATTCATCCGGGGCTCGCTACGTACGGCAGTAGCCCTTTGAGGGATAAATTAATTAATGTGCAAATATGGAAATTGTGAGACTAAAATATAGAATAGAAATATTTATAAGGTGTGGATTGATTTAATTTCTTTAAAATGTGTGGTGTTTGATATTATTGTGATATTGGGTGTCGAATTAATTTTATGTATATGTTTGATTAGATAAGTTTGTGATGTGATAATAAAAGATGGATGCGTTGTGATAATTTTATGTGATGATGACGACGTATGATTAATAATTGTGATGTTATAAATTTATGATGAGTTTATGTGATGATGATGATGTGTGATTAATGATAGTGATGTTATAAATTTGTGATGAGAATATTGAAGTAACCCCATAGTTGATGAAAGACTTCAAGTTGTGTTTGCGATGACGGTCCTAATGGAGTATCATAGGCCAACGAGGGGAGAAAATAAATATTGAGAATTAATTTGTGAAGTGGAGATTATTTTGTCATCATATAGGTAGGGCCTGACAAGCCTAGTGATTCCGGGGAAGTACAACTGAATGAGCGTGATTGTGGCGGTCTGCTGTTGAGCCTTAAGGGAAGATTGTTAGACCTTGGAGGTATTCGGGTGGGGAATTCCTAGGTGACTTGGAGGTAGCACTCCAAGTGTCGGGAACTACCATGCAACAAACGTTTACCTCGGCTGTCGCGTATATGTGTCTCGGGTTGAGTTGAGGGGATCTATGAGGACAGGGACAATTTGAATTGTCCGTCCACTGGGATGGTGGCATAGTATCAGGCCTCCTAACCAAGTACTTCAGAGTTAGAATGGTACAACATTGTGAAGTAGAGTCTAAGCTCATGCATAGCATTGCATTTTCTTGTGATTGTTTTGTTGTGATTAATATGTATCGTGTGTGATAATAATTTCTGGGATGATTTGATGTTATAGTGAATTGTATTGATTTTCCTTGATTTTGGCTATATAAAGTGCTATTTTTCTTTGAAGAATGTGTAATAATAAAGTTTATTGATGATTAATTGCGTGTTCTTCTTACTTATATTATACAATCAACATGATTTCAAAACTCACTATGACACCCTAAACCCCAAAATAACATTTATAATAATTTATACTAAATTATTTGTATTAAAAGTCGCAGCGGATAAAGAAATTTTGTTCAAGAAAATAAAAATGTTTATATCTAACTTAGAATATTATGTATCTCTAAATACACATGTACTAAGGTTTTCATATAAAAATCATTTGTTATTACAAAAAAAAAAAACACATTACAACTCTTAATTCCCAGTATCACCTATCAGAGTGGAGTTTCTCCCAAACATGAACTTCTAAACTGGTTAACCTGTAATAACTGCGATTTCGCAAACGCAGGGCCAAGCCATTCAAACACAAACAACGAAGGAGGTGAGTTTTGAAATCATGTTGATAATATAAGTAAGAAGAACACGCAATTAATCATAAATAAACCGTATCATTACACAAACATTCTTTAAGGAAAAACACCACATTATATAGTCAAAATCAAGGAAAATCAATACATTTCACTATAACATCAAATCATATAAGAAATTATCATCGCACACAATACATATTAATCACAACAAACAATCACACAAAAATGCAATGCTATGCATGAGCTTAGACTCTACTTCACAATGTGGTACCATTCTAACTCTGAAGTACTTGGTTAGGAGGCCATGATACTATGCCACCATCCCGGTGGACGGACAATTCAAATTGGCCATGTCCTCATAGATCCCCTCAACTCAACCCGAGACACATATACGCGACAGTCGAGGTAAACGTGTGTTGCATGGTAGCTCCCGACATTTGGAGTGCTACCTCCAAGTCACCTAGGAATTCCCCACCCGAATACCTCCAAGGTCTAACAATCTTGCCTTAAGGCTCAACAGCAGACTGCCACGATCAGGCTCATTCAGTTGTACTTCCCCAGAATCACTAGGCTTGTTAGGCCCTACCTATATGATGACAAAATAATCTCCACTTCACAAATTCTCAATATTTATTTTCTCCCCTCGTTGGCCTATGATACTCCATTAAGGCCGTCATCTCAACACAAATTAGAATCATCATTATTTCATCAACTATGGGGTTACTTCAATATTGTCATCACAATTTTATGACATCATTAATCATACATAATCATTGTCATCATATAAACTCATCACAAATTTACAACGTAACTATCATCAATCAAACATCTTCACATAAATTTAGCACAAATTTATATCATAAATCACACATCATCGTCAAATAAACTTAGATCATACACTGCATTCATATTTTATTATCACTTCATATAAACTCATCTAATCAAACATATGCACCAAATTCATTTGAAATCAAATATCACAATAGTATCAAATATCACATATTTAACGAAATTAAATCAATCAGCACCTTATAAATATTTCTATTCCCTATTTTAATCTCACAATTTCCATAATTGCACATTAATTAATTTATCACTCAAAGGGCTACTGTCGTACGTAGCGAGCCCCAGATGAATCATTGGGAAATACAGTTTTCCCATTCATCTCACAATATATTATACTCATGAATTCAAACGCTCTCTCACCCCTTACCTTATTTCGACGATTTCACACAAGAATACGATTCCACGAGCAAACAACCTTTATTCTTCGACTCTTTGTCCTTCAATCGATATAACTCGACAGTTTATGGGTAAACGTTAAAAATAAATTATAAGAAGACACTCTAAAAACTAAATTTCGAAATTCGGTCAAGAAAACTTACCATAAATCAGAAAACCAATTAGTGGATAATATAGACATTTTTCACACGATCGTTTTGGCGTTGGTTTCACTCACATCGGAGTTACGGTGAAGAAGAACAATGCAAAATAAGGAATTTTATAAACGGAGAAGTTGAGTATTTTAGAGGGAAATTGAGATGCTTAAAAATCTGAGGAAGTATGTTTATTTGACTACCTAAATGAATAAAACAACATACTGAAATTTGGATGAAAAAAGAGAAATTTTTCTGGGACAGCTATTGATCACCGGCTGGTTCTATTTTTTTTCAACAAAGTGCGGCTGGTTCTTCAGTTTTCTACTGTAGTGTGTGGGCTGCTCTTCAGCTTTTATTTGGATTGTATTTGACCTTTTATATATATATATATATATATATATATATATATATATATATATATATATATATATATATATATATATATATATTAGTTATTATTAACCTTGAATCCCATTTTTTTTTCACAAGACCCAACTAATTACATAGTTATTTTTAATTTATTTATTTGTCACTAAAATAATATCTTCCAATTAATTAAATTAAAAGATTATTACATGATGATAATAGTTAAAATGACAAAATAAATAAATATAACATCAATATTTTATATAAGTCACTAAATCAATTAAATATGTATAAAATTAATACATCATAGAAAACACACATATGAAGAGAATTAATCATAAAACTGATCAACATATATTCTAAAATAACTATAACACGAAATTAATTATCTAAAATCCTATTTAATTAATAAAATAATTTATTATAAAATTTGGAGTGTTACACTCACCTCTTTCGTTGTTTGTGTTTGACTGGCTTGGCCCTGCGTTTGGGAAATCGCAGTTATTACAGGTTAATGAGTCTTGCTGTTCAAGTTTGGGAGTAGTCCCGCTCTGATAGGTGATACCGGGAATGAGAGTCATAAGTTGTATTTTTATTTTTTTAATTAGAAACAACTTTTTGTATGAAACCTTATAAATAGTAAATTTTTGGAATTAAATTAAAAAATTCTAGGTAAATCAAAGTTTATGGAGATTGCACTATTTTATAAGAGGAAAAAAGTTTAAAGTGGTATCAGAGCAGGTCTGTCCAATCAGGCCGAGTGGGTCAAGTGTCGGTGTAGTGTTAGTCAAATGTTAGTCGTGTCGGTTGTGTTTTCTTGAGTAATAATTATTTTCACTAACATGTTTTTTTTGTTCCCCCGTTATATTAGTGTGTTAAGTGTTATATGCTTTTGTATTATTATACATATTTTTGAGATTACTAATTAACTGTTTACTATTTGCTTACTCTGATTGTGTTATGGATTCTAAATTCCTACCTAAGTGAGTAAATAAACCATGAAATTACTTGTTAAGATTTGAGTTAATTTTAATTGTTGACAAAATCATGTTAGTTACTTGTTGCTTATTGCTTGTCTACCGAACTATGATTTTTGCACTCTTGTTTTATGTGAATAGTTGGAAATAATAATTTTGATTGACCAGCTGTATGTTTTGAGTTATTAATCTCATTCATGTAATCTTAGTTATCAAATTTCATACCTCACCAGTTAGTTATTTTAATGTTCCATTTTCACCCATAATCAATTTAAAATATTTAGTCTTGATATGAATCTGTTTAAAGTGTTTGATCTAACAACTAATTGATTGAAACATTGTTTTCCGTATGAACTATATGTTTAAAACTTCAAGTATTGACTTTTACTAGGCACAAATTATTATTATTTTTTTTGAAACTCAATTTAAAGAAATATATCTCTTATGTTTAAAGTTTTAATTTTGACAAAAAAATTCTTATTTTGATTTTATGTTGGCTTGTGTAAAGAAAAAAAAATGGATTTTAAATTGTGAATGTTAACTTTAAATCACTTGAAAATGTTGATGGTTGTATCTAGATGAGTAGTGTTTTGATATTGGTTTTGAAAACAATTTACAAATTTCGTCATGATTTTCAATAGTATGAAATTCATATTATTAGTAATGGAAATTCTTGAATATTAGAGGCTGGTAGAACTTACAATTTTTTTTAAAATGACATTTTGAAGGAGTTAAAGTTTACTTATTTTGTAAGAAGAAAATAACTTTTGTTTGAATTACTCTTGATTATTTTAAAGAAATTAAATTGAGTTGAATTTTTGTTGATTTATAAAATAACTTTTACAGCATGTTTTACTATGTCTTGTTTTTAAGAAAATTAAAAAGAGTTGTTGTTATGTTGGTTTAGGGGGCTGGTGTGAATATTGTATCGTGAGGGTGTTCGGATATTTGTTTGAAATGATTGATTTTTTGATATTATTAACTCATTGAGTTGTGTTTGAAACCATACGTGATATTTGCTTCATAATTGAGTTGTTGAGTATGATGTGTTTAATTGATTTATTGTGTCATGTTAGTCAATCATGCTAACTCATTTTTAGGCCTTAGAAATGTTTCTAGACTAAACTTGAATCTTGAGGGTGGTTAGTTAGACATTAATTCGCATATTGTTCTCTACAAATTTCGAGGACGAAATTTCTTTAACAAGGGGAGAATTGTAACACCCCAAATTTCATAATAAATTATTTTATTAATAAAATAGAATTTTAAATAATTAATTTGGCGTTAAAGTTATTTTAGAATATATATTGATTAATTTTCTTTATATGTGTATTTTCTATGACGTGCTAATCTTGTACAGATTTGACTAAATGAGTGATATAAATAATAAATACTATATTTTATTATCTTATATATTTCGCTAAAAATAATAGTATTTTAGTGTACATATTTTAAAGATTAAGATTTTATGCGATTTTACGTGTATATGTACGTTCGTAATTAATGTGATATTTCCTTGTATGTTTAACTAATGTTAAATATGCATGTAATACCCTTAATTGTAAAATGTACCTTTTATATTTTTGATGTGTGTGATGTTGAATTCTGAGGCTTTTTAGCCAGTTTTATGGGTATTTTGGATGATTGTATGCCATAAATATTTTGTGGGTTCCGTTTTAAATTATTTGGCAAGAAATAATTTAATTACGTTGAGGAAAATTTATTACCGGACTATTTTGTTAAAAATATCTATAGTTACTAAAAAATTTACCTGTCAATTGAGTTGCAATGAGAATAGATATTTTTATCAAAATTGTTGGGGTGTGTGTGGGAGTGTTTAAAATTGGTTGGCTTGGGATATATATATATTTATATATATATATATATATATATATATATATATATATATATATATATATATATATATATATATATATATATATATATATATATATATATATATAGTAGTATATATATATGAAATGGAAGGAAAAGAGAAAAAAAAGTTAAACATTTCCTCTATTCCGCGTGCCTACTCCATCTTCCTCTCTTTCTTGTTTTGTTTTTCAAAAAACCCCAAACATAAAACCACACATATCACCTAGATCTAAGCTTCATCTCGCGAAGTGACTGAAGAGAAAGTTGCTCGTGGTCACGTCGCGGTGCTAGTGAACTAATTTTCGAGCTACCATCGAGGTAAGGGGCTCCTTCCAAACTTTTAGTTTGCATTTAGGACCTTATTTGTGAATTTGGGGAAAAGAAGTTTGGTGGGTTTGAGGTGTTGTTTGTGAGAAATGAATTTAATGAATTTTGGGGGTAAAATGGTGAAATTGAATTTAATGAGTTTTGAGGTGTGGGTGATGGTGATTTTTGCTTGGTATGGTTGATATGTTTATGGGTAATATTATGAATGTGGAAATTGGCTTGATGTTTGAGGATGTGGGATTTTGAATAAATACAATTTATGTGTGGATTTTTATTTAGAGTGAATTGTGAATTGTGGATTAAATTGAGGTGGTCTGTAAGGGAATTTGTGGATATTAGTGTGGATGTGTTTATGTGTTCATAATTGATATTATGAATGATTGTGGTGTGATTATGTGTGTATTTGTGGTGATTATGTTTTGATGTGATATTGTGTTCAAAACTGCTTTTTGGTGTGTTTGAGGTGTCGAGGCACGATGTTTAAGTGGTGACCGTGATGGGCCACAAGATGATGCCATGTGAATAGTTGGCTCATCTTATCCTTGCGGGGATTTTCGCGTCGTACTGATCTGTGAGCGATTGCACGCATAGAAAGTTGGGCTAATCTGTGAGAGATTGCACTCGTGTAAGTTGTGCTAATTTCTGAGAGATTGCACTCTAGTTGTGCTAATCTGTGAGAGATTGCACTCGTGTAAGTTGTGCTGATTTGTGAGAGATTGCATTCTCGTCGTTCGAATCTGTGAGAGATTGCACTCCTAAAAGTCGCGCTGATCTGTGAGTGATCGCATGCATTCGTCTATGAGAGACCGTACAATAATGCGTGAATTATGCCGTGTTTGATGTGTTATGATGATTGTACATACATACTGTGATGGTTGTATATGCATACTCGATTGTGGTGTGTGAATTGTGCCGTGTTGGTGGTTGTGATTGATTGAATTGGTGGTGAAATTGTTAGAATGAATTTGAGAGTGTTTGAATTGTAACACTCCAAAATTTATATTAAACTATTTTATTAATTAAATAGGATTTTAGATAATTAATTTGGTGTTAAAATTATTTTAGAATATATGTTGATTAGTTTTATGATTAATTTCTTTATAGGTGTGTTTTCTATATATGTTGATTAGTCCGATTTGAGTGAAACCAACGCCAAAACGATTGTGTGAAAAGTGGCTATATTATCCACTGATTGGTTTTCTGATTTATGGTAAGATTCCTTGACCGAATTTCGAAATTAATTTTAGAGTGCCTCCTCATAATTTATTTTTAACAGTTACCCATAAATTTTCGAGTTAGATCGATTGAAGGACAAAGAGTCAATGAACAAAGGATATTCACTCGTGGAATCATATTTGTGTGTGAAAGCGTCGAAATAAGGTAAGGGGTGAGAGAGCGTTTGAATTCATGAGTATAATATATTGTGAGATGAACGGGAAAACCGTATTTCCCAACAATTCATCTGAGGCTTGCTACGTACGGCAGTAGCCCTTTGAGTGATAAATTAATTAGTGTAAAAATATGGAACTTGTGAGATTAAAATATAGAATAGAAATATTTGTAAGGTGTTGATTGATTTAATTTCTATAAATGTGTGGTATTTGATATTAATGTGATATTGGGTGTCGAATTAATTTTATATATATGTTTGATTAGATGAGTTTATGTGATCTGATAATAAAAGATGGATGTGTTGTGAAAATTTTATGTGATGATGATGATGTATTAATAATAATTGTGATTTTATAAATTTGTGATAAGTTTATGTGATGAGGTACGATTGATGATAGTGATGCTCTAAATTTGTGATGAGTTATGTAATGATGATGATGTGTGATTTATAATAGTGATGTTATGAATTTGTGATGAAAATATTGAAGTAACCCCTGATGAAATAATTGTGATTCCAATTTGTGTTTGAGATGACGGTCTTAATGGAGTATCATAGGCCAACGAGGGGAGAAAATAAATATTGTGAATTTTTGAAGTGGAGATTATTTTGTCATCAAATAGGTAGGGTCTGACAAGCCTAGTGATTCCGGGGAAGTACAACTGAATTGAGCCTGATCGTGGCGGTCTGCTGTCGAGCCTTAAGGCAAGATTGTTAGACCTTGGAGGTATTCGGGTGGGGAATTCCTAGGTGACTTGGAGGTAGCACTCCAAATGTCGGGAACTACCATGCAACACACGTTTACCTCGACTTGTAATTTGTATTTTACTTATTTAATTAGAAATGACTTTTTGTATGAAAACCATATAAGTACTAGTAAGTTTTTAGAATTAAATCAAATGGAGATTGCACTATTTTATAGGAGGAAAAAGTTTAAAGTGTTCCTTTTGATTTTTGAGAAACGTGATATTTTAAATTCATCATCAAAGTTTTTATTCCCTTGAAAACGTATTTGCTTTACCCGGTGCGAATTAAAGTTAAAAATTCTATTATAAAATATTATATATTATTTTGGGGTTTAGGGTGTCACATGAATGTTGTTGAAATGTTTCAAAACTGAAAATCTGCTATTTTTACAGGTGTATTCGACTACACATAGGTTGTAGTCGAATACAGATGAATGATTTCGCTACTGACTTGAATTTTTTGAAGTGTATTCGACTACACAAGGTGTTGTAGTTGAATACAGTTGAATGGAATGTTGTATTCGAATACAGAGAGGCTATATTCGAATCAGTGTTGTTTTTTCTTTTTTTCTGTTGTTTTCGCAACTGTATTCGACTACACAGGGGTTGTATTCGAATACAGCAGTGCAGTTTGGTCCAAAACTTCATTTTTTCAACCTCGTTTATGCATGTTTAACATATGTAAACCCTTTCTAGATGTATGCTAAGTTGAAGGGTGATTTTTATGCATTTAAAATATAAATGTTATGTGATGTTTGTTAATTTCGGATTGGTGACCCTTTACAACTTTTGTGGAAATTTGGGCTTTGCCCTCAGATGAGACTCAAGATCGTCCTACCGGGTAGTACCCTGGAGAGGGGAAGGTAGTTAGTGATGCCTAATCGGAGCTGTGTCAGGTGTTTTGTGCTGGGCGCGTGGAGATCACTCGGGCTGTATAGCTTTTTGTAGCATAATCAGATTAGGTGACTTTATAGGATCTAGAAGTCTTTCTTTTGTGGTTGTAATTATTTATTTGGGAAGACTGTACCTATATTGTCAGCCTAACTTATATTTTGATGGGTCCTTGTAATATTTTTTTGATGTGACTTGGAGAAGTTTAAATACTTTGGAATTGTAATTTCAAAAACTATTTCCGCTGTGGTAAATTATGTGGACTTTGTCGTTGTGTCACAGCATTAAATATTTCATCCAAAAGTATTTATTCATTTATTTACTTACTTTAAAAAAAAAATACACTCGCGTTTTTATGAAAAATCGGGCTGTTACAATTGTGGTATCAGAGCTTATGGTTATAGATTGTAGGTCAACATGTAGGTTGGGAGTTGTTGGCTGATCATGCGTCAGGTGATTTGTCCGAGTTGTCGAGTTCAGTTTAGTTTTGCGTTGTTATTGTCGGAAGCTATTCTTGGAATTTTTTTGATGTGGTGTTGAGATATCTTCTTGACGCTGGTTTTGTAGGAAACCATGCCACCGAGAAGGAATGACGCTCCAAGGGTCAACGTTAATCGGGATGACATATTGACGGAAGGTATTTTAACATGGCTGCTTCTGTTGCTGCACAGACTGCTGCCAAGACTCAAAGGGATCTAGAGAAAAGAGAAAGAGAGATCCGTGCCGCTGAGTCAAGAGGATTAGAAGACTTCCGTCGTTAAAATCCTCCTAAGTTTAGGGGTGATGGGAATTCTGAGAAAGCGGATCAGTGGGTCCAAGAGGTGGAGAAAATATTTGAAATGATTAACTGTCAAGCAGGGGTGAAAGTTAATTATGCTACTTAGCTGTTGTTAGGGGATGTAGAGTATTGGTGGAGGAGTACAAGACTTTTAATGAGATCGGCTCATGAGGAGGTGAATTGGGAGTCATTCAAAAGGAGGTTTTTTGACAAATACTTCCCAATAAGTGTTAGGACCAAATTGGCTGATGATTTTCTAAAACTTCATCAAGGGAATATGACCGTGGGTGAATATGCCGCAAAGTTTGAGTCTTTGTCAAGGCATTTTAGATTTTTCCAAGAGGTCGATGAACCATTTATGTGCCATCGTTTTCAAGATGGATTGAGGTATGAGATTCAAGATTTTGTATTACCCTTGGGAATTCAACGTTTCCAAGTTCTTGTTGAGAAATGTAGGGAGGTTGAAGAGATGAAGGGTAAGAGAGCTATCCGGGGTGGGAATTTAAATACCGGAGGACCTAGTAGGATGAATTATCAAAACAAAGGGAAGCAAGTTGCTAAGCCCTATAGCCAACCACAGAACAACAATAGGGGTCAGAATCATCCGGAGAACCAGAACCTCGAGAGACAAGTGGGGCAAGTGACTCGATGTTTCCGATGTGGGGAAAACGGGCATTCTGCTAATGCTTGTACTTCTAGGAATTTTATTTGCTTTAATTGCCTGAAACCAGGGCACATTACAAGGGATTGCAGAGCTCCAAAGGTAGAACCGGTTGTGAATGCAACTCGGGCTGCTCGTCCTACTGCTACAGGACGCGTGTATTTCATGGGTGCTGAAGCTGGGAATTCATCGGGCAATCTGATTCAGCGAGACTGTGAGATTGCAGGTAACACTCTTAATGCACAATTTGATTCGGGGGCAACCCATTCCTTCATTGCTATGGATTGTGTGAATCGTTTGAAGTTATCTGTGTCGCCTTTACCTTTTGATTTGGTTGTTTCTACGCCTGCTAAGACGTTGACAGTAAATATTGCATGTTTACAGTGTCGAGTGACTATTCAGAATAGGGATTTCTTGATTAAATTCATTTGTTTACCCCTACAATCACTCGAGATCATTCTCAGTATGGATTGGATGTCGTATCATTATGTGATTTTGGATTGTGCTCGCAAACTGGTTCTTTTCCATGAACCAGGAGTTGTTAAGTACCTAGCTGCTAACAAACTCAGGGTGTCACTAAAAGAAGGAACTCATGAGTTTTTGTCTTTGGCTAACATGGAAGCAAAGATAACGGTGAATATAGAAGACGTGGTGCTAGTCAAGATTACCACCAGTAAGATAAGTGGGATTTTTCATTGATTTGCACCCAAGAACCGGGCCAATTTCGATTGCGCCGTATCGAATGTCTCCATTGGAATTGAATGAGCTCAAAGGTCAAATTGAAGATTTGTTGGAGAAGAAATTTATTAGACCAAGTGTATCACCTTGGGGAGCTCCGGTGTTGCTAATTAAAAAGAAGGGCGGAAGCTCACGCTTATGTGTGGATTATCGGCAACTTAATAAGTTGACTATTAAGAATCGATATCCTTTGCCGCGTATTGATGATTTGATGGATCAGTTGAGAGGAGTCGCGGTATTTTCAAAGATTGACTTGAAGTCGGGGTATCATCAAATCTGAGTAAGAGAAGAAGATATTCAAAAAACTGCTTTCAGAACTCGTTATGGGCATTATGAATATCTGGTCATGCCATTTGGAGTTACTAATGCACCGACAATTTTTATGGATTACATGAACATAATTTTTAGTCCATTTCTGGATAAATTTGTTGTGGTGTTCATTGATGATATATTGATTTATTCAAGAACTGTGGAAGAACATGAAAAGCATTTGCGCCAAGTTCTTGAAACTTTACGTGAAAAACGATTGTATGCTAATTTGTCAAAGTGTGAGTTTTGGCTGGAGGAAGTGAATTTCTTAGGTCATGTGATAACTAAGGAAGGAATCGCAGTAGATGCGGCTAAGATTGAGTCAGTTCTTGCTTGGAAACAGCCTCAGACCGTCACGGATATACAGAGTTTTGTAGGACTGGCAGGTTATTACAGGAGGTTTATCGAAGGTTTTGCGAAGATTGTGGCTCCGTTGACGCAACTAACTAGAAAGGATCAACCGTTTGCATGGACGGAGAAGTGTGAGGAGAATTTTCAGTTACTAAAGAAAAAGTTGACGACCTCACCGGTTTTGATCTTACCACAACCAGGAGAATCGTATGAAGTTTATTGTGATGCGTCTCACCAAGGTTTGGGATGTGTTCTGATGCAACACAGGAAAGTGGTAGCGTATGCCTCAAGGAAATTGAAGATTCATGAAAGGAACTATCCTACTCATGATTTAGAGCTTGCTTCTGTAGTTTTTGCGTTGAAGATTTGGAGGCACTACTTATATGGAAGTACGTTCACAGTGTATAGTGACCATAAAAGTTTGAAATACTTGTTTGATCAAAAGGAATTGAACATGCGTCAGAGAGATGGATGGAGACTCTTAAGGATTTTGATTTCACACTGCAGTACCACCCTGGGAAAGCCAATGTGGTGGCTGATGCGTTGAGTAGAAGAAGTGTGTCAGTGTGTTCAATAGTGATGGCTAGACAACAAGAGTTGTGGGAAGCATTCCGAGACTTACACTTGAATGTAGAGTTTGCACCAGGAATTTTGAAATTCGGAATGATTAAGATTTCGAGTGGACTACTTGAAGACATTGCGAATTTTCAAAATGATGCTTTGATTCAAGAGAAGAGAAATCTAATCGTGCAAGGGAAAATGACTGAATTTAAGATTGGGCCGGATAATATTTTGAGATGTAATGGGAGAATTTATGTACCAGAAGTTGCAGATCTGAGGAAAACGATTTTAGACGAGGCTCATAAGAGTAAATTGAGTATTCATCCTGGAGCGACGAAGATGTATCAGTATTTGAGGCATAATTATTGGTGGCCGTGAATGAAAAGGCATGTGGCGGAGTATGTTTCAACTTGTTTAACTTGTCAGAAAGCGAAGGTGGAACATCAGCGACCTGCTGGAATGTTGCAACCTTTGGATATACCGGAATGGAAGTGGGATAGCATTTCCATGGACTTTATCAATGGATTGCCGAGAACGAGGAGGAAGAATGATTCGATATGGGTAATAGTGGATCGATTGACTAAATCCGCACACTTTTTACCAGTGAAGACCACTTATAAGGTAGATAAGCTAATAGAGATCTACATTGTTGAGATTGTGAGATTACATGGAGTACCGTCGAGTATTGTATCAGATCGTGATCCGAAATTCACGTCGCACTTTTGGGGAGCACTGCATGAAGCGTTCCGAACGAAACTAAGGTTGAGTTCAACTTACCATCCGCAAACTGACAGACAGACTAAGAGAACAAATCAGTCTTTGGAAGATCCTTTGAGAGCTTGTGTATTGGATGATAGAGGAAGCTGGGATGATGTACTTCAATTGGTTGAATTTAATTATAACAACAGTTTCCACGCGAGTATTGGTATGGCACCTTATGAGGCTTTGTATGGGCGCAAGTGTCAAACGCTTTTGTGTTGGTATAAGGACGGTGAGAGCATGATTGTAGGACCTGAGATGGTGCAACAGACTACAGATAAGGTGAAGAAGATAAAGGAGAAAATGAAGATTTCACAAGATCTTCAGAAGAGTTATGCGGACAAGCGTCGCCGACCTCTAGAATTTTAGCAGGGTGACCATGTGTTTCTGAGAGTCACGCCTACGACGGGAGTTGGTAGATCCTTGAAATCGAAGAAGTTAACTCCTAAATTTATTGGGCCATATCAGATTTCTGCACGAATCAGACCGGTAGCTTATCGGATTGCTTTTCCTCCGACACTGTCTAATATTCACAACGTATTTCATGTGTCACAATTAAGGAAGTACATTTCAGATTCGTCGCGTGTGATTGAACCGGATACAATTCAGTTGAAGGAGAATTTGTCATTTGAAGTACCACCTGTGAGGATTGATGACAGGACGATTAAGCGATTAAGGAACAAAGATGTTTCGTTGGTCAAGGTGATCTGGAACCCAACTACCGGATATGCGACTTGAGAATTGGAAAACAAGATGAGGGAACAATACCCTGAGTTGTTTATCGACCCGTAGTTTCGAGGACGAAACTATTTTTAGGGGGGTAGAATGTAATACCCTTAATTGTAAAATGTACCTTTTATATTTTTGATGTGTGTGATGTTGAATTCTGAGGCTTTTTAGCCAGTTTTATGGGTATTTTGGATGATTATATGCCATAAATATTTTGTGGGTTCCATTTTAAATTATTTGGCGAGAAATAATTTAATTGCGTTGAAGAAAATTTATTATCGGACTATTTTTTTAAAAATATCTATAGTTGTTAAAAAAATTACTTGTCAATTGAGTTGCAATGAGAAAAGATATTTTTATCAAAATTGTTGGGGTGTGTGTGAGAGTGTTTAAAATTGGGTTGGGATATTTATATATGTATATATAGTAGTATATATATATGAAAGGGAAGGAAAAGAGAAAAAAAAAGTTAAACATTTCCTCTATTCCGCGTGCCTACTCCATCTTCCTCTCTTTCTTGTTTTGTTTTTCAAAAAACCCCAAACATAAAACCAGACATATCACCTAGATCTAAGCTTCATCTCGCGAAGTGATTGAAGAAAAAGTTGCTCGTGGTCACGTCGCGGTGCTAGTGAACAAATTTTCGAAGCATCGTGCGAAGCACAATTTTACCGGAATTTTATCGCGGTGCCGTAATCGGCCGTTCGAGCTACCATTGTAACACCCCGACCCTCCAGCGATATCGGCGAATGTGATGAGGCGGTACTTATCCCCTAGGTACCGGGCTCGATTCCCACGGAAGGCAAAAACTCGCTAGATTTCCAAGAGGGAAAGGGGGGAGCGAGAAGATCGTGAGGTAACATCGCCGATATCGCTGGAGGGTCGGGGTGTTACAATCTTCTCGCTCCCCCCTTTCCCTCTTGGAAATCTAGCGAGTTTTTGCCTTCCGTGGGATTCGAGCCCGGTACCTAGGGGATAAGTACCGCCTCCACATAGTCCCACTACCAATTGAGCCAAATGTAACACCCCAATTTCACATTATCTTATTTTAATAGTATGATGATACACTATTATTATTATATGAGAGTTAATATGTGTCCTAATTTCTTTATGTGTGTCTTGTGTGTTTGCCTTAGTAATTGAATTAAATCATTAATATTAATAATAATTAACTTACAAAAATTAAAATAAAATAAAATATGTATATATATATATATATTTAAATAAATTAATACAAGGAGTGAATTTGTGAATTTGTGAATTTGTGTTGCTACACTAATTGTTACCTTTAGCACTAGTAGAATGGATTTATAATAATAATAATAATAATAATAATAATAATAATAATAATAATGATGATGATGATGATGATAATAATAATAATAATAATAATAATAATAATAATAATAATAACAATAACAATAATAATAATAATAATAATAATAATAGTAATATTAGGAATAATGTGAAACCTAGCTGCCTATATATATATATGCCCATATCTGCGTGATTACTGTGCATATAGAAGACTAGGAGGAAACAAGGGATAGCTCTGCCGATAGCTGCAAATCGGGTACGATTGGTAAACTTCATCAATTTGATTTTGGCAAATACGTAGGAATTGCGATGGATAATTAGGATGAGTCATACCATGAAAATTGGCACACAATAGCAATCAGTAACCTAATAACTAGAATTTGATGTCACCGTAATATATGAATATGAGTATCGTGCTTTAGACAATTTGATTCTTGTACCAAGAGACACATACACGTTAAGGTGGTCTGTTGAAAGTCTATCACAAACATCATGGAGAGCCACCATTCATAATTAGCAATCTACGCTATTATTTTTTTATCATTCTGACAGTAACTTTTCTTAGGCTTATCACTTTTGGTTTGTTAAGAATAAACCCTCCTAAAAGCCGGAGTTCATGTGGTATATGCATATCAATATTATAGCTCTAACAAGCCAACCCTAAAACTGGGACCAAGATTGATAGTGAATTATTTTAAAGTAAATTGTCAATTAGTCAGGCTGTAATAAAATTGGACTTTTACCCTGCTTGAATATGTGTAGCAATATTTATAACAATATTTAAGTTTAAGTATGTATAAAATATTTAGTTCTTCTATCATGCTTAGTTTAAAGAAAATCTGATATAGTAATATGTGCGTTTATTAGTATCAAATATATTTTTGAATTATATTACAATAACAGATAAATTATTTATGTATTATTAATAAATAAAATATTTATCTATTGGAGCAAGTGTCTAATTTATATTTGGCTGTTGCGGTGATGTACTTTCTTTTGCGGACTATTAGAGACGATGGTTGGGGAAGACGCGACACATTAAATAGGGGGATCGACTTCGTTGGAAAAATCATCAACTGAGGTAAGGGGAGAGATGAGGTTCGACTTTATGAATATAAAATAACGTGAGATGAACGGGAATACCGAAATTCCCAGATATTCATCTGGGGCTCACTACGTACGGTCGAGGCCTATTGAGCAATAATAATTAATTAATAATATATGAATGGTAACAGTGAGGACTATAATATAATTTAGCAACCTATAGAATCGTTGTGAATTTATTTATAGCAAGATTACGCGTTGAATGATTTTATGAAATGTGATGCTGATTGTTACTGTATGAATAATATATATTCGAGTGCTCTTGCTATTTGATTGAAATCGTGAAATTATTTCAATGTGCTATCTGTTGATTTTTTTTATTGCGATTGATGAATATTGGGAAGTCAAACTGAAATTTATTGAGTTGTGATGATCGAGTAAGTCTGAGATGTGCTGTAGATGTTGGAGTTTGGGTTATTTTGTCATCATATAGGGAGGGTCTGACAAACCTAGCGATTCGGGGAAGTACAACTGAATGAGCCTGATCGTGGAGGGCTACAGTCGAACTGTAAGGTAAGACTGATAGACCTTGGGGGTACATCTAGTGGGGAATTCCTAAGTGGATTAGTGGGTTACTCCCTAAGGTCGGCACCTACCGTGCAACACAAGAGTACCCCGACTGTCGCGTATATGTGTCTCGGGTTGAGTTGAGGGGATCTATGAGGACTTGGCCATTCATGAATTGTCCGTCCATTCTTGTAGTGGCATAGTATCAGGCCTCCTAACCAAGTACTTCAGAGTAGAATGGTACCAAATGATGAAGTATAGAGTATAGGACATGCATAACATTTTATCCTTGTAACTGTTTTATTGTGATTGAATCGGATTAACCTTAGATATTATATTATTCAATGTTCTCCTTAATCGTACTGTTTGACTAATTGCGTGTTCTTCTCGTGTATTTTATATTGTTACCTAATTTCGAAACTCACCCCTCGATGTTTGTGTTTGGCGTTTACGATGGACGCAGACGAGCCGAAAGCTGCAGGTGAAGATTAATGCTCTTGAAGTGTAGGAAGCCGTATTATCTCGAGGACTTCTATTTTCTACCTTTTTGTTAAAGTCATTTTTGAGCATAGTTTATTTTGGGAATTCCCGCTCTGATAGTGACATCGGGTTGGGACTACATTTACAATTATCATTAAACTGGTGTATGTGTGTTTCCAAATGGATTTTGTTAATTACTGTTATGATTACGTGATCCTCTTTGCCTTAATAAAAAAAAAATGCTTGGAATTTTATATATTTATTTTTTTTGAAGGATTTCATTGTTTTAAAAATAAGAAAATTAAATTTTTTTTATTTGGGGTTTAGGGTGTCACATTAGTGGTATCAGAGCTGGTCTTTCCAATCAGACCGTAAATGTGTTATGTGCTTGCTATGTTTCCTTGTGTACTCTGTTATTTGTGTGTTGTTGTTATGATCATTATTGTGTTAGTGGTGTAGAACTAATTTAGTTCCCTTCTCCTCAATGTCTCACTATATTCGATTGGCTTATCTGATTGATGTAGGTAGTGATGGCTAGTGGAAGGAATGACGCTGGGATTACTGAGGCTTTAGAGTCCATGGCTGGAGTTACAGTGCAGGCTCTCCAAGCTTTGGCTGAATCTCAAGCTACTGCACAAGCCTCTGCGCAAGCTGCTACTCAAGCTGCACAGGTTGCTGCTCAAGCTGTTGCTCAAGCTACTACCTACAGTGGTGGCCAAGGAAATGTGCAAATAAATGAGTTCATGGTGATGGATCGATTCCATAAGGCTAACTCTCCATCGTTTGAAGGTCACTATAATCCTGATGGAGCTCAGAAGTGCTTGCAAGAGGTTGAGAAAATTTTCAGAGGAGTGGCATGTCCCGAAGGTCATAAAGTGCATTTGGGAACCTTCATGTTGACAGAAGAAGTTGAACATTGGTGGGATAATGCGCGTCAATGCTTAGAGAATGCAGGGACTGCAATAACTTGGACTGTATTCAGGAACATGTTCTTAGTCAAGTATTTCCCCGAAGACATTCGCAATAGGAAGGAAATGGAGTTTATCAAATTAGAACAAGGGAATATGTCAGTAGCGGAGTATGCCGCTAAGTTTGAGGAGTTATCCAAGTACTACCCACTCTATGTTGGAGAGGCAGGAGAAAAGTCTAAGTGCATCAAGTTTGAAATGGGACTTAGGCCAGAGATCAAGAAGCAGGTTGGGATGCAAGAGATCCGTGATTTTCCTACCGTAGTGAATAAGAGTAGGATTTATGATGAGGATAGCCGGGCTGAAAAGGCGCATTACAGAAACACTGGAACCATGAAGGATAAGAGACCTATGCATCATAACAGAGGAAAACCTTACTCTTTTCCTCCTAGCAAATCTGGAAGTCATCTGAATTATCAACAATACAGTTTTTCAGCTGGAAAGGGGAATAGTAGTGGTAACGGGAGAGGAAATGGAAACAGTTACAGTTATGGAGGTGGTAGTGGAAACCCCAATGGGCGAGGAGTTAGTAACGGGAATAGCAACAACAGGAGTCAAGTCTCGAGCAGCAACAGTGGTAATAATGGCAATCCGACTACTCCTGTCCGGTGTCACAAGTGTGGTAAGCAAGGTCATATGACATTTGAGTGCAAAGATGCTGCAGTTACTTGTTTTAATTGCCAACAGCAGGGCCACATCAGCCCCGCATGCTCCTATCCAAGGAAGACTCCACAGTCTGGGAACCAGAGTTCCCAAGCCAGCCGACCTAAATCCAATGGAAGAGTCTTTGCCCTCAGTGGTGCAGGAGCGTCTGAGAAAGACAACTTGATCCAAGGTACGTGTCTCATAAGTGATACTCCTTTATTTGTACTATTTGATTGTGGTGCCACTCATTCCTTTGTGTCTCTTGACTGTGTTAGACGTTTAGGATTACATGTGTCTCGTTTGCAGTATGATTTGATTGTGAATACCCCAGCTAGCGATTCCGTTGATACCTCTAGTGTTTGTCTTGATATTTCTATCCATGTGTGTGGGAAGGACTTCCGAGTTGACTTAGTGTGTTTACCTTTGCGTCTGGTCGATGTGATTCTTGGTATGGATTCGCTATCTGCCAACCGTGTCCGCGTAGATTTTTTTAGTACAACCATTGAATTCATGGAGTCAGAAGAGAGGGAGAAGCCTAGCAATATATCCGCCAACCAAGTGAAGGCACTCTTGAAAGAAGATGCCCAGTTATACATGATCCTAGCCTCATTGGAATTTGAAGAAAAAGTGGTAATACGAGATGTTCCTATTGTGTGTGAATTCCCTGAAGTATTCCCTGGAGATGTCAATAGTTTACCACCAGAGCGTGAGATTGAGTTTAGCATTGACCTTGTACCAGGTACTGGACCCAAATCCATGGCACCGTATAGGATGTCTCCTTTAGAATTGTCTGAGCTTAAGAAGCAATTGGAAGAGCTTTTAGATAAACAATTTATAAGGCCTAGTGTGTCACCATGGGGTGCACCTGTGTTGTTGGTTAAGAAGAAGGATGGCTTTATGAGGTTGTGTGTGGATTACCGTCAGCTGAATAAAGTGACAATCAAGAATAAGTATCCACTACCTAGGATAGATGACCTTATGGACCAATTGAAAGGATCCTGCGTGTTTAGTAAGATTGATTTGAGATCAGGTTACCATCAGATCCGAGTGAAGTCTTCTGATATCCCTAAAACCGCCTTTAGGACTCGTTATGGCCATTATGAGTATTTGGTTATGCCTTTTGGTGTGACTAATGCTCTAGCAGTGTTTATGGATTACATGAATCGGATCTTTCATCCTTATCTAGACTCATTCGTGGTTGTTTTTATAGATGATATCTTAGTGTACTCTAAGACTAAGGAGGAGCATGGTGAACATTTAAGGATAGTCTTGCAAACCCTTAAGGAGAAACAATTATTTGCGAAGTTGTCTAAGTGTGAATTTTGGTTAGAGGAAGTAAGTTTCCTAGGACATGTAATTTCAAAAGGTGGAATAGCTGTTGATCCTGCTAAGGTAGAGAGTGTCTTAGAATGGAAAGCACCTAAGTCAGTGACTGAGATTAGGAGTTTCCTAGGATTGGCAGGTTATTATCGTAGATTCATAGAAGGATTCTCCAAGTTCGCCTTACCTTTAACTAAGTTGACCCGAAAGGGGGAATTATTCGTGTGGGACAACCATTGTGAGAATAGTTTTCAAGAGCTTAAGAAACGATTGACCTCTGCACCGATCTTAGTGTTACCTAACCAGAGTGAACCTTTTGTAGTGTATTGTGATGCGTGTGGTTCAGGATTAGGTGGAGTACCTATGCAGGATGGGAAGGTTGTAGCGTATGCTTCTAGGCAACTGAAGATTCATGAGAGGAACTACCCTACCCACGACTTAGAACTAGCAGCAATTGTTTTTGTACTTAAGATGTGGAGACATTATTTATATGGATCTAGATTTGAGGTTTTCAGTGACCATAAGAGCCTTAAGTACCTTTTTGACCAGAAGGAGTTGAATATGATACAACGTAGGTGGATGGAATTTCTTAAGGATTTTGATTTTGAGCTTAACTACCACCCTAGAAAGGCCAATGTAGTGGCCGATGCCTTGAGTAGGAAGACTTTGATTGTGTCCGCTTTAATGGTTAAGCATAGTGAGTTGTTGGAACAGTTTAGAGACCTTAGTCTAGTTTGTGAAGTGACACCAAAAAGTGTTAGATTGGGAATGTTGAAGGTAACTAGTGGACTATTAGAAGAGATCAAAAGGAGTCAGAAGTTGGATTTACACCTTTTGGATAAGTTAGAGTTGATTGACCAAGGGAGAGAACCTGATTTTAAAATGGGCGGCGATGAAATTTTGAGATTTAAGAATAGAATTTGCGTACCTGATGTAGATGAGTTAAGGAATTCGATCTTAGAGGAAGGACATAGAAGTTGTCTAAGTATTCACCCTGGAGCCACAAAGATGTATAAGGACCTGAAGAAGATATTTTGGTGGCCTAGAATGAAAAAGGATGTTGCAGAGTTTGTATACGCTTGTTTGACATGTCAAAAGTCTAAAGTAGAACACCAGAAACCTTCAGGCTTGATGCAGCCTTTGAGTATTCCTCAATGGAAGTGGGATAGCATCTCTATGGACTTTGTTGTAGGCTTACCTCGAACTCCAAAAAGGTATGATGGTATTTGGGTTATTGTGGATAGATTAACTAAATCTGCTCACTTTATTCCGATAAACATAACTTATTCCATGGAAAGGTTAGCTGAAATATACATAAAGGAAATTGTGAAGTTGCATGGAATCCCATCAAGTATAGTGTTAGATAGAGACCCTAGATTTACCTCTAAGTTTTGGCAAGGTTTACAAAGCGCTTTAGGTACGAACCTTAGGATGAGTTCAGCCTACCACCCACAAACAGATGGTCAGACTGAACGAACCAATCAATCCCTAGAAGACTTGTTGAGAGCTTGTGTGTTGGAACAAAATGGAAGTTGGGATAGCTTTTTGCCACTTATAGAGTTTACCTATAACAATAGTTTCCACTCCAGTATTGGAATGGCCCCTTTTGAGGCGTTGTATGGGAGAAGGTGTAGGACTCCTTTGTGTTGGTTTGAGACAGGCGATAACCTTGTGTTAGGACCTGAGATTGTTCATGAGACTACTGATAAAGTAAAAATGATTCAGGAAAAGATGAGAGCTTCTCAGAGTAGGCAAAAGAGTTACCATGATAAAAGAAGGAAAAATCTCGAATTTCAAGAAGGTGATCATGTATTTCTGAGAGTTACTCCAACGACTGGGGTTGGTCGGGCATTAAAAATGCGAAAGCTTACTCCTCGATTTATAGGACCTTACCAAATCCTTAAACACGTTGGTAACGTAGCATATCAGATCGCGTTGCCTCCATCTCTTTCTAATCTTCATAGTGTCTTTCACGTGTCTCAACTTCGCAAGTACATTTTTAATCCTTCACATGTGATTGAGTCAGACAAGGTTCAAATAAAAGAGAATCTTACTTTTGAGACCTTACCGCTACGGATCGATGACCGAAAAATCAAAGAATTAAGGGGTAAGACGATTTCATTAGTTAAGGTTGTCTGGGGAGGTGCTACTGGTGAAAGTGCTACGTGGGAAGTCGAAATTCAAATGCGTGATTCTTATCCAGAGTTGTTTCCGTCAGGTAAATTTCGAGGACGAAATTTCTTCAACATGGGAAGAAATGTAACACCCCAATTTCACATTATCTTATTTTAATAGTATGATGATACACTATTATTACTATATGAGCGTTAATATGTGTCCTAATTTCTTTATGTGTGTCTTGTGTGTTTGCCTTAGTAATTGAATTAAATCATTAATATTAATTATAATTAACATACAAAAATTAAAATAAAATAAAATATGTATATATATATATATATATTTAAATAAATTAATACAAGGAGTGAATTTGTGAATTTGTGTTGCTACACTAATTGTTACCTTTAGCACTAGTAGAATGGATTTATAATAATAATAATAATAATAATAATAATGATGATGATGATAATAATAATAATAATAATAATAATAATAATAATAATAATAATAATAATATTAGGAATAATGTGAACCTAGCTGCCTATATATATATATATATGCCCATATCTGCGTGATTACTGTGCAAATAGAAGACTAGGAGGAAACAAGGGATAGCTCTGCCGATAGCCGCAAATCAGGTACGATTGGTAAACTTCATCAATTTGATTTTGGCAAATACGTAGGAATTGCGATGGATAATTAGGATGAGTCATACCATGAAAATTGGCACACAATAGCAATCAGTAACCTAATAACTAGAATTTGATGTCACTGTAATATATGAATATGAGTATCGTGCTTTAGACAATTTGATTCTTGTACCAAGAGACACATAAACGTTAAGGTGGTCTGTTGAAAGTCTATCACAAACATCATGGAGAGCCACCATTCATAATTAGCAATCTACGCTATTATTTTTTTATCATTCTGACAGTAACTTTTCTTAGGCTTATCACTTTTGGTTTGTTAAGAATAAACCCTCCTAAAAGTCGGAGTTCATGTGGTATATGCATATCAGTATTATAGCTCTAACATGCCAACCCTAAAACTGGGACTGAGATTGATAGTGAATTATTTTAAAGTAAATTGTCAATTAGTCGGGCTGTAATAAAATTGGACTTTTACCTTGCTTGAATATGTATAGCAATATTTATAACAATATTTAAGTTTAAGTATGTGTAAAATATTTAGTTCTTCTATCATCCTTAGTTTAAATAAAATCTGATATAGTAATATGTGCGTTTATTAGTATCAAATATATTTTTGAATTATATTACAATAACAGATAAATTATTTATGTATTATTAATAAATAAAATATTTATCTATTGGAGCAAGTGACTAATTTATATTTGGCTGTTGGGCTGATGTACTTTCTTTTGCGGACTATTAGAGACGGTGGTTGGCGAAGACGCGACATTAAATAGGGGGATCGACTTCGTTGGAAAAATCATCAACTGAGGTAAGGGGAGAGATGAGGTTCGACTTTATGAATATAAAATAACGTGAGATGAACGGGAATACCGAAATTCCCAGATATTCATCCGGGGATCACTACGTACGGTCGAGCCCTATTGAGCAATAATAATTAATTAATAATGTATGAATGGTAACAGTGAGGACTAAAATATAATTTAGCAACCTATAGAATTGTTGTGAATTTATTTATAGCAAGATTTCGCGTTGAATGATTTTATGAAATGTGATGCTGATTGTTACTGTATGAATAATATATATTCGAGTGCTCTTGCTATTTGATTAAAATCGTGAAATTATTTGAATGTGCTATCTGTTGATTTTATTTATTGCGATTGATGAATATTGGGAAGTCAAACTGAAATTTATTGAGTTGTGATGATCGAGTAAGTCTGAGATGTGTTGTAGATGTTGGAGTTTGGATTATTTTGTCATCATATAGGGAGGGTCTGACAAACCTAGCGATTCGGGGAAGTACAACTGAATGAGCCTGATCGTGGAGGGCTACAGTCGAACTGTAAGGTAAGACTGATAGACCTTGGGGGTACATCTAGTGGGGAATTCCTAAGTGGATTAGTGGGTTATTCCCTAAGGTCGGGACCTACCGTGCAACACAAGAGTACCCCGACTGTCGCGTATATGTGTCTCGGGTTGAGTTGAGGTGATCTATGAGGACTTGGCCATTGATGAATTGTCCGTCCATTCTTGTAGTGGCATAGTATCAGGCCTCCTAACCAAGTACTTTAGAGTAGAATGGTACCAAATGATGAAGTATAGAGTATAGGACATGCATAACATTTTATCGTTGTAACTGTTTTATTGTGATTGAATCGGATTAACCTTAGATATTATATTATTGAATGTTCTCCTTAATCGTACTGTTTGACTAATTGCGTGTTCTTCTCGTGTATTTTGTATTGTTACATAATTTTTAAACTCACACCTCGATGTTTGTGTTTGGCATTTGCGATGGACGCACACGAGCCGAAAGCTGCAGGTGAAGATTAATGCTCTTGAAGTGTAGGAAGCCGTATTATCTTGAAGACTTCTATTTTCTACCTTTTTGTTAAAGTCATTTTTGAACATAGTTTATTTTGGGAATTCCCGCTCTGATAGTGACATCGGGTTGGGACTACATTTACAATTATCATTAAACTGGTGTATCTGTGTTTCCAAATGGATTTTGTTAATTATTTTTATGATTACGTGATGCTCTTTGCCTTAATAAAAAAAAATGCTTGGAATTTTATATATTTATTTTTTTGAAGGATTTCATTATTTTAAAAATAAGAAAATTAAAACTTTTTTTATTTGGGGTTTAGGGTGTCACAACCATCGAGGTAAGGGGCTCCTTCCAAACTTTTAGTTTGCATTTAGGATCTTATTTGTGAATTTGGGGAAAAGAAATTTGGTGGGTTTGAGGTGTAGTTTGTGAGAAATGAATTTAATGCATTTTGGGGGTAAAATGGTGAAATTGAATTTAATGAATTTTGAGGTGTGGGTGATGGTGATTTTTGCTTGGTATGGTTGATAAGTTTATGGGTAATATTATGAATGTGGAAATTGGCTTGATGTTTGAGGATGTGGGATTTTGAATAAATACAATTTATGTGTGGATTTTTATTTAGAGTGAATTGTGAATTGTGGATTAAATTGAGGTGGTCTGTAAGGGAATTTGTGGAGATTAGTGTGGATGTGTTTATGTGTTCATAATTGATTTTATGAATGATTGTGGTGTGATTATGTGTGTATTTGTGGTGATTATGTTTTGATGTGATATTGTGTTCAAAACTGCTTTTTGGTGTGTTTGAGGTGTCGAGGCACAATGTTTAAGTGGTGACCGTGATGGGCCACGAGATGTTGCCATGTGAATAGTTGGTTCATCTTATCCTTGCGGGGATTTTCGCGTCGTGCTGATCTGTGAGCGATTGCACGCATAGAAAGTTGGGCTAATTTGTGAGAGATTGCACTCTAGTTGTGCTAATATGTGAGAAATTGCACTCGTGTAAGTTGTGCTAATATGTGAGAGATTGCACTTGTGTAAGTTGTGCTAATCTATGAGAGATTGCACTCTAGTTGAGCTAATCTGTGAGAGATTGCACTCGTGTAAGTTGTGCTAATTTGTGAGAGATTGCACTCTAGTTGTGCTAATATGTGAGAGATTGCATTCTAGTTGTGCTAATCTGTGAGAGATTGCACTCGTGTAAGTTGTGCTGATTTGTGAGAGATTGCACTCTCGTCGTGCGAATCTGTGAGAGATTGCACTCTCGTCGTGCGAATCTGTGAGAGATTGCACTCCTGAAAGTCGTGCTAATCTGTGAGCGATCGCATGCATTCGTCTGTGAGAGACCGTACAATTATGCGTGAATTGTGCCGTGTTTGATGTGTTATGATGATTGTACATACATACTGTGATGGTTGTATATGCATACTCGATTGTGGTGTGTGAATTGTGTCGTGTTGGTGGTTGTGATTGATTCAATTGGTGGTGAAATTGTTAAAATGAATTTGAGAGTGTTTGAATGATGTTGAAATGTTTCAAAATTGAAAATCTGCTATTTTTACAGGTGTATTCGACTACACATAGGTTGTAGTCGAATACAGATGAATGATTTCGCTACTGACTTGAATTTTTTGAAGTGTATTCGACTACACAAGGTGCTGTAGTCGAATACAGTTGAATGGAATGCTGTATTCGAATACAGAGAGGCTATATTCGAATACAGTAGTGCTGTCAATGTAGTTTTTGCTGTTTTTCTGCAGTTTTCGCAACTGTATTCGACTACACAGGGGTTGTATTCGAATACAGCAGTGCAGTTTGGTCCAAAACTTCATTTTTTCAACCTCGTTTATGCATGTTTAACATATGTAAACCCTTTCTAGATGTATGCTAAGTTGAAGGGTGATTTTTATGCATTTAAAATATAAATGTTATGTGATGTTTGTTAATTTCGGATTGGTGACCCTTTACAACTTTTGTGGAAATTTGGGCTTTGCCCTCAGATGAGACTCAAGATCGTCCTACCGGGTAGTACCCTGGAGAGGGGAAGGTAGTTAGTGATGCCTAATCGGAGCTGTGTCAGGTGTTTTGTGCTGGGCGCGTGGAGATCACCCGGGCTGTATAGCTTTTTGTAGCATAATCAGATTAGGCGACTTTATAGGATCTAGAAGTCTTTCTTTTGTGGTTGTAATTATTTATTTGGGAAGACTGTACCTATATTGTCAGCCTAACTTATATTTTGATGGGTCCTTGTAATATTTTTTTGATGTGACTTGGAGAAGTTTAAATACTTTGGAATTGTAATTTCAAAAACTATTTCCGCTGTGGTAAATTATGTGGACTTTGTCGTTGTGTCACGGCATTAAATATTTCATCCAAAAGTATTTATTCATTTATTTGCTTACTTTAAAAAAAAAAAAATACACTCGCATTTTTATGGAAAATCGGGCTGTTACAATGCACATATTTATATTTTAATTAATTCTAAGTATCTCATATTTTAGTTATTTATTTTGGGATAGTATTAATATTGTGTTTGATTTCCTTTATTTTTATATTGTGGCATTGTGATTTTATATATAAAGTAGCAATGTTATATTTATTTATTTTGTGTTTTTGACTATTCTCTAATGATGGTAGTATTTTAATATGAGTATTTTGGAAAATAAGAATAATTATAGTGACTATTTTGAATATGAGAGTTTCAATTGTTAGTAATATGTATTTTTTAAAAGGTTAATTATTTTAATTACTAATTTATCATATATTAGTTATGAAATATTAGTAATGTTTTGAAAATTAAATGATGTTTGGAGGAGTATTAAAAATGAGAAAAATGTGATTAAGTAACTATTAATAAAATAAAAAAATTAAATAAAGAGACCAATGGATCTGACCCATGTGTGAACCCTAATTGTTAATAAAAAAAAAAAAAAAAAGAAGGGAGTTGGGTAGCAGTAAAACCAAAGAGGAAACACAACAACAACCTATCGTTTGGCACCGGTGATCGATAATTTTCTCTGTTCCCGTCCAAATTTCAGTATGTTGTTTTATTCATTTAGGTATTCAAATAAACATACTTTCTTAGATTTTTAACCATCCCAATTTCTCTCTAAAATACCCGACTTCTCCGTTTATAAAATTCCTTATTTTGCATCGTTCTTCTTCACTGTAACTCCGATTTGAATGAAACCAACGCCAAAACAATCGTGTGAAAAATGTCTATATTATCCACTAATTGGTTTTCTGATTTATGGTAAGCTTCCTTGACCAAATTTCAAAATTTAGTTTTTACAGAGTCTTCTCATAATTTATTTTTAATGTTTACCCATAAACTGTCGAGTTAGATCGATTGAAGGACAAAGAGTCATAGAATAAAGGTTGTTTGCTCGTGGAATCGTATTCGTGTGTGAAAGCGTCGAAATAAGGTAAGGGGTGAGATAGCGTTTAAATTCATGAGTATAATATATTGTGAGATAAATGGGAAAACCGTATTTCCCAATGATTCATCCGGGGTTCGCTACGTACGGCAGTAGCCCTTTGAGAGATAAATTAATTAATGTGCAAATATGGAAATTGTGAGATTAAAATATAGAATAGAAATATTTATAAGGTTTTGATTGATTTAATTTCTTTAAAATGTGTGGTGTTTGATATTATTGTGATATTGGGTGTCAAATTAATATTATGTATATGTTTGATTAGATAAGTTTGTGATGTGATAATAAAAGATGGATGCATTGTGATAATTTTATGCGATGATGGCGACGTATGATTAATAATTGTGATGTTATAAATTTGTGATAAGTTTATGTGATGATGTATGATTGATGATAGTGAAACTATAAATTTGTGGTGAGTTTATGTGATGATGATGATGTGTGATTAATACTAGTGATATTATAAATTTGTGATGAGAATATTGAAGTAACCCCATAGTTGATGAAAGACTTCAATTTGTGTTTGCGATGACGGTCTTAATGGAGTATCATAGGCCAACGAGGGGAGAAAATAAATATTGAGAATTAATTTGTGAAGTGGAGATTATTTTGTCATCATATAGGTAGGGCCTCACAAGCCTAGTGATTCCGGGGAAGTACAACTGAATGAGCGTGATCGTGGCGGTCTGCTGTTGAGCCTTAAGGCAAGATTGTTAGACCTTGGAGGTATTCGGGTGGGGAATTCCTAGGTGACTTGGAGGTAGCACTCCAAATGTCGGGAGCTACCATGTAACACATGTTTACCTCGACTGTCGCGTATATGTGTCTCGGGTTGAGTTGAGGGGATCTATGACAACAAGGCCAATTTGAATTGTCCGTCCTCCGGGATGGTGGCATAGTATCAGGCCTTCTAACCATGTACTTCAGAGTTAGAATGGTACCACATTGTGAAGTAGAGTGTAAGCTCATGCGTAGCATTGCATTTTCTTGTGATTGTTTTGTTGTGATTAATATGTATCGTGTGTGATAATAATTTCTGCGATGATTTGATGTTATAGTGAAGTGTATTGATTTTCCTTGATTTTGGCTATATAATGTGCTATTTTTCTTTGAAGAATGTTTGTGTAATGATACAGTTTATTGATGATTAATTGCATGTTCTTCTTACTTATATTATACTATCAACATGATTTCAAAACTCACCTCCTTCGTTGTTCGTGTTTGACTGGCTTGGCCCTGCGTTTGGGAAATCGCAGTTATTACAAGTTAATGAGTCTTGAAGTTCAAGTTTGGGAGAAGTCCCGCTCTGATAGGTGATACCGGGAATGAGAGTCATAAGTTGTATTTTTATTTTTTTAATTAGAAACAACTTTTTGTATGAAACCTTATAACTAGTAAATTTTTGGAATTAAATTAAGAAATTCTAGTTAAATCAAAGATTATGGAGATTGCACTATTTTATAAGAGGAAAAAAAGTTTAAAGTGTTCATTTTGAATTTTGAGGAATGTGATATCTCAAATTAATTATAAAAGTTTTTATTTCCTTGAAAACATATTTGCTGCTGCGAATTAAAGTTAAAAATTCTATTATAAATTATTATATATTATTTTGGGGTTTAGGGTGTCACAGAAGATAAATCTATCTGTTGAACTCATAATTTACTTCAAGAAATCACTCCATAAAATATGTATGACTATTGTCTTACAGATCATAAGAGCAACCAAGTTATCAAAGGATGCAGATTATTAGAGAGAATACATTCTGGAAGATTATCAGAGGATGTGCATATGTAGAGGATACGGTGATTAGAAGATGTCTTGCGGATCATCATATCATTAACTTTTGTCAAAGATTTGACTTTATTAGAGGCATTGACTTTGTCAGAGCGCTGACTTCTCCAGAGGTATTAAATTTGTTAGAGGATTGACTTTGCCATAGGCGTTGGCTTTATCAGATGATACATAAAAGTTCTGAATCAGACGATTAGGCGCTTGATGAGATTATCAGTGGCAGAGGTTGTCACTTACTCGTCACGTTTTTCTGAGGCAAAGATATAATAATTCTTGTAACGTTTATCAAAACCAGAGGCAGAAGATTTTCTTGTTACACTTATGTATTAGAGCTAGAGGAACATAATCCAGTTGGGTTGATCAGAGGCAACTGGGGTACTATGTGGCTTGTATCCCAGAGTCAACTAAAGCTTGTGACAACAAGGCACATGTAACCAGTCTTTACGCTTTCAAATTGAAGTAAAGTCATAGTTTCTTTTGCCTTTGTCTACTCATTAGAGGCTAAACCTTATACAGCGACGTCTGCTTTGTTTCGTTTGTTTCCGCAGTAATTTTTTTACTCTATTATATCTTACTTCGACATAAGATCTTTAAAATAATTGTAATCCAAGCTAGTTTTAATTAACATAATTTTTGCCTTTAATCTGCACACTTAGCATAAAAAGTTAGGGGATAATTGTTCTTTATTTATATGTATGAGTTATCATCAAAATATCAACCCGAGGATTTTATTTAAAAATACTTTTGCACTAACACCTACCCAAACCAACTTTCAAACCTCACCCCTTCTTCCACTTTTGCTTCTGACCCAAACTCACCATTTCTTGTAGATCCTATCTACATAGTATACAAGATAGCAAGGAAGGCTGTAAATGATTAGTCTTTGAAACATCTTTAAATGACTCATATGCTTCTAACACAACCCAACCATAACCTAGCCTATCTATACCCTTGACCTTGCACATTTCATTCCATTTCTACTCCTTGGCTTTCCCAATCTAGACTCATTCATCACCTCTTTTACTTCTATAATTAACAAGATAAGAAGAATGATCGTAGCTTGGACCCTAATGAAGTTTCAAACCCGTGGGATAAGGTTTTGGCCTTTGTTGCTAATTGGATAAGGGGGAAGATGAAGCAGGGAAGGCGTTTGGTTGCTCATTTGGCACCATTTGGCACCATTGCAGTTTCCGGTGATTATTCCACAAATAGATGTTTGTCATCATAAAAAAGGTGAAGAATTTTAGAACCTTGTTGGTTTAAAGAACAATGACCTTTAACTATTTTGATAATAACACAATTATTTAATGAAAATAATTTATGTTTTATGGCGAATATGAAATAAAGTATGAATTTTATGTTATATGTAATAAAGTTTTAATTTTTATAATGAATATGAAAGAAGGGTTGAATTTATATGTTATATGTGACAAAGTTTTATGATGATGTATATGAGTTGGAGTTGAATCTTGTTGTTATATATGTTAACGTGTTAATCTTTATGGTGTGTATGATACCAAGTCTTGATTTTTGTGTGTATGGGGTGAAAGTTATGATTTTCATGATTATTTATTTATGGATATGTGATACTCATGATAAGGATGTACGACATGTGATCTTAGTGATATGTGAATAAGATAATGATTTTTAAAAGTTATTTGAATGCATATGACATGACTCTTAGTGGGCTGTGTGAGAATATATCTCTTTGATAATATATCATCATGTCATGGCATATGCATCTTTGTAGAAGTTGCCTTAGTGGCAGGTTTTCCCCATTGGTATGGGTGATTTTTCTATATGGAAGTTGCCTTAGTGGCAGGTATATCTGGATCATATAGTTTTAGGAGCATGCATCATGTATATATTTTTGTTATGTAATTTATTTTGTGTTATTCTTCTATATGTTTAACTTTGGTCTGATGTGGATGATGGATAAAACTGACCCTTACAACAACACTTTAGGTACTAATGAGTTCGAGGAAATTCAAGAGTAGTTGATGGGTATTAACGTGCGGCGAATGTGGGAAAAAAATGGGTTTTCAATATAATTTTGTAATAATAGAATTGCCGCGATATTTCTAGGTTTATTTTTAATCTTTTGTTGTTTTAGTTGGAATAAAGATTTTCTCATTAATATTAAATAACTGTGGTTGTTACTAGTTATTTGAATGAATAAATGTTAGGTATTTTATTTTTCTCTTAAAAATCGTCGTAAATCTTTCTAAACAATATATTTTTTAAGTAACGGTTTAATTCAAAAATCCGGGGCGTTACAATTGGTATCAGAGATTAGAAGTTTTCTGGGTTTGGCCGGGTACTATAGGAGATTTATTGAGGGATGTGCCAAGTTTGCTGCTCCATTGATACACCTTACGAGGAAGAACCAGATTTATGCTTGGACTGAGGTGTGTGAAAAAAGTTTCCAACTGATGAAAGAGAAGCTAACTACGTCCCCAGTGCTAGTGTTGCCACAACAAGAAGAGCCTTACGAGGTTTATTGTGATGCTTCCTATCAGGGTCTGGGTTGTGTTCTGATGCAAAACAAACAAGTAGTGGCCTGTGCCTCAAGGCAATTAAGAGTGCATGAAAAGGATTATCCCACTCATGACTTGGAGTTAGCTACAATTGTTTTCGCATTGAAAATTTGGAGACATTATCTACATGGGTGTAGTTTTGATGTATTCAGTGACCATACAAGTTTGAAATACTTATTTGATCAAAAGGAATATAACATTAGGCAGATGAGATGGATGGAGTTCATTAAAGATTATGAGTTCATGTTGCATTACCATCCAGGGAAAGCAAACGTGGTGGCTGATGCCCTAAGCAGGAAGCGAATTCATCTCTCGTTTGTAACAATGATGGGGTTGGAGTTATTAGAGAAATTCCGTGACTTGGATCTTCATTTGGATTCTGCATTTGAGAAACTACACTGGGGAATGATCGTTATAGATAGTGACTTGATGAATGAGATTAAAGTTCTCAAAGTTACAGACGTGTCGACTCAAGAGAAAAGGAAGTTGATCGAGGTCGGCAAGGCACCTGAATTCAAGGTGGTCCCGACGATATTTTGAGATGTAATGAACGTGTTTGTATACCCGATAATGCAGAATTGAGGAGGACTATCTTGGACGAGGCCCACAAAAGCAAGATGAGTATTCACCCCGGTACCACCAAAATGTATAAAGACCTTAAGCAGAAGTTTTGGTGGTCGGGAATGAAGAAACAAGTAGCAGAATATGTGGCTTCGTGTTTGACTTGTCAAAAAGCTAAGGTAGAGCATCAGAAGCTAGGGGGACTACTAATGCCATTAGATATACCAGTATGGAAATGGGATAGTATATCCATGGATTTCATGGTAGCATTGCCTAAGACTCAACGGAAGTTTGACTCCATCTGGGTAATTGTCGATAGGCTGACTAAATCTTCCCATTTCATACCCGTAAGGACTACTTATGAAATGACTAAGCTTGCAGATATCTACATTGCCGAGATTGTCAGACTACATGGGGTGTCGTCTAGCATTGTGTCAGATAGAGATCCGAAGTTCATTTCTCGTTTGTGGAGAGCATTACATGAGGCGTTCGGTACTAAGTTGAGATTGAGTTCGGCTTATCACCCTCAGACCGATGGACAAACAGAAAGAACTATTCAGACTTTGGAGGATTTACTAAGAGCGTGTGTGTTGGATGAGCGAGGAAGTTGCGATAACATGTTGCCTCTCGTTGAGTTCACCTATAACAACAACTACCATGCGAGCATAGGGATGGCACCGTACGAAGCTCTGTATGGGCGTAAGTGCCAAACTCCCTTGTGTTGGTATCAGGATGGTGAGAACCTAATGGTAGGGCCAGAATTGGTACAACAGACCACAAATAAGGTCTGTTTGATCCAAGAAAGGATGAAGATAGCACAAAGTAGACAAAAGAGTTATGCCGACAAACGAAGGAAACCGCTAGAGTTTCAAGAAGGTGAACATGTATTTTTGAGAGTGACGCCTACTACTGGAGTTCGTAAGGCACTCAATTCTTAGAAGCTAACTCCTAAATTCATTGGCCCATACCAGATCCTCCGACGTGTGGGTCTCGTAGTTTATCAGATTGCCTTGCCTCCAAATCTAGCCAAACTGCACGACGTGTTCCATGTGTCACAATTGAGGAAGTACATCGCTCATCCTTCCCATATTATCATGCTAGATGATATATAGTTGGAGGATAACCTTTCGTTTGCAGTTCCGCCGCTGAGGATTGCGGATAGGACTACTAAGCACTTACGAGGCAAAGATATCGCCTTGGTCAAGGTGATTTGGGACCAAACGACTAGAGATGCAACTTGGGAATTAGAGGAAAAGATGAGAGAGCTCCACCCTAACCTTTTCATGTCTGACTAGTTTCGAGGACGAAACTAAATTTAAGGGGGTGAGTATTGTAACATCCTCTAAAATTATTAGTTAAAACAATTTGGATCTATAAATATATATTTTTTCCAATATTTTTCCAATATATACACAATAATATATCTACGGATAAAATATGAATATTAAAAACTTGCCTTGAGAAAGAAAGCAATTCCAATCATAAAGCAACCTAAAAATGTTCCACTCGCTGAAACCTAAATATGCATATCGCACTTTTATTAGGCATTTCCCCCTTTTTAATGATATTTATCAAACTTTTAAATGCTTGAAAATATAATTACCATTATAAGTGGTCTTCTTCCCGATTTATCCATCAAAATGGCTCCCAACACAGTGAATGGAACCCGTCATTAGTTTTACAGTGAAGTTATATGATAAATAACTGTATGAGAAAACCATATAGATATAATTAAACTACCTGCATACAAGCATATGCTATAATAATCCTAAACACAAATAAAAATAAAATCAATTCAGCTTATCAAGCATGTCAAATAGATTAAGAAACATTTTAAATTTTAAAGATGTTGAATCAGTTAAGGGAGTTTCGAGAGTACAAGAATTTCATCAGCTTCGTTAGTGTAACATCCTCTAAAATTATTAGTTAAAATAATTTGGATCTATAAAAATATATTTTTCCAATATTAAATTAGGTGTGGTAATTATTCGCCTTTTTCGACTTATTGTAGTAAAGTTGTTAGTAAGAAGAATTTGGGCTACGGGTTGTGGCTTGGTGTCACACAACCCATCTGAATGAGTAGAAAGTTGGGATGGGAGTTTGTGCCTTGTTTTTGATGAAGGTTAACTAATAATAATAATAATAATAATAATAATAATAATAATAATAATAATAATAATAATAATAATAATAATAATAATAATAATAATAATAATAATAATAATAATAATAATAATAATAATAATAATAATAATAATATTTTCTCCCTTCTATCCCTTATTCAGGCCCAACACTATCTTCCCAATAATGTTCACTTTAAATAGAAAGAAATACTGAAACCCTAGCTACCATCACAAACCCAATTTCACAAACCCTTTACAAAAAAAGATTCTATAAAGAATACCAAAATCCTAGCCACCATCACTTCTTCTTCTTGAGTTGAATCTTGTTGTTATATATGTTAACGTGTTAATCTTTTTGGTGTGTATGATACCAAGTCTTGATTTTTGTGTGTATGTGGTGAAAGTTATGAGTTTCATAATGATTTGTTTATAGATATGTGATCTTAGTGATATGTGATCTTAGTGATATGTGAATAAGATGAGGATTTTAAAAAGTGATTTGAATGCATATGACATGATTCTTAGTGGGCTGTGTGGGAATATATATCTTTTATATTATATCATCATGTCATGGCATATGCATCTTCGTGGAAGTTGCCTTAGTGGCAGGTTTTCCCCATTGGTATGGGTGATTTTTCTGTGTGGAAGTTGCCTTAGTGGCAGGTTTATATCCGGACCATATAGTTTTAGGAGCATGCATCATGTATATATTTTTGTTATGCAATTCGTTGGTTTGTGTATTTTTTTTTCTTTTAAATTGGAAGTTTTTACTTTTATATATTTTGTGTTATTCTTCTATATGCTTAACTTTTGTTTGATGTGGATGATGGATAAAACTGACCCTTACAACAACATTTTAGGTACTAATGAGTTCGAGAAGATTCAAGAGTAGTTTATGAGTATTAATGTGCGGCGAAAGGGGGGATAAAAATGGGTTTTCAATACAATTTTGTAATGATAAGACTGCCGTGATACTTCTAAGTTTATTTTTAATCTTTTTTCACCAACTTTTGAAATGCACTAGGATTCTAGAAATACAGAAGTGGGTTCCCTTCCGTTAGGAATTATTGTTTTTCTTGTTTTAGCCTTGAATATAGATTTTCTAATAAAATTAAATAAACATGGTTGTTACTAATTATTTGCATGAATAAATGTACGGTAGTTTGATTAAAAAAAAAAAATTGTCGTAAATCTTTCTAACCAATATGTTTTCAAGTAACGTTTTGGATCAAAAAATCTGGGGCGTTACAGTTAGAAATATCGACATTCTTCCCTCGAAGTCTCCTTAAAGCTACTTGAAATTCTTTTTCAAGACCAACCTTAGCCTGAAAAATAACAAAAGTTTTATTAATCTTCATTGTTATCTTCCTCTCATGCTACAAAGAAAACAACAACTTTTGTTTAAGATGTTTACCAGCCATCTAGGTGACTCAGGGATAAAGCACAAACCAATCAACAAGAAAATACAAGGAACATGCCCTTTCAAAGTTCAAAAGAAGTCAATTAGTTAGAAATCTCATTCCATAATTGGTTACACTACACCTTATGCAATGCAACAATTAAAAGCTAATGTTATAACTTACCTGCTAAGGCTAATTCTCTCCAACTTAAAATACTTCCTATTAAGAATGAGACTGATGCTCCAATAACAATCATAAGCTGCACAACAATAATAGCCAAGACCAAAATTATTCTCAATGAAACCTTAACTTATAATAAAAGAAACAAATAGGATAACTATTAATAGGATTTCATTCATATACAATGTCAATGTAAAGATTTTTTACACTGTCTAAAACAAGAGAATATGTATGGCTCATAGCAATACCAATCAAGTAACCATCTCAGATGCGGTGATGAAAAAAACGTGAACTTATTATATTGTTAAAGGGCGACATCAGTCATCGTTGATGTTTGGAATACTTTTCAATTTCCCACCACCTATCAAAATGTTCACAGTACAACTTACCTTATATTTATAATATATGTAAATGTAAATGAAGGATTAGGCATACCTATTTAAATAATTGATTCTGATACAATTCCTTTGATATTTGTATAGATGGAGCACTTGGCATTTTACATAGCAGAACTTGGTCTTCTTCACTATCATGTATTTTTATTTTCCTCTTCAAATATTGCTGCAGCCGCTGTTTATTCTGCTCGTTGTATCCTCAATAGGATTCCAAATTGGACTCAAAATCTACATATCCTATCTGGTTACTGTAATCATCAGATCAAGTATTTCACCTTCATTAAATCATACTATTCGTATATTCAATTATAAATAGATCTAAGTTTGATAACTTAACTAATTATCATTATTTTCTGAACTAAGATTGCGCTAAGCTATTAGAGAGGATACATGCAAATGCAGCAGATAAGAAAAACCAAACAGTGTATTTCAAATTCTTAAATCGTAACAAAGGTCATCTTCCAAGAAGATTTTTTTTTTGTTTCTGCATTTTTTGAATCTCGATCAAAACTACTGAAGAATCAAATGTACAGGTTCAGTTGTTTTGAAAACATTGATTTAATAAATTATAGCATTTTGTTTGAAATGAGATGAAATCTTACCATCAACGCTTAGATTGACAAAGACAAGAGTGAGATCGCGACAATGAGAGTGAGGGAAACGGTGAGGCCGTGAGGGTGAGTTAGGTGAGGAAAACAGTGATGCGGCGGCGAGAGGCTAAGCTTGACGGCGAGGACGGAGTGGGTGACAGGTTCGAGAGGGTTCAGAAGGGTGACGGGTTCGAGAGCTAGGGTTCAGAGTGGGAGACATGCGCAAGAGTGATGAGGTGATGGAAACGGTGATGCAGCGGCGGTGGGAGTGAGGTGACAGCAATGGAGAGCTAGGGTTACAAAGATGAAATGAGAGTAACAAGGAGGGATATGTGTGTGATGAACACATATTATTTTTTCAAATAATATTAAAAAATTTAATTTTTAAAAATCCTAAACTTAGCGTCGGCTAGCCCGACGCTAATTATTAAAATTAAAAATTAAAAAAATAACCTAGCGTCTGCCTTATTTTATATAGCGTCGGCTTAGCTAACGTTAATTATTAATAAATTAAAAAAATAAAATTTTGTACACTAGCGTCCGTGTGACCGACGCTACTCTAACGCTAACTAGCGTCGGAGTCGGGGGCCGACGCTAAATATAGCAGCTAAAATGGATTTTTTAAGTAGTGTGCATAAATATAATACTCTTAATGGAATAGTCTAGGCCAACAAGGGGATAAAGTAGATGTTGATAATTTTTGAAGTGAAGATTATTTTGTAATCATATAGGTAGGGCCTAACAAGCCTAGTGATTTCAAGGAAGTACAACTCAATGAGTCTGATCGTGGCGGTCTATTGTTGAGCCTTAAGGCAAGATTGTTAGACCTTGGAGGTATTCGAGTGGGGAATTCCTAGGTGACTTGGAGGTAGTACTTCAAATGTCGGGAGCTACAATGCAACACACGTTTACCTCGACTGTCGCTATTTGTGTCTCAGGTTGAGTTGACCTTTCACTTGGATGATGGCATAGTATCAAGCCTCCTAACCAAGTACTTCAGAGTTAGAATGGTACCACATTGTGAAGTAGAGTCTAAGCTCATGCATAGCATTGCTTTTTCTTGTGATTATTTTGTTGTGATTAATGTGTATCGCATGTGATTATAATTTCTCTTAGACGATTTGATGTTATAGTGAAATGTATTGATTTTCCTTGATTTCACTCAAGGAAAATCAACATTTCATTATAACATCAATCAACCTAAGAGAAATTATTATCATCTTCGATACACATTAATCATACCAGAGCAATCAAAATGCAATGCAATATTATGTATGAACTTAAATTCTATACTTCTTCACCATTTGGTACCATTCTAACTCTGAAATATATGGTTAAAAGGCTTGATACTATGCCACCATGCAAGTGGATGAACAATCCAAATTTCCTTTGTGCTCATAGATTCCTTTTACTTAACACAAGGCTCATATACACGACAGTTGAGGTAAATAGGTGCTGAATGGTAGCTCCTGGCTTTGAGACGGCAACCCCAAGTCACTTAGGAGTACCTTACAAGAATTCCTCATAGATCTTACAACCTTGCCTTAAGGATCGACAACATATCTCCACGATCATGCTCATTCAATTGTACTTCCCCAACATTACTAGACTTGTCAAACTCTACCTACATGATGACAAGATAATCATCACATAAAATACCTTTACCATATAGTTCCTCCCCTCGTTGGCTTATTCTCCTCCATTAAAATCACTATCTTTAGCATGAGTCAACGTTCTTGATTTCTTTTGGAGACTTAAGGAGCTATTAGTAACTCACAACATAAGATTTTGACAATAAAATTTTCCATGTTACTTACTAAAATAATTTAAATATCATATTTCACTTTGAACTTTCCAATTACTTACATCAACATAAGGACAATTTTAATTTCCAAATAAACAATCCAACTTTCAAACAGATTTACTTTTCATAAATAATTTCTTTTATAAACACACCAAATAAGTAAATATTAGAATTTACATAACTTTAACAACTCATCCTATTTTAGTAAAGTTTATAATATCAGTTAAAACTCATTTATTTGAAATAAATTTATCACATAATTCAAATACATTGAAAACTTAATTTTCCCACTTTTCGTGCATAGGGTTCCGCCACGTAGAATAATTTGGGGGTTTATTTTCTTTTCTTGATTATAAAGTAATACACAATACTAATTTCACATATACACCTCAACAATAACCAAAATCAAGAAAAAACATCCCTCTGTCTTATACATAGGGTTTACGGTTTTAAGATAGGGAAAAGGGAAGATGAGTTCCTTAGCCTAATAGATGCCTCTAAGTAGTAGAGCACTTTTGTAAATCAAGGTTTTGGAGTTTGAAGTTTTTTGAAGCTAAAAAATTTAGATGAAAAGTTAGGGTTTTGTGTGTTTAGAGAGAAGAAAGAAGAGGAGAAAACAATGAAATGAATGGATAATGGGGGGAGGCCGCGGGCTTCTCTTATTTAAAGGGGAGCATAATTATTTTCCTCCTTCCTTTAATTAATCTAGTCTCTTAATTCTAACTAAATCTCCAAATATATCTAACATGAATATATGTTGACTAAAATTTAATTCTAAACTCTTACAACTATCTTTTATGATTCTTAATCATAATCACGTCACATCATTCAACTCTCATCTAAAAACTAGTGTCAGCAACCTTAACTGGCATTGCATTCATTTATAGAAGAAGAATTACAGACAACTCGCGTCAATAATCTTTTTCACGATAGAAATAATCCAATTTATAAAATAGTCACTTTTATTATTTTTCAATTTGTAAAATGACTTTGAGAAATAAAACCACTAACAAACAACCCAAGCACTTAAATCAAATATTTCGTCAAACTCTGAATTTTAAAAAAGGAAATTGAAAGTGGTGCAATTTTCCAACTCTTTCAAAGGCACGAAAATTTTCGGTCATGGATTTTGACAATTTTTCACAAATGAAATAAATATATTTCACTTACATGACACATAGAGAATCACTATTTAATAAAGTGGATTTAATAAAGTGGATTTAATACAGTGGAATATATTAAATATCATTTTTTGATTGATTTATTTTATTATAATCAATATATTTTTAAAAAACATAAAAAAGTTTAAGAGCAAATATTAACGTGTTGAACATCAATGAAGCTACTTCATCAAAAGTATTTCATGGAGGACTCTTTTAATTGCTCTTTATTCTTTAGTTGTTTTTTATTTTCATAAGTAGCTAAACTTCTTTTGGTAGGGATGAGTAAACCTTGATGAAAACCTCTAGTATATGATTTAATTTTTTGGTTATTCTAACGAAATTATTTAAGTTCTTTCTCAATTTCTATTTGTAATGTTTTTTATCGCTTAGCTGCCTTTAAAATGATTTGTGGATTATAGTTTGAAACATAAGGTTACTTTGTAAATGCTTGAGATAGGAACTTCTTGTAATCATAGTCTACATATAGATATTAACTGGCATTGCATTCATTTATAGAAGAAGAATTACAAACAACTCGCGTCAATAATCTTTTTCACGATAGAAATAATCCAATTTATAAAATAGTCACTTTTATTATTTTTCAATCTGTAAAATGACTTTGAGAAATAAAACCACTAACAAACAACCCAAGCACTTAAATCAAATATTTCGTCAAACTCTGAATTTTAAAAAAGGAAATTGAAAGTGGTGCAATTTTCCAACTCTTTCAAAGGCACGAAAATTTTCGGTCATGGATTTTGACAATTTTTCACAAATGAAATAAATATATTTCACTTACATGACACATAGAGAATCACTATTTAATAAAGTGGATTTAATAAAGTGGAATATATTAAATATCATTTTTTGATTGATTTATTTTATTATAATCAATATATTTTTAAAAAACATAAAAAAGTTTAAGAGCAAATATTAACCTGTTGAACATCAATGAAGCTACTTCATCAAAAGTATTTCATGGAGGACTCTTTTAATTGCTCTTTATTCTTTAGTTGTTGTTTATTTTCATAAGTAGCTAAACTTATTTTGGTAGGGATGAGTAAACCTTGATGAAAACCTCTAGTATATGATTTAATTTTTTGGTTATTCTAACGAAATTATTTAAGTTCTTTCTCAATTTCTATTTGTAATGTTTTTTTATCGCTTAGCCGCCTTTAAAATGATTTGTGGATTATAGTTTGAAACATAAGGTTACTTTGTAAATGCTTGAGATAGGAAGTTCTTGTAATCATAGTCTACATATAGATATTAACGCTAGAATGCCAAAAATAATTTATAACTCTAATGCTTAATCTTAATTTTCAATACCCTAAGGGATTAGAGATTTAGTTAAAATTAAAGACACTTTCTTTAAATAATTAGGGTTGAATATAATCGAAAATTGAGTAATAATAAAACGAATGAATTTATAAACCAAGGTGCTATCTCTATTTAGTGGTTTGAATCAAATACGACTCATCCCTAACGCGTTTACTATTATCTATTAAAAGTAATTTATTTTTTCTTTCGGTAACAATTGTATTACGAACAATCAAACCAATGCAATTTATTTTTCAATCTAGTTATTTAATATTTGAATTAGTATTAATACAAGGTCCTTGTATATGGCATACGATACTTTAGTATTTTATTACTTACAATAATTTAGTGTTTTGAGACAATGTATGTTTCGATGATTCTAACTCTCATTGGGAGGATGTTACATATTCAATCCTATATCACTTCAAGTGTATAAAAACACTTTGACTGATTTACCTTAAGTCTAATAACTCTCTACTGAGAAGATTTGTCATTCATGATTTTTGATGTGTTCTTGGCTTTTTCAGAATGACGCTTTTCGTTCTATTATGCTATCTTGTATTTCTTGGTCGAACCATTTCATCTTAAATACAAGAAGGGAGTGTCCATTGAGATAAATCTATCTGTTGAGCTCATAATTTACTGCAAGAAATCACTCCATAAAACATGTATTACTATTGTCTTACAAATCATAAGAGAGAATACATTCTGGAAGATTATCAGAGGATGCAGATTATTAGAGAGAATACATTCTGGAAGATTATCAGAGGATGTGCATAGACAGAGGATACATCGTCTCCAGAGGTATTGAATTTGTTAGAGCATTGACTTTACCATAGGCGTTGGCTTTATCAGATGATACATAAAAGTTCAGAATCAGACGATCAGGCGCTTGACACTATCAGAGGCAAAGGTCGTCACTTGCTCATCATGTTTTTGAGCCAAAGACGTTATAATTCTTGTAACGTTTATCAGAGCAAGAGGCAGAAGATTTTCTTGTTACGCTTATGTATTAGAGCTAGAGGAAAATAATCTAGTTGGGTTGATCAGAGGCAACCGGGGTACTATGTGGCTTGCATCCCAGAGTCAACTGAAGCTTGTGACAACAAGGCACATGTCACCAGTCTTTACGCTATCAGATTGAAGTAAAGTCATAGTTTCTTTTGCCTTCGTCTAACCATTAGAGGCTAAACCTTATATAGCGACGTCTGCTTTGTTGCGCTTGTTTCCGTAGTAGTTATTTTAATCTATTATATCTTACTTCAACATAAGATCTTTAAAATAATTGTAATCCAGGCTAGTTTTAATTAACATAATTTTTGCCTTTAATCTGCACACAGCATAAAATGTTAGGGGATAATTGTTCTTTATTTATACGTATGAGTTATCATCAAAATATCAACCCGAGGATTTTATTTAAAAAATACTTTTGCACTAACACCATCCTCAAACACCTACCCAAACCAACTTTCAAACCTCACCCCTTCTTCCACTTTTACTTCTGACGCAAACTCACCATTTCTTGTAGATCCTATCTACGTAGTATACGGGATAGCAACGCAGGCTGTAAATGATTAGTCTTTGAAACATCTTTAAATGACTTACTTGCTTCTTACACAACCCAACCATAACCTAGCTGATCTATACCCTTAGACCTTGCACATGTCATTCCATTTCTACTCCTTGGCTTTCTCAATCTAGACTCATTCATCACCTCTTTTACTGCTATAATTAAAAAGATAAGAAGAATGCTCGTAGCTTGGACCCTAATGAAGTTTTGAACCCGTGGGATAAGGTTTTGGCCTTTGTTGCAAATTGGATAAGGGGCAAGATGAAGTAGGGAAGGCGTTTGGTTGCTCCTTTGGCACCATTGCAGTTTCCGGTGCTTATTCCACAAATAGATGTTTGTCATCATAAAAAAGGTGGAGATTTTTAGAACCTTGTTGGTTTGAAGAACAATGACCCTTAACTATTTTGATAATAACACAATTATTTAATGAAAACAATTTATGTTTTAATTAATGTATTTAAATGTGAAGAGTCTCTTTTATAATAGTTTAAAGACTCCACGTTGTATCCTCTGATGAAAAAATAAAGAGAATTAACTAATCAAGGTAAATGCATTATGACAATTATGCATCTGATCAATGTGCTCTCAATGTGTCTCTGGTGAATATGACTTATGCAAGCTCCCTCTGAAAATTCTGCATCTAATTATTTTGGCAATCCATATGATCGTATGGTCAACACTTCAAGTCAACTCTATGATAAAGTCAACTCTTTGTCATAAATTTCAATATCTTAAGTCAATCATTTGAGCCCAGAACTTTGAAGAAGTCAACATCTTAACATCCTCTGCTCATCAAAGCTGGGCTTATCCTCTAATTGAAGAAATGCAACGATGTCTTCTAAAAATGTCATCCTTTATTATTCATGTTGTTTTAAATCAAGATACACTAAATCAATTATGAAGACGTATATAGACGAGTTTTAATTGCTAATTCAAGATATCTATAGATTGACGCAATTCATCTTTACCTACGAATTTCATGAAATCACAGCAACAGTTAGAAACCCTAATTGATTTGGAGTTTCTCTATATAAAGACTTGTAATCTTCACTGCAAAATATAAACGAGAAAACCAACAACAAAAATAAACAACAACGTGAGAAACCCTGTACTATCACTTTAGTGCTAAAAAGTTACTTATATTATGAGAGCATACTTTGTAACATTCTCTTGTGGGAGTTATTCTAAAAAGTAAACCTTAAACATTTTCTTGTAACCTAGACCTATAGTGGTTGTTGTCATCTAAAACTTGATTGCACTAAGCTAGAAGGTTGAGAAGAATTGAACACAGTCAGTTTAACTAATAGGTGTATAGTGGACGTGTGAAAAATATGTCGATTAGTATATTAAATCTTTCAGAGTGAAGTGACTGAATGTAGCTACCTTGTTGTTGGTGATCAAAGATAAATTGAATTTATGTTTCTTTTCTCTATCTCTTTATTTTGTGTTGCTTTATCTTCAATTTTTAGCACATGTTTTTAAAGAATTTTTCAAAAGAAAACTTAATTCAAATCCCCCATCTCTTGTTTTTTAAAACACAACACAATTCAATTCATTCCTAACTTTTTTACTATTATCTCTTTAAAGTATTGTATTTTATCTCTTAAAACAAACCTAATTTCTTTTTCAATCAAGTAATTTCATATTAGAATTAGTATTAATATGCAACTATCGTGTTTGATATTCAGTAGTTTATTGTTTTATTACTTGCAATCATTCAATACACTTCCTAATAGATTGACCCAACACGAAAATATCCTAAACTATCATTAACTACTCCTAATATGATGCATACAAATCTCAGATTTGACTTTTATCCTATGATGCTTTCAATTTATGCATGAATATATTGTCTTTTCATTGGCGCATTAATTCCGCAATGATTTTGCCATTGCATGAATAGATTTTGCCCTATACAACTTGATCGACTAAAAAATGAAAGTTTGGTAACAGTAAATGACCACAAAGATGATGCATAAAGGATCAAAGATGATGCATAATTTTCCTCATTGAGACATTTAGTAATTATTCAAATTCGATACTAAGGGTTTCTTGTAACTACTATTAATTTAGCTAATAACTCTTAACTGTGATTACTTATTATTTAAGAAGTGGCGTCAAGGAAAAAATTCTTCCTTTGTTGCAGATTCGTTAAAAGTTCCATAGAGTGTTAATTTATACAATTGATGTAGAAAACTAAGAATTACATAAGTAAAAGTGAATAGCTGATAAATTGAAAGTAAAATAGGTTTATTTTGATTGATGCAAGTTTCTTATGAATTCTACGTTTGATACTTATAGATAGGATTTTAAATCCTAACCCCTAGTTAAGGCCGACAATCAACCTGCAACTAAAACATTAGCATAAGCTGAAATTAGGGAGCCCAAATTTTTTTTATAGTATTTCTTGACTTTTGAAAAATTGTATTGGTATCCTTAATCTTGTAAGCTAAATACTCTAAAATTTTATATTTACACCTTAATCTTAAGATTATATGGACCTAACTTTTAGAACATCCAAAATTTTTAAGATGGCTATGCTCCTAGTATCCATTACTTTGACCGACTATAATTACGCACTCACTTCAAATTAATCGACTAACTCGCGTTTGTCTTTCTCAAACTTGTGACTGACTGTGGATGTGTCTTTCTAATCTATGCATTTCTAGATTTCTATATTAAGACAGTTGAATTGTGAGCTTTCTATCTCTCCCTAATTGTGGATCTTATGAAAATAGGCCTTGATCTGCTTACTTTGAGTCAAAACCCCTTTTTACATTAAAATGAATAAGCAACCTCAATAGTAACAGAGAAAGATTTGACTATAATTAATTCAACTAATTGTTATTGTGATCATTTTTAACTTAATCTAAAACCGTATTTGGCTATCCCCTTAAAATTGTTTTGGGTATTGAATTAAATAGAGTATGATGTTTTATCCATTGAATAAATTATTAAAATTATCAAGTTGTTTTCTACGTTAAATTTGATCAAACAAACTTCGAATTTGTAATTAAATATATATGTAGTCACATCATGAAAGGTCATAAAAGAAATTAAAAATAATGAAATGTTGGTAGATAAAAGATGAACTCTAATGAACAAAGCTTTAATATGGGATTCATACATAGATAAGGTGATTATTGAGTGACCTAAAAGAACAAACATTACACATAGATGAAAAAAAATTTGACAAAAATTAGAATGCACATACATCAAATGATAAGATTGACATCTCAACTATGTTGATACTTCAAAAATACCACAAATTATTTGCAGCACCCTAATAAATACAATAAGTAAAATAAAAAATAAACAACTAAAAGTTGGGGGACAAGGCCAAAATCCAAGTAAACAAGCAAGGACAACATTGCCTCATTAAAAACCTTACTAAGAAAACCTAAAGGGATCAAACCAAGGTGGAGGAAAAAAGTGTTAGAACCAAGTTGGTTTGAAGAACTATGACCCAAACTCTTTTTGATGATAACCAAATTATTTTGTGAGAACAATTTAAAACATTAATGTTCTATTTTAGTGTTCAGTTTCCAGATCAGGTTCTTCTATACGAGTTCACGCTGCATCCTCTGATCTCTTGGTCCAAGTTAAAAAAACATCAAGACTCCACTATATTCTTTGCTTTCTAAGTCTAGTGAATGTGCTCTATAATGCACCTCTAGTAACTTTATCAAATACAAGCAATGCTCTGAGTAGTCTGACTCTAATAATCACAACAAGCATCTGATCTTTCGGCCTCTGATAACCTTGACAAGCAAGTGATTGTCTGCCTATAATAATCGCATCAAGCATTTGTTTGTATGACTTTGTTAATAGTCTATGCTTTGATGAAAGTCAATGTTCTAAAAAGTCAATGCTATGAAAAGAAAACACCTTAAAGAAGACAAAGCTTTTGCAAATCCTCTACTATGTATTTTGTCTAAAGGTCTATGACATACCCTAATCATAGTATCCTCTGCTTTTTCTATCATCATATCAAGATTCACGGAATCAATTTCAAGAATATATTTGATAATGTTTAATGGAGAATCAATCTCAGAAGATTTGATACGAAACTTCATGATACATGTTGATTTCTTGCAATCAGGACATCGACCAGAAACCCTAAAATACCATTGTCTCTGCACTTTTACCCTAAAATACAACATTGTAAACATCCTATTGTGAGAGTTATTCACAAAAACCTTAAACTCTTTCTTTTGTAACCTAGCCTAGTAGTGGTTGCATCCCTCAATAGCTTGACTATACTAAGCTAGAAGATTGAGAAGACTTGAACACAATCATTTTGACTAGTAGGTGTTCAATCGAAGTGTAATTCAGTTGATTAATTAATGGATTAAATCTTTTAGGTTGAAGGGACTAGGCATAGCTATCGTGTTGGTTGTGAAGCAGAATAAATTGGTTGTGTCATTATGTATTTTCTATTTATTTGCTTTGTTTTCATCACTTTACTTTAGCATTGTTAAAACGGTTTTAAAATCAAACACAATTCAAACCCCATTTTCTTGGGTTTCTCGTTCTACAATTGGAATCAAACTCGAAAAAGCTGAGCACATAAACGTGTTTGATTAAAGATCTGTGTTATTATGACAAACTCTGGTGACAAAGTTATAGGTGGAAACGTTAATAGGTCTCCTCTATTTGATGAAGAAAGAAAGGCTTAGAAGTTTCTACATCTCTCATGATCCTAAACTCTAGGACATAGTCGAAGATGGCTATGAGGCTATAAATGACGCTGTTGGTGTTGAAATATCTAGAAAAGAACTCATTGTTGATCAAAAGAAACAATACAAGATGCATCATAAAGTCAAAAATTTCATTATGAATGCTATCACCTTTAAAGAGTTCAAAAAATGCAGCAACAAAGAAACATAAAAGAGTATCTTTGATGCTATGGTTTTCAACTACGAAGGAAATAAGCAAGTACAAAAAGTTAAGAAAAATTTACTTGTCAAGAAATCTGAACTCTTATAGATGGAAGAAGATGGAGAGATTGAGATGTATGGGATCTTGCAAGCCTAAGGAAAAGAAATAAATTGGCACCAAGTGGGTTTTGAGAAACAAACTGAATGAGAACGGTGAAATAGTTAGAAACAAAGCTAGAGTTTTAACTCAACGATACAATCAGCAAGAAGGTATTTATTACACTGAAAGTTTTGCTCTTGTGGCAATGTTAGAGGCAATCATAATTTTACTTTCATTTGCAATTTTTAATAAAATCATTTTATATCAGATGAGTGTGAAAAGTGATTTCTTAAATGGTTACATAAATGAAGAAGTATATGTCAAATAACCTCCTGGCTTTGAAGAAAATGAATTTCCAGACTATGTTTTCAAACTAAAGAAATCTTTGTATGGTCTGAAACAAGCCCCAAGAGCTTGGTATGATAGACTACGCAACTTCTTAATAAAGAACCATTATGAAAGAGGCCAGGTTGACATAACTGTTCTTAGAAAATCATCTTAGAATGACCTTCTCATTGTCCTAATATATGTTGATGATATCATTTTTGGTTCTACTAATGGCAAGCTATGACATCCTAAAATCAAAAGACTAAAAATAATTAGAATTTTACAATTTAAAATATTATAATTTATTGATTATTATTATTATTATTATTATTATTATTATTGATATTTTTTAATTTTATTATAAGAAAAAATTGTTTAATATATTATTTTAAGACAAATAATGTTTTAAGTAATTTATAAATGTATACACAAGTAAACGATTATTTTCAATAACCAATTTGCTTAAAATATGATAACAGTATGAAGTTGTTTTGTTTGTTAGAGGCTTATAAGGTAATAGTAGGAAATTGTTTTTGTTTGTTAAAGGCTTACGTGCAATAGATAGTAACAAACAAAATTATTATAATGACCTTTTGTTATCTAATTATCTAGTATAATGAGTCAAATAAAGCCGAGCAAAAACCATATCTCTATTAAGATCAAAATTCGTAGGAGACATTATTACTGATGCACCAAAGTTACACATAAACTTATGCAAAAATTAAAAAAATGAGAAACATATACCTTTGGGCAATGATGAGTAAATTATTCACAGAAAAGTTGGTCAATTTAATTCAACTTTGACTCACACAATTGAATAATAACACCGCTTAACTCTTAATCACATCCCTTAATCCTTCTATGGTACATTCATTTTGAGAATTTGGGATGGGAAAAATGTTAGATATTTTGAATAGTAATTTTTATAAAAATATATTTTGTCAAAAATCTAATTCTATTAAAACGGGATTTTATGAAATTGATTTATTTACTATGAAATTGATTTTATGAAATAGATTATGAAATTGATTTATTTACTATTTTGTATGTTGAATTTCCATTTTTTATGATTGTTTGAATATGTATTCTTTGAAAGATCGTTTTATATTATGTGTTTTTATGATAGTTTGATTTTTTGTAGAATAAACGTGTGTATTTTGATTTATCTTATTAATATAGATGTAAATTGTTGTTTTTAAGTGGATGAGTTTATTTATTTTTGAAAATAATTGTTTATTCTAGAAATTATTTATACTATTTATATTTCTAAAGAATATTTTCGGAAGAACGCGGGTGCCGTAGTCGATTTTTTTGATTACCGCATCGACTGAGAACAACATTTGTTTTAAAATTATGTGCCTTATTCATAGGGATTTAGTATCTCATTAAAGTGTTATTTTTAGAGTCTGAGACTAGGATTGCTGAGAATGTCAAGAGGTAAGGCATAAGTGGATATAGTAGGTTACTAGATTAGGAATAAGTGGATATGGTGTGTACATCGTATTATATTTCGGGATTAGCTATTAAATGGCCAGTTTTGAATATTTTGATTATTAAAGAATTTTCAATGGTAAAGATTTATTTTAAGGATTTCACAATATTATTTCTTTCAGATAATTCATTATTTATTATTAGTACCTATTCTCTTCTAAAAATATCAAATTTTTTGTCATTATCTCAATTGTTAAACCCACGTAATTAGGCGTTACACAAGCTCTACCAAGAGTTTTGTAAGTTAATGAATAATGAAATTGAGATGAACATGGTGGAAGAATTAAAACTCTTTCTTGGAATTCAAATTCATCAAAGCCCGAATTGTTTACTCATTAGTCATACCAAATACACAAAAGAACAACTTAAGAAATTTATAATGGATTAATGTAAGCGAATCTCTACACGTATGCATCCAAAATATTCTCTTGATAAGGATGAGTTAGGTTAAAAAGTAGATCAAAAGGTATACAGAGGAATGAATAGTTCCCTTCTTTACTTAACTTCCGCTAGACCTGATACTCTATTTAGTGTGTGTGCCACATTTTAGTCAGATCCTAAAGAATCCCACTTGACAACTGTTAAGAGGATCTTTAGATATTTGAAAGGCACTACTAACCTTGGTATGTGTTATAAGCCATGCTCTGAGTATAGGTTAGTAGGTTTCTGCAATGCTGATTATATGGAAGACAAGCAAGAAAGGGTGGAAACTGTACATGCCTTGATGGAAATCTAATCTTCTGGTCAAACAAAAGACAAGGACTATTGCTCTTTCCATAGTAGAAGAAGAATATATCTCAGCAGCCAGCTGTAGCACTCAACTGTTATGGATGAAATATCTACTAGATGATTTCAAAATCAACGAGAGTAACATTCTTATCTTCTGTGATAATACTTTAGCTATGTGTTAAACCCCAAACCCTATAATACATGCAAGAGATAAATATTGAGAGATTAAACATTATTTTATAAGGGATTATGTCTAGAAAGGAATTTTAGGCGTTAAATTTGTTGACATCGATTATTAGTGGACTGATATTTTCACAAAACCCCTTGTTGAGGACATATTCAATTTTATAAAGGAAAACCTAAATATTATGTTTACAAAAGAATGATGTTGAAGTCTTCGTATCATTGCCTCTAGTAAAACAGAGTAAATTGTTAAATGTATAAATGCTCTACCTCTGTTAAAGTTGAATTTACTCGTCTCTGGTCAATCTAAATTCAATTACTTTCAATATGAACAGTCTTCTTGTAAGTTGTGCTTAGTTTGTGACACTTTAGCAGGTGTTGTTCACATGTGTTACATATTGAAAAAGAGTTAGATATTGAAAAAGGCTAATCATTCACAACTTGTGAACCATGGTTCGAATGGTGGTTGAGAAAGGTGTCTACACTCAAATAAGATTATGTACTTTAAATTCATTAGATTACATGAACAACACATATCATTTCTTGCACCACAATTCCAGTAAAGAGCTGCAAAATTAAAGAAATTCCATATCTACTGAAAAGTTTGATAATTAATTCAAATTGTGAAATAATTCAATTATTTGCCATCCACAAACAGGTTTGCAGGAGGTACAGACAATACTATCAGCAGATTCATGCAGTAATAACTTCATTTGAATATGTATCTGACCTTGGTAACGCAGCCCCATATGCAAGTTTGGCTCTAAATGCCATGTCCAAACATTTTGGATGCTTGAAGAACGTGGTTACTGACCAGCTTCAATTTATCAGTAAGTCTAATTTTCAGATAAGCAACAATAGAAAGGATGAATCGCCAAGGTTTCGCAACAGTGACGCAGCCCCTTACAGTCAAAAGCCAAGGTTTCTAGAGCATGTCCAACCACCTGTTTGGAGACCACAACGAGGACTCCCTAAGCGTGTTGTGGGTGTTCTCAGGGCATGGTTGTTTGAACACTTTCTGCACCCGTAAGTGTGTTATTACAATCTTATCATTATCTTATGAAGCATTGACACATTCATGGATATCAACCACAATATTGATCAGTAGACACTGATAATATTTTAAGAAAATAGAAGTGATTGAATGTCACAATTATGTATTCAATATGAAGTGTCATTGTTACAAAATAAAAAAGATTTTAAAATGTAGTCATGTCATAATGACATGAATCCTTAATATTATGGAGAATTGTGTTCAAATTTGGTTGATGCAGCCTCAATTTTGGTGACATAAAATTTTTGATCCCCCATTTAAATAGATTGGGCACAGATAATTTTTTTTAACCATTTTAACAAGTAGTGCTTCATCTTTGATAAAAGCTTTGTGTTTTTCTCTTTTTCCATCATCATCTAAACATTACATTTTCATATATGTATTGGTATATAAGACATGTATTTAGACTACTTATATGTTGTATTCTTGTTGCAGTTACCCTACTGATACTGACAAGATAATGTTAGCAAAACAAACTAGTATGTCTCGTAACCAGGTGATTATTTCAAGATAAAAGCTCTATATTCTGCATCATTTCATATTTCCATGCATCATTTCATATTTTCAAGATAATTTTGGTGACATATTTTCATTTCATATTGACAATGTCTATGTGTTTCAGGTGTCTAATTGGTTTATAAATGCATGTGTGAGACTATGGAAACCAATGGTAGAAGAGATACACATGCTTGAATCACAACAAACTCAAAAGGAACCACAAATAGATGAGAATCCATCTACCTCCACAGACAAATTTCAAAGTGTCGCCTATATACGGACTAGAAACGAACTTTCAAATATGTCGGTGCTGAATCAACAAGTTGATAGTAATGGAGTGAGCATGGGGAATAACGTTGCAACGAGCAATAATGGTGTGTCTCTGACACTCGGTCTTCATCAGAATCATGGTATTGGGTTATCCGTGCCATTTAACATGAGTGCCGCCCAGCGTTTTGGCCTTGCACTTCAACCAGATAGCTACGTCACGAGTACTTTTCAATCACAAAATAGACAATTTGGTAGAGACCTTATTGAGGGGCAACTTTTGCACGACTTTGTAGGGTGAAGCTATAGATATGCTTGGACTTAATTCAATTAGGGTGAAGCTAAAAGAAGAGTTATTGAAATATTGGCTTGCATAAGTCTTATTGAAGAGACCAAGTTTGGGATTAAGTGGTCTTGTACATTCATTTTTATTTTAGGGGGAAAAATATTGTTATAGGCAGATTGATCCATTTCACCCTTCTGTGTTGGCCTTGTGGGAGAAGTGTTTGTTGTTGTCGTTTTTAGGTAAAATAGATACATTTCAGTAGGCGACAGTTTAATCTTGTTTAACATGCATTATTCATAAGGATCTCTCCAATAATGTTTTTTATCTCCTTTTATATTTTTTCTCTCTCAAAAATAAAAAATTTCATACTTTTGAATTGATTGATCTTGACCAACGATCATTGATACTCAAAATGTGTGATTGTGGATTCTCCCTGCAGTTAACCTGAATTGGTTTATTTTCACGGCTTGTGTGTCAGGAAACAATGGTAAATGTAATTTCCAATTGTTGATGAAAGAGAAAAATATTGAGTTTGAAGTTGATATTTTGATAGAACGAAGAATATGATATAAATAGAATAAGGTATACATTTATATAATAATCTTCATGAGATAATTAAAATAACAAACTTTGATTTAATCATAATTAATTTCTAATTATCTTAAATTAATTCTAACAAATATTTATCTATATCTAACACCCCTGTAAGTTGGAAATATGTATCAACATTTTCAACCTTTGATGAATAATATATACCAGAAAAAATATACAATGTGACTAAGTAATAAAAATTACATATCCGATCGGTTAAACCAAAAAATAAAATGATGAAGAAAATAGAAACAGTCGTGCATAATTTTCGTTGAAATTTTCAACCTACTCTGGGCTAATTTGAAAATGTTCTAGCGTCTTCACGACATTCACTTCAAAAGAATGAGGAATTCGAACCTTGATTCTTCAAATATTAAATTTGGTTAACAAAACTAATCACATAGGATAAAAGCATAAAGAGAATGAGAAATGTCTAACTACCATAGGGTAGAATAACAAAGAGAATAATAATTGTTTTACTACCACATGCAAAATTAACTATGCTTAACTTTCATGTGACAACCAAGCTTGCCTTTGAATGAAAAATGATTCTTATATTCAAGTTTAATCACTCCCAACTACAATAAGAACAATCATGAGTTGCAAGAATCTCCATTGTTTTAAAATATTGCCTTGCATTTGAAATTAATGGCTTTGAGAAGAAAAATATGTAGAATAACAGGAGAATTAGATTTTCTTTGGGAATAATTATGATCATTTCTTCAGAGAGGATTTCATGTCTCTTGATATTATGATGAGAAGTATGACGGCGCTAAAAGAGAAATAATTAAAAGAAATATTGAATTTAAAGTTGATAATATTTAACATACGATACAATTAGAGTATAACACACATTTATATAACGCTCGTTAGATAACTAAGATAACCAACTTCTTATTGCCTTTAACTAATTAGTACTTTCTATGTTTGATTTTTTGAAGTTGGAAAATAACGAGATCTATTCAATCAAACTATTTACATTAGTGGGATTATCTCACTTAAATTTAATACATATGTTAGAACATTTATCATGCAATCATAATAATCTTTAAGCTATATTGCATCTGTGGTCCCTTAACTTAATTTCAGTTAACGTTTTAGTTTTTTATATTTTTTTCTTCCCGATTTGGTCCTTTATTTTAATTTTAAGTGACAATTTGATCTTTTATGTTTTATAATGTCAACAATGTTATCCTTTTTTTTTTTTGCAAAAATTCATCAAAAAT
>JBBPBQ010020321.1:15914376-15951016 GCA_037974755.1 Cicer yamashitae | reverse complement strand
TCTTATTTTAATTATTTATTTTATAAATAATTATTTGAGATATTAGTAATTTTGTGTTTGATTTCCTTATTTTTATATATGTGTTATGCCATTGTGATTTTATATATATATATATATTTATTATGATATAATAACAAATATAAAGTGTGATTTGTTTTATAGTTTTGATTATTCTCTAATGATGGTAATATTTTAAATTGAGTGTCTTAAAACATAAGTATTATTATAGTGATAGTTTTGAGTGTAAGAGTTTTGGTTATTAATGTGTTTTAAAATATTAATTACTTTATTTTTTGTGTTTTAAAAAAAATAATAAGTAAAATGTGATTCATGGGTTAGGCCCATATGGAAGTAAAACCTAATTAAATAATAATAATAATAATAATAATAATAATAATAATAATAATAATAATAATAAAATATAAGGAAGGAGGAGTAGCAGCCGCATAAGGAATAGAAAACATAAATTAGGATTATCATTTGGCACCGATGAGCGATAACTTTTTCAAAAAAGTTTCTCCATTTTCCCCCAAATTTCAGTATGTTTTTTTAGAGGAAAGACAATCACCAAAAGAGAAAAGAGAAGAGTAAACCCTATTCCCGATTTTGTTAAATCAGTCTCAGAAAAACATCGATTACGCATTTGTTAACCGTTTGATCGGGCTGAAATTTGGACAGTAGGTTCGCAACACTCAGGGCTTCGTTTTCAACGGTCGGATAGGCGAAACGACGTCTGGAGAGGGAGAAATCGTGCTCGCACATAGCAGATCAATTGGAGGACAAAAAGTCAATGAACAAAGGCGGTTTGCTCGTGGAATCGTATTCGTGTTTGAAAACGTCGAAATAAGGTAAGGGGTGAGAGAGCGTTTGAATTCATGGGTGTAATATATTGTGAGATGAACGGGAAAACCGTATTTCCCAAAGATTCATCCGGGGCTTGCTACGTACGGCAGTAGCCCTTTGAGGGATAAATTAATTAATGTGAAAATATGGAAATTGTGAGATTAAAATATAGAATAGAAATATTTGTAAGGTGTTGATTGATTTAATTTGTTTAAATGTGTGGTATTTGATGTTATTGTGATATTGAGTGTCGAATTAATTTTATGTATATGTTTGATTAGATGAGTTTATGTGATATGACAATAAAAGATGGATGTGTTGTGATAATTTTATGTGATGATAATGATGTATGAATAATAATTGTGATTTCATAAATTTGTGATAAGTTTATGTGATGAGGTACAATTGATGATAGTGATGTTCTAAATTTGTGATGAGTTATTTAATGATGATGATGTGTGATTTATAATAATGATGTTATGAATTGGTGATGAAAAGATTGAAGTAACCTCCGATGAAATAATTGTGATTCCAATTTGTGTTTGAGATGACGGTCTTAATGGAGTATCATAGGCCAACGAGGGGAGAAAATAAATATTGAGAATTTGTGAAGTGGAGATTATTTTGTCATCATATAGGTAGGGCGTGACAAGCCTAGCGGTTCTGGGGAAGTACAATTGAATTAAGCCTGATCGTGGTGGTCTACTGTTGAGCCTTAAGGCATGATTGGAGGTATTCGGGTGGGGAATTCCTAGATGACCTTGAGGTAGCACTCCAAATATTGGGAGCTACCATGCAACAAACGTTTACCTCGACTGTCGCGTATATGTGTCTCGAGTTGAGTTGAGGGGATCTATGAGTACAGGGCCAATTTGAATTGTCCGTCCACCGGGATGGTGGCATAGTATCAGGCCTCCTAACCAAGTACTTCAGAGTTAGAATGGTACCACATTGTGAAGTAGAGTCTAGACTCATGCATACCATTGCATTTTCTTGTGATGGTTTTGTTTGTGATTAATATGTATCGTGTGCGATAATAATTTCTGCGATGATTTGATGTTATAGTGAAGTGTATTTATTTTCCTTGATTTTGACTATATAACATGATGTTTTTCTTTGAAGAATATTTGTGTAATGATACGGTTTATTGATGATTAATTGCGTTTTCTTCTTACTTGTATTATACTATCAACATGATTTCCAAACTCACCTCCTTCGTTGTTTGTGTTTGACTAGCTTGACCTTGCGTTTGCGAAATCGCAGTTATTACAGGTTAATGAGTCTTGAAGTTTAAGTTTGGGAGGAAACCCTCTCTTATAGGTGATACCGGGAATTAAGAGTTGTAATGTGTATTTTACTTATGTAGTTACAAATGACTTTTTATATGAACACCTTAGTACTAGTAAGTCTTGGGAATTAAATTAAGAAATTCTAGTTAAATCAAGTTCATTGAATTTTAATTGAGGATAAAGGTTGAATTAATACATCTGTATTTAGAGAAACGTGATATCCTAAAATAGATATAAAAGTTTTTACTTTCTTGAACTGATTTTCTTCATCCGTCGCGAGTTTTTTTCAAATAATTTAGTATAAATTATTATAAATGGTATTTTGGAGTTTAGGGTGCCACATTAGTGGTATCAGAGCAAGTCTGTCCAATCAGGCCGAGTGGGTGGAATGTCGATTCAGTGTTAGTCGAATGTCAGTCATGTCAATTGTGTTTACTTGAGAAATAATTATTTTCACTAACATGTTTTTTTTGTTCCCCGTTATATTATTGTGTTAAGTGTTATATGCTTTTATATTATTATACATATTTTTGAGATTAATGATTAACTGTTTATTTTTTGCTTACTCTAATTGTGTTATGGATTCTAAGTTCCTACCTAAGTGAGTAAATAAACCATGAAATTACTTGTTAAGATTTGAGTTAATTTTAATTGTTGACAAGATTTTGTTGGTTACATGTTGAATGATCTTGTTGCTGGTTTCTTGTCTACCGAACTATGATTTTGTCACTTTGTTTTATGTGAATAGTTGGAAATAATAATTTTGATTGACCACCTAGATTTTGGCACTCTTGTCTACCAAGGTTTCTAGAGCATGTCCAACCACCTTTTTGGAGACCTCAACGAGGACTCCCTGAGCATGCTGTGGGTGTTCTCAAGATATGGTTGTTTGAATACTTTCTGCACCCGTAAGTGTGTTATTACAATCTTATCATTATCTTATGAAACATTGACACATTCATGGATATAAGACACAATATTGATCAGTAGACACTGATAATATTTTAAGAAAATAGAAGTGATTGAATGTGACAATTATGTATTCAATATGAAGTGTCATTGTTACAAAATCAAAAAGATTTTAAAATGTAGTCATGTCATAATGACATGAATCCTTAATATTATGGAGAATTGTGTTCAAATTTGGTTGATGCAGCCTCAATTTTGGTGACATAAAATTTTTGATCCCCCATTTAAATAGATTGGGGACAGATAATTTTTTTTAACCATTTTAACAAGTAGTGCTTCATCTTTGATATAAGCTTTGTGTTTTTCTCATTTTCCATCATCATCTAAACATTACATTTTCATGTATGTATTGGTATATAAGACATGTATTTAGACTACTTATATGTTGTATTCTTGTTGCAGTTACCCTACTGATACTGACAAGATAATGTTAGCAAAACAAACCGGTCTGTCTCGTAACCAGGTGATTATTTCAAGATAAAAGCTCTATATTCTGCATCATTTCATATTTTCATGCATCATTTCATATTTTCAAGATAATTTTGGTGACATATTTTCATTTCACATTGACAATGTCTATGTGTTTCAAGTGTCTAATTGGTTTATAAATGCAAGAGTGAGACTATGGAAACCAATGGTAGAAGAGATACACATGCTTGAATCACAACAAACTCAAAAGGAACCACAAATAGATGAGTATCCATCTACCTCCACAGACAAATTTCAGAGTGTCGCCTATAAACGGACTAGAAACGAACATTCAAATATGTCGGTGCTAAATCAACAAGTTGGTAGTAATGGAGTGAGCATGGGGAATAACGTTGCAACGAGCAATAATGGTGTGTCTCTGACACTCGGTCTTCATTAGAATCATGGTATTGGGTTAACATAAGTGTCGCCCAGCGTTTTGGCCTTCCACTTCAACCAGATAGCTACGTCACGAGTACTTTTCAATCACAAAATAGACAATTTGGTAGAGACCTTATTGAGGGGCAACTTTTGCACGACTTTGTAGGGTGAAGCTATAGATATGCTTGGACTTAATTCAATTAGGGTGATACACTATGTTTCTATGATTGGTTTCATCAATCACTAGAAATTAGGAAAAGAAGAGTTATTGAAATATTGGCCTGCAAAAGTCTTATTGAAGAGACCTAGTTTGGGATAAAGTGGTCTTGTACATTCATTTTTGTTTTAGTATGGGGAAAAATATTGTTATAAGCAGATTGATCCATTTCACTCTTCTGTGTTGGCCTTGTGGGAAAAGTGTTTGTTGTTGTCCTTTTTAGGTGAAATAGATACATTTCAGTAGGCGACAGTTTAATCTTTTTTAACATGCATTATTCATAAGGATCTCTCCAACTATGTTTTTTCTCTCCTTTTATATTTTTTCTCTCTCAAAAATAAAAAATTTCATACTTTTGAATTGATTGATCTTGACCAACGATCATTGATACTCAAACTGTGTGATTGTAGATTCTACCTGCAGTTAACCTGAATTGGTTTATTTTCACGGCTTGTGTGTCAGGAAGCAATGGAAAATGTAATTTTTAATTGTTGATGAAAGAGAAAAATATTGAGTTTGAAGTTGATATTTTGATAGAACGAAGAATATGATATAAATAGAATAAGGTATACATTTATATAATAATCTTCATGAGATAATTAAAATAACTAACTTTGATTTAATCATAATTAATTTTCAATTATCTTAAATTAATTCTAACAAATATTTATCTATATCTAACACCCCTGTAAGTTTGAAATGTGTATCAACATTTTCATCCTTTGATGAATAATATAAACCAGAAAAAAAAATCACTACGCCAAAAATGACATTTTATAGCGTGTCTTATACAGCGCTTATTAAATACAAGCGCTGTGAAAAAAGCGTTGTTGTAGGATCATATAGGGTCACATAGCGCTTGCACATAATGTTTACAACTCTTTTACAGTGCTTTTTGAAAAAGCGCTGTACATTGAAGCGCTCTCACATAGCTTTTAAAGCCCTTTTTGAGCGCTTTAAACACAAGCGCTGTAAAATGTAGCGCTCCCACCTTATGTTACATAGCTTTTAAAGCACTTTTTGTAAAAGCGCTGTTAAAGGCTTGCGCTTTCACATAATTAAATGACCTATTAGAGCACTTTTTATACAAGCGCTGTAAAAGGATTGCGCTTTCACATAATTAAAGGACCTATTAAGGCGCTTTTTATACAAGCGCTGTAAAATCATTCACTTTAAATAAATAAAAACAAATTTAAAACAAATTTAATACGTTGTCCTAACCCTACGAACCCTCATCTCCTCTACTCTTCGAACCCTCATTTCCTCTATTTTGCGCCCATCTACTGCTCCTCCTTTAAAACAAATTGGATACGTTGTCTCAAGTATTGTATTTATTAATTTTTTGGTGTCACTAACTGATTACATAATAAATCATATAAAATCTATTCTTTTTTGAAATTTGTTGATCTATTCTATTTTGAAATCAGACTTGGACCTTGGTTTCTATTTTCCAATATTAGATATGTGTACTATACATTGGTATAATGTTATCAGTAGCTTATTATTTGTGTAACTGCATTTATATAGGTCATATAAAATGGACCGGAAATGGATGTCTGCCAATCCATTGTCAAAAGAGTATGAAAATTGAGTGAAGGAGTTTGTTGAGTTTGCAGTGAAGAATGCAAAAGATCCAAATAGAGTCGTTTGTCCTTGTTTAAAATGTTGTTTTGGAAAACGCATTAGAGTTGATGAATTGGAAGGACATTTAGTATGGTATGGAATTGATCAAAGCTATACATGTTGGATAAGACATGGTGAGAAAAAAAAATGGAAACACCCGTAGAGATACATATGCTTCAACTGATTTCGACACGGATACATATGAGCCGAACCGAGTTGATGAGATTGCAAAAGCAGTTGAAGAAGATCTTCGTGATTGTCCTAAAATGTTTGAGAGCTTGTTGAGTGATGCAGAGAAACCATTATATAATGGTTGTACTAAATTCACAAGATTGTCGGCGATATTAAAGTTGTACAACTTAAAAGCGAGTAATGGATGATTTGATAAAAGCTTCACAGAATTACTAACACTCTTAAAAGATATGTTGCCAGATGATAATGAACTTCCCAGTCGAACCTACGAGGCTAAACGAATTTTGTGCTCTATTGGTATGAGTTACGAAAGGATTCATGCGTGTCATAACAATTGCATTTTAACATGCAATGTCTCTCGATATATGAAGAAAGAATCTACTCCAGCAAAAGTCGTTTGGTATTTTCCTATAATACCAAGATTTAGGCGCATGTATCGCAGTGAAGAAGATTCAAAATACTTGACATGGCATGCAGATGAAAGAATTAGAGATGGAAAGTTTCGACCCCCTGCAGATTCTCCACAATGGGCAAAAATTGATCACGAGTATCCGGAATTCGGGATAGAGTCAAGAAATCTATGAGTTGCACTTTCTACTGATGGAATGAATCGACATGGTCTTCAAAGCATCTCACACAACACGTGGCCTGTGATTTTGTTGATTTATAACCTACCTCCATGGTTATGTATGAAGCTTAAGTTTATGATGTTGTCTCTGTTAATTTCTAGACCCAAACAACCAAGGAATGATATCGACGTATACTTGGCTCCTTTAATTGAAGATTTAAAAATTATGTGGGAGACAGGTGTGGAAGTTTATGATGGGTATAAGAAAGAATGTTTCAATTTGAGGGCTATGTTGTTCGGCACAATTAATGATTTTCCAGCATATGGTAATTTATCAGGTTATAGCATTAAAGGTCAGTGTGCATGTCCAATATGTGAAGAGAGTACAAATTGCATGCGGTTGAAACATTGTAAGAAGAATGTATTTCTTGGACATCGTAGATTTTTATCTTATAGTCATTAGTATCGTGGGTGGAGAAATGCATTCAATGGAAAATCAGAGGAAGATAAAGCTCCTTTAGCACCGACTGGATATCAAATACTTGAAAAAGTACATGGTTTGACCAATAAATTTGATATAGACCCCGGTTCAATTTCACCGACATTCAGGTGGCTAGCAAATGGTCCGAGTTTACATGTCTTTTCTTACACCGGTTATGTAATTAATGGCTACACATTTTATACCAAAGAACAAGATCATCAAACCACTATGCAAAATAGCGGAGTCACTCTAGTAGCTGAAGCGATGCATATCTCAAGTGCAAAAGACAAAAACCCAATATATGCAAATCTATCATATTTTGGGGTTATCGAGTGCGAGTGCATATGGGAGTAAGACTACACAATGTTTCGTGTTCCCATATTTGGTTGAAAGTGGGTCGATAATAATAATAGCGTCCGGATTGATGAGTCAGGGTTCTTGCTTGTCGATTTTAATAGGGTGGGATACAAAGATGAGCCTTTTATTTTAGCGTTGCAAGCTCAACAAGTGTTTTATGTCAATGATCCTGCTGATGATAAATGGTCTGTTGTACTATCGACCAATAAAATAAGTGATGATAACAATAATGATGAACATTGTAAGAGCCTTAATTTTAATTTGTACTTTTTGTATTTTGACGTGTTTTTATGTTGAATTTTGAGGCTTTTTAGCAAGTTTTATTGGTATTTTGGATGTTAAATGCCATAGATATTTTTTGTGGGTCCCGTTTTAAATTATTTGGTGAGAAATAATTTAATTTGGTTGCGGAAAATTTATTACTGGACTATTTTGTTAAAAATATCTATAGTTCCTAAAAAATTTACCTGTCAATTGAGTTGCAATGAGAATATATATTTTTATCAAAATGGTTGGGGTGTGTGTAAGAGTATTTGAAATTTGTTGGTTTGGGATATATATATATATATTATGAGTAGTATATATATATGAAAGGAAAGGAAGAAAAGGAACAGAAAAAACATTTTCTCTGCCTGCGCACGTCACTCCATCTTCTTCCTCTCTTTCCTTTGTTTTTTTTTTCAAAAACCCCAAACGTAAAACCTCACATATCACCTAGATCAAAGCTTCCTCTCGCGAAGTGACTGAAGAGAAAGTTGCTCCTTGTCAAGTTGCGGTGCTAGTGAGCTAGTTTTGGAAGCGTCGTTGCGAGTGAAGTTTTACCGGAATTTTATCGCGGTGTCGTAATCGTCCATTGTGAGAAATGAATTTAATGCATTTTGTGGGTAAAATGGTGAAATTGAATTTAATGAGTTTTGAGGTGTGGGTGATGGTGATTTTTTCTTGGTATGGTTGACATGTTTATGGGTAATATTATGAATGTGGAAATTGGCTTGATGTTTGAGGATGTGGGGTTTTGAATGAATGCAATTTATGTGTGGATTTCGATTTGGTGTGAAATGAATTGATGAGATGGTGTATGTGGTGATTTGAATTCAATATGAATTGTGAACTCAATTTCATGTTATTTGAGGATTGTATGCGTTGAGTATACTCTGTGTTAAATTTGAGAATCATTAGTGTTAAATGAGCATTAAAAACGGGGAATCTTTTAATTGCTGCATTTACTTAATGATTGTGGTCTCGAGAGTCAGAGTATGCTCATGCATTTCATAGTATATAGTGACCGGATGGGCCATGGTGATAGTGGGGACCGGATGGGCGACGATATAATTGCTCATGCATTTCATAGTATATGGTTACCGGATGGGCCATGGTGATAGTGGTGACCGGATGGGCCACGACATAATTCATTTCATAGTACATGGTGATCGGATGGGCCATGGTGATAGTGGTGATCGGATAGGCCACGATATAATGCATTTCATAGTACATGGTGACCGGATGGGCCATGTTGATAGTGGTCACCGGATGGGCCACGATATAATGCATTTCATAGTACATGGTGACCGGATGGGCCACGAGATCATGCATTTCATAGTACATGGTGACCGGATGGGCCATGGTGATAGTGGTGACCGGATGGGCCACAGAATGATGTCATGTGCATTGGCATATACGGATTGCATTAGGATGCTTGACATGCGAGTCATGTTTAATGTGTTATGATGGTTGTATATGCGTAATTGATTGTGGTGGGTGAATTGTGCCGTATTTGGCTTTGTGATTGATTTAATTAGTGGGGAAAGTGTTAGAATGATTTGGAAAGTGTTAGAATGATTTGGAAAGTGTTTGAATGATTTTGAAATGTTTCAAAACTGAAAATCTGTCATTTTGACAGTTGTTTCCGAATACACATAGGTTGTAGTCAAATAGAGTTGAATGGTTTTGCCTCTGACTTGCATTTTTGAAGCTGTATCCGACTACACAGGGGATGTCGTCGAATAAAGTTTAATGGAATGCTGTATTTGAATACAGAGAGGCTGTATTCGAATACATTAGTGCTATTTTTGATGTTTTTGCTGTTTAATGGAATGCTGTTTTCGAATACAGAGAGGTTGTATTCGAATACATTAGTGCTGTTTTTGCAGTTTGTAGCATGATTGAATAGCTTTTTGTAGCATGATCAGATTAGGCAACTGTATAGGATCTAAAAGTCTTTCTGTTGGTGGTTGTAATTATTTAGTTTGGGAAGATTGTACCTATATTGTCAGCCTGACTTATATTTTCATGGGTCCTTGTAATATTTTTTTGAATTGACTTGGAGAAGTTTAAATACTTTGGATTTGTAATTTCAAAAACTATTCCGTTGTTGTAAATGTTGTTGGCTTTTGTCGTTGTGATATGACATTAAATATTTCATCCAAAAGTATTTATTCATTTATTTACTTATTTATTTATGGAGTTGAATTTGTTTTAAAAAAAAAATCGGGTTGTTACAATTGTGGTATCAGAGCTTATGGTTATAGATTGTAGGTCAACCTGTAGGTTGGGGTTGTTATCTGATCATGCGTCGGGGTGATTTGTCTGAGTTGTCGGGTTCGGTTTAGCTTTGTGATTGGTTTAGTCGGAAGTTATACTTAGAGTTTTTCGAAGTGGTGTTGAGATATCTTATTGATGCTGGTTTTGTAGGTAACCATGCCAACAAGAAGGAATGACGCTCCAAGGGTCAACGTTAGTAGGGATGACCTACTGGCGGAAGCTATGATTAACATGGCTGTTTCTATTGTTGCACAGACTGTTGCTAAGACTCAACGGGATCTAGAGAAAAGGGAAAGAGAGATCCATGCTGCTGAGTCAAGAGGATTAGAAGACTTTCGTCGTTACAATCCTCCCAAGTTTAGGGGTGATGAAAATTCAGAGAAAGCGGATCAGTGGATCCAAGAGGTGGAGAAAATCTTTGAAATGATTAACTGTCAAGCAGGGGTGAAAGTTAATTATGCTACTTACCTGTTGCTAGGGGATGCGGAGTATTGGTGGAGGAGTACAAGACTTTTAATGGGATCGAATCATGAGGAGGTGAGGTTGGAGTCATTCAAAAGGAAGTTTTTAGACAAATAATTCCCGATGAGTGTCAGGACCAAATTGAGTGATGATTTTCTAAAACTTCATCAGGGGAATATGACTGTGGGTGAATATGCCGCTAAGTTTGAGTCTTTGTCAAGGCATTTCATATTTTTCCGTGAAGAGGTTGATGAACCATTATCTGGCATCGTTTCCAAGCCGGATTGAAGTATAAGATTCAAGATTCTGTTTTACCCTTGGGAATTCAACGTTTCCAAGTTCTTGTGGAAAAATGTAGAGAGGTGGAGGATATGACGAATAGAAGGGCCAACCGTGGAGGGAACTTTAGTTCAGGGGGGCCTAGTCGGGTGAGTTATCAGGGCAACAAGGGGAATCCAATTGCTAAGCCCTATAACCGATCGCTGAACAACAACAGGGGTCAGAATCACATGGATAACCAGAATTGCAGAAGGCAATTGGTACAAGGAAATCGATGTTTCCAATGTAGTGGAGAGGGACATTATGCTAATGTTTGCACCTCTAAGGGACTTACTTGCTACAATTGCCAGAAACAAGGACATATTTCAAAGGATTGTAAAGCTCCGAAGGTGGAACCGGCTGTGAATGTAACTAGGGTTGCTCGTCCTACTGCTAGAGGACTCGTGTATTGCGTGGGTGCTGAAGCTGGAAATCCATCTGGAAATCTGATTCAACGTGACTGTGAGATTGCAGGTAACACTCTTAATGCACTTTTTGATTCGGGGGCAACCCATTCCTTCATTGCTATGGATTGTGTGAATCGTCTGAAGTTATCTATGTCGCCTCTACCTTTTGATTTGGTTGTTTCTACGCCTGTTAAGACGTTGACAGTGAATACTGCATGTTTACAGTGTCGAGTGACTAATCAGAATAGGGATTTCTTAATTAATTTGATTTGTTTACCTCTACAATCACTTGAGGTCATTCTTGGTATGGATTGGATGTCGTATTATTATGTCATTTTGGATTGTGCTCGCAAACTGGTTCTTTTCCCTGAAGCAGGAGTTGTTAAGTATCTAGCTGCTAACAAAATCAAAGTGTCTAGGAGTAACCAGACGTATTTCCAACAAAAAATTCCAAGATTACCACCGGTCAGAGAAGTGGAATTTTTCATTGATTTGCATCCTGGAACCGGACCAATTTCGATAGTGCCGTATCAAATGTCACCATTGGAATTAAATAAACTAAAGGGCCAAATTGAAGATTTGTTGGAGAAGAAGTTTATTAGACCAAGTGTATCACCATGGGAAGCTCCGGTGTTGCTAGTTAAGAAGAAGGATGGAAGCTCACGCTTATGTGTGGATTATCGGCAACTTAATAAGGTGACTATTAAGAATCAATATACTTTGCCACGTATTGATGATTTGATGGATCAGTTGAGAGGAGCCACGGTATTTTCAAAGATTGACTTGAAGTCGGGTTACCATCAGATCATAGTAAGAGAAGAAGATATTCAGAAAACTCCTTTCAGAACTCGTTATGGACATTATGAATATCTGGTCATGCCATTTGGAGTTACCAATGCAACGGCAATTTTTATGGATTACATGAACAGAATCTTCAGTCCATTTCTGGATAAGTTTGTTGTGGTGTTCATTGATGATATTCTGATTTATTCAAGGACTGCGGAAGAACATGAAGAGCATTTGCGCCAAGTTCTTGAAATCTTACTCGAGAAGCAATTGTATGCCAATTTGTCGAAGTGTGAGTTTTGGCTTGACGAAGTGAATTTCTTAGGTCATGTGATAACTAAGGAACGAATCGCTGTAGATCCGGCAAAGATTAAGTCAGTTCTTGCTTGGAAACAGCCTCAGACTGTCACTGACATACGAAGTTTCGTAGGGCTGGTAGGTTACTACAGGAGGTTTATTGAAGGTTTTGCGAAGATTGTAGCTCCGTTGACGCAACTTACTAGAAAGGATCAACCGTTTGCTTGGACGGAGGAGTGTGAGGAAAATTTTCAGTTACTGAAGAAAAACTTGACGACCTCACCGGTTTTGATCTTACCGCAACCAGAAGAACCGTATGAAGTTTATTGTGATGCGTCTCACCAAGGTTTGGGATGTGTTCTGATGCAACACAAGAAAGTTGTAGCTTACGCCTCAAGGCAATTGAAGATTCATGAAAGGAACTATCCTACTCATGATTTAAGGCTTGCTGCTGTAGTTTTTGCATTAAAGATTTGGAGGCATTACTTATATGGAAGCACGTTCACAGTGTTCAGTGACCATAAAAGTTTGAAATATATGTTCGATCAGAAGCAGTTGAATATGCGACAGAGGAGATGGATGGAGATCTTAAGGATTTTGATTTCACACTGCAGTACCACCCTGGGAAGGCCAATGAATTGGTGATGCGTTGAGTAGAAGAAGTGTATCGGTGTCTTCAATAGTGATGGCTAGACAACAAGAGTTGTGGGAAGCATTCAGAGATCTACACTTGAACGTAGAGTTTGCACCGGGAATTTTGAAATTCAGAATGATTAAGATTTCGAGTGGACTACTTGAAGACATTGCGAATTTTCAAAATGACGCTTTAATTCAAGAGAAGAGGAATCTAATAGTGCAAGGGAAAACGACTGAGTTTAAGATTGGGCCGGATAATATTTTTAGATGTAATGGGAGAATTTGTGTACCAGAAGCTGCAGATCTGAGGAAAACAATTTTAGACGAGGCTCGTAAGAGTAAATTGAGTATTCATCCTGGAGCGACAAAGATGTATCAGGATTTGAGACAGAATTATTGGTGGCCCGGAATGAAAAGGCATGTGGCGGAGTATGTGTCAACTTGTTTAACTTTTCAGAAAGCGAAAGTGGAACACCAAAGGCCTGCTGGAATGTTGCGACCTTTAGACATACCTGAATGGAAGTGGGACAACATTTCCATGGATTTTATAACTAAATTGCCGAAGACAAGGAGAAAGAATGATTCTATATGGGTGATAATGGATCGATTGACTAAATCTGCACACTTTTTACCAGTGAAGACCACCTATAAGGTCGATAAGCTAACAGAGATCTACATTGCTGAAATTGTGAGATTACACGTAGTACCGTCGAGTATTGTGTCAGAATGTGATCCGAAATTCACGTCGCACTTTTGGGGAGCATTGCATGATGCGTTTGGAACGAAACTAAGGTTGAGTTCAACTTACCATCCACAAACTGACAGACAGACTGAGAGAACAAATCAGTCCTTGGAAGATCTTTTGAGAGCATGTGTATTGGATGATAGAGGGAGTTGGGATGATGTACTACCGTTGGTTAAATTTACTTATAACAATAGTTTTCACGCAAGTATTGGAATGGCACCATATGAGGCTTTATATGGGCGCAAGTGTCAAACGCCTTTGTGTTGGTATAAGGATGGTGAAAGTATGATTGTAGGACCTAAGATGGTGCAACAAACTACACTTATGTAGATAAGTGTCGCAGACCTCTAGAATTTGAGCAGGGTGACCATGTGTTTCTGAGAGTCACGCCTACAACTGGAGTTGGTAGAGCCTTGAAATCAAAGAAATTGACTCCTAAATTTATTGGACCATATCATATTTTTCCACGAATCGGACCGGTAGCTTATCGGATTGCTTTGCCTCCGATACTATCTAATATTTACGACGTGTTTCATGTGTCGCAATTAAATAAATACATTTCGGATTCGTCGCATGTGATTGAACCGAATAGAATTCAGCTGAAGGATAACTTGTCATTCGAAGTACCACCTGTGAGAATTGATAACAGAAAGATTAAGCGATTAAGGAACAAAGATGTTTTGTTGGTCAAAGTGATTTGGAATCCAACTACCGGAGATGCGACTTGGGAATTGGAGAGCAAGATGAGGGAACAACACCCTAAGTTGTTTATCGACCCGTAGTTTCGAGGACGAAACTAATTTTAGGGATGTAAGACCCTTAATTTTAATTTGTACTTTTTGTATTTTGACGTGTTTTTATGTTGAATTCTGAGGCTTTTTAGCCAGTTTTATTGGTATTTTTGATGATAAATGCCATAGATATTTTTTGTGGGTCCCGTTTTAAATTATTTGGTGAGATATAATTTAATTTGGTTGCGGAAAATTTATTACTGGACTATTTTGTTAAAAATATCTATAGTTCCTAAAAAATTTACCTGTCAATTGAGTTGCCATGAGAATATATATTTTTAACAAAATGGTTGGGGTGTGTGTGAGAGTATTTGAAATTTGTTGGTTTGGGATATATATATATATATTATGAGTAGTATATATATATGAAAGGAAAGGAAGAAAAGGAAAAGAAAAAACATTTTCTCTGCCTGCGCACGTCACTCCATCTTCTTCCTCTCTTTCCTTTGTTTTTTTTTTTCAAAAACCCCAAACATAAAACCTCACATATCACCTAGATCTAAGCTTCCTCTCGCGAAGTGACTGGAGAGAAAGTTGCTCCCTGTCACGTTGCGGTGCTAGTGAGCTAGTTTTGGAAGCGTCGTTGCGAGTGAAGTTTTACCGGAATTTTATCGCGGTGTCGTAATCGTCTGTTTGAGCTACCATCGAGGTAAGGGGTTCCTTCCAAACTTTTAGTTTGCATTTAGGACCTTATTTGTGAGGTTGGGGAAAATAAATTTGGTGGGTTTGAGGTGTGATGTTGTGAGAAATGAATTTAATGCATTTTATAGGTAAAATGGTGAAATTGAATTTAATGAGTTTTGAGGTGTGGGTGATGGTGATTTTTGCTTGGTATGGTTGACATGTTTACGGGTAATATTATGAATGTGGAAATTTGCTTGATGTTTGAGGATGTGGGGTTTTGAATGAATGCAATTTATGTGTGGATTTCGATTTGGTGTGAAATGAATTGATGAGATGGTGTATGTGGTGATTTGAATTCAATATGAATTTTGAACTCAATTTCATGTGATTTGAGGATTGTATGCGTTGAGTATACTCTGTGTTAAATTTGAGAATCATTAGTGTTAAATGAGCATTAAAAACGGGGAATCTTTGATTTGCTGCATTTACTTAATGATTGTGGTCTCGAGAGTCAGAGTATGCTCATGCATTTCATAGTATATGGTGACCGGATAAGCCATGGTGATAGTGGGGACCGGATGGGCCACGATATAATTGCTCTTGCATTTCATAGTATCTGGTGACCGGATGGGCCATGGTGATAGTGGTGACCGGATGGGCCACGACATAATTCATTTCATAGTATATGGTGACCGGATGGGCCATGGTGATAGTGGTGACCGGATGGGCCACAATATAATGCATTTCATAGTACATGGTGATCGGATGGGCCATGGTGATAGTGGTCCCCGGATGGGCCACGATATAATGCATTTCATAGTACATGGTGACCGGATGGGCCATGGTGATAGTGGTGATCGGAAGGGCCACGGAATGATGTCATGTGCATTGGCATATACGCATTGCATTAGGATGTTTGACATGCGAGTCATGTTTAATGTGTTATGATGGTTGTATATGCATAATTGATTGTGGTGGGTTAATTGTGCCGTATTTGGCGTTGTGATTGATTGAATTGGTGGGGAAAGTGTTAGAATGATTTGGAAAGTGTTTGAATAATTTTGAAATGTTTCAAAACTGAAAATCTATCATTTTGACAGTTGTATTCGAATACACATTGGTTGTAGTCGAATACAGTTGAATGGTGTTGCCTCTGACTTGCATTTTTGAAGCTGTATTCGACTACACAGGGGATGTAGTCGAATACAGTTGAATGGAATGTTGTATTCGAATACAGAGAGGCTGTATTCGAATACATTAGTGTTGTTTTTGCTGTTTTTCTGCTGTTTTCGCAATTGTATTCCACTACACAGAGGTTGTATTCGAATACAGTAGTGCAGTTTGGTCCAAAACATCATTTTTCAACCTTGTTTATGCATGTTTAGCATATGCAAACCCTTTCTAGATAGATGCTAAGTTGAAGGGTGATTTTATGCATTTAAAATTTAAATGTTATGTGATATTTGTTAATTTCGGTTGGTGATCCTTTACAACTTTTGTGGAAATCTGGGCTTTGCCCTCAGATGAGATTCAGGATCGTCCTACTAGTTAGTACCTTGGAGAGGGGAAGGTAGTTAGTCATGCCTGATCGGAGCGGTGTCAGGAGTTTTATGCTGGTCGCATGGAGATCACCCGGGTTGAATTGCTTTTTGTAGCATGATCAGATTAGGCGACTGTATAGGATCTAAAAGTCTTTTTGTTGGTGGTTGTAATTATTTATTTTGGGAAGAAGGTACCTATATTGTCAGCTTGACTTATATTTTGATGGGTCCTTGTAATATTTTTTTGATGTGACTTGGAGAAGTTTAAATACTTTGGATTTGTAATTTCAAAAATAATTCCGCTGTTGTAAATGTTGTTGGCTTTTGTCGTTGTGATACGACATTAAATATTTCATCTAAAAGTATTTATTAATTTATTTACTTATTTATAAAAAAAATAAAAAATACACTCGCGTTTGTGAAAAAAATCGGACTGTTACAAAGATTTTGGTAATTATATTTTCTTTGCAACATCACAACCACATGAAATTGATTCAACTGATGATGATTTATATCTTATAGATCATCATGATGAGGGAATTTTAATCCATCCTTTCGTATCGCTAATGGACAATCAAATGTGAATCCCACTAGGAAAAGAAGAAGGGCATCTTAATGTGTTTAATTGTTTTATAAGCCATGTAATCTGAACTGAGTTCATGTAATTTAATTGTTTGATCTGCCAGAATTGAGCATTTTAGTATTTAGCTTGAAAAGTATTTGATTTTCTGCTTATACTTATTTTCTGCTTATATTTAGCTTGATCTTAGTGTTTTATACTAAGTTCATGTAATTTAAGCCGGAACTGATTTTCTGCTTATATTGAACTTGAAAAAGCTTTGTTTGAAAGTACTGGGAATTTTTCTTGAACTTGAACTGATCATCCCAGTATAATTTAGCATTGATATATATATAGATATTTAACTAATTATTTGGAAGAAAAAAAAATCAAAATATAGGTATTTTACTAATTATTTAGCATTTTACGGAAACTGAACTTATATTGTAATTTAACATATTTAACTTGAACTGAACATAAACTGAACTGAACATATTGTAATTTGTAATTTTACACCGCTTTTGTCAATAAGCGCTATAAAAAGCCTTTAAAAAGCAAAGAGGTCTTTTAAAGCGTTTTCTGAAAAAGCGCTGTAAAAGGCTTTTAATAAAATAAAATAAGGAGGTCTTTTAAAACGCTTATGGGAAAAGCGTTGTAAAAGGGTCACGTAGCACTTGCACATAATAAAACAAAGAAGCCTTTTAAAGTGCTTTGTGAAAAAGCGCTCTAAAAGGGTTACATAGCGCTTGCACATAATAAAACAAAGAAGCCTTTTAAAACGCTTTGTGGAAAAGCACTGTAAAAGGGTCACATAGCCCTTGCACATAATAAAACAAAGAAGCCTTTTAAAGCGCTTTGTGGAAAAGCGTTGTAAAAGGCCTTTAAATAAATAAAACAAAGAGGTCTTTTACAGCGCTTTTGCACACGCGCTTTAAAAGGCGTCTAAAAAAGCGCTGTAATAGGCTTTTAAAAAATAAAATAAGGAGGTCTTTTTTAGTGCTTTTTCAAAAAAGCGTTGTAATAGGGTTTTATATATAACAGTAAAACCGCTTCAGTTTCCTCTTCATTACGTAAACTTCATACGCTTGTTTCCTCCTCCTCTTCATTCTCCTTCTCATTGCGAACCCTACAAACCATTTTTGTTACTAACCCTCATTATGTAAACTTCATACGCTTGTTTCCTCCTCCTCTTCATTCTCCTTCTCATTGCGAACCATCTTTGTTACTCACCCTCATAACGTATTTCTGCAAACCCTACGAACCTACGAACTGTTCGTATTTCTGCGTTGTTCTTCTTTGTTACTAAACGAAGCCGTAATCCTATGAACCCTACGTATTTCTTCGCACTTTTCAGGTATTGTATTTGTTAATTTTTTGTTTCACTAAAATGCATGTTGAACTTATACTGCTACGTACTTAGACTACTGCATGTTGAACTTGTTGAAGTTATACTGAACTGCATGTTGAACTTGTTGTAGATAAATGAATACCAACAAGGAGTTAGATTGTCAAAATGAAGAAGTTGTCAACACCAAGACTTCATTGACTTATGAAAATGAAGTTAAACGTGGTGCAACCACCATGCAAAATGTCATAAAAGCAAGAAGTAATGGCATAAAATTTGAGGTATACTATACTTTGTTTGCTGTTTACTTTTTGAAAGCATAAAATTTGAGGGATGGAATGAAAGTGGTCAGCCAATTGACCCCAACAGCTCCATGTTTGTAAGTTATATTGGTGCTGTTATTCGTCAACATATCCCCATTACAATTGACGATTGGATAGATAAGGCGTTGAAGGATGCAAAAGATTTAATGTGGACTGATATACAAGTAACTTTTTTACTCCACTTTTTTGTTACTTATAATTTTTTTATATTGAAATACTTTACTCAAACTATAACTTTATTTGGTTTGCAGACTGCTTTTGATGTTGAAGAGGTGAGAAAGACTTACGTGCTGAGAGTTGCCGGGAAAATACACCGGGGTTTTATATCACATCTCTCAAACTGCTATCTAAGAGATCGTGATGGAAATACGAATGCTAAAGCTCCAAAAATATATAAACACTATATATCAAATGAGGAATGGAGCGCATTTGTAGCAAAACGTTCAGACACCGCGTTTGATGTATAAGTGATTAATTTATTAGCATTTGTGTTTTATTATTCATATTCATAGCGTATTTTAAATTTTTACACGATGGTTATTTTTTTTATATAGAGTATCAGTACGAAAAAGCGCGAGAGGGCAAAATATCCGACGCATCCATAAGTAATTAATGGGATATGCACGTCTAGAGCAAAAACTTGTAAGTAATTAATTAAACAACACTTTTATATAATGTGGTACATTATAAACTATAGTTTCTAACTATTATTTTGTTTATGATCTTAACGAATAGCTACAAGAGACCCAATCCGATCAACCATTGGGTCGTCATATCTTGTGGAAGGAAGCTCGTGTAAATAAAGATGGAGTGGTTGATAATGAAAATGTTCAAAAAGTAATAGAACTTTGTGTAAGTATATTATCACTTTAATATTTTTTAATATTGTATTTTAAAAATGATATTGAACTTATCTTTTTAATCCTACGTGTATTTTAGGAGAATCTCAACAAAGTTCCGAAAATCAAGAGGACAACAAAGCTAGTTGCAGGGACATACTCAGTAAAGTGTTTAATGTTCCTGAGTATTCCGGCCGCGTGAGGGGGAAAGGATTTGGCGTAACTCCTAAAATCTACCTTTCAATGGAGAAGTGCCAAAATCCATCTAATGAGGAGGTATTAGAGAAGATCAAAGTCCTAACAGAGCAAGTGGCACTCTTGGTGAAGACGAATAAAGACAAGCAACTTCCAGATCAGCTCCAACATGAAATACAAATGGAGAGTGAAAACGCGAGTTGCAGCATTGGTCTCAAAGTCTTCCCGAGGTAATTAATTACTTAATAAAATAAGATATTCATTCAACCTAATTCTTTCACATACTTATGTATTAACCATTGATTTAGGGTGTCTCTCCTTGCGTGTTGTATTTATCCTCCCCTTCTCATCGCAAGGTCGAAAAAGGAACATTGTACAATACTTTGGGAGAAGTATTGCACAACACACCGATCCATGTCGGCCATGTCAAAGTATCACTGGTGATTGCTTTGGAACCAAATGCACCGTGGCCTATACCGGACAATGATGCAGATATGAAGTATTTGGGCGAAGCAATAGGTAGTTACGTGGCATGGCCCAAACATCTTGTTGCCCTTGATAAGGTATGTTTAATTGAAAAGTATGTTTAATTGATATGTATATTTAATTGCACGATATATGATTATGATTGAGTATATTTAATTGCTGATTTTTTTCCGCTGTTAACTTTAATTTCACATTTATTTAGATTCAGACAAAGTCTAAAGGGAATGATAAGAAGATTCCTAGAAACGAGTCAGTCACATCACCTGAAAAGGTTTGTCACATTTATTCTGTAAGGTTTGTCATTTTTTCAAATTCAATAAACTAACAACTTGATTAACCTCATTTTTTCAGATTCAATCCAATAAAGGACCAAATCGGAAGAAACAAAAAGATAAAGGACTAAAACGTTAACTGAAATTAAGTTAAAGGACCGCGTATGTTATTTAGCTTAAAATAAAACATCCAATAACAATAATGTTATAACTCGGAAGTTTGAGAGTTATAAGATAAAACAAATAATGACAATAAATCTTGAGGAATACAAAGAGTTTTAAATCTAGTAGTTGAATTTAGAGTTGCATTTGAAGTTAAGGAATCTCTACTCATACAACAAAATCAACAATATTTAAAAAGTTCAAAATATAATAAAGCTAAGCACAAACCTCTAGTATTCCACAAGCTCCATTGATTTCTTGTCAAAACCAAATTCTGCATACAAATATATAATAAGAGGAGACACAGAAGAGGTGAGTAGATCTTACATCATGTAAAATGAATGAATAACTCAAAAAAAGATTAAATGTATCTATTTTACCTAAAAAGGACAACAACAAACACTATTCCCACAAGGCCAACACAGAAGGGTGAAATGGATCAATTTGCCTATAACAATATTTTCCCCCCTACTAAAATAAAAATGAATGTACAAGACCACGTAATCCCAAACTAGGTCTCTTCAATAAGACTTTTGCAGGCATATATTTCAATAACTCTTCTTTTCCTAATATCTAGTGATTGATGAAACCAATCATAGAAATATAGTGTATCACCCTAATTGAATTAACTTCAAGCATATCTATAGCTTCACCCAACAAAGTCGTGCAAAAGTTGCCCTTCAATAAGGTCTCTACGAAATTGTCTATTTTGTGATTGAAAAGTACTCGTGACGTAGCTATCTTGTTGAAGTGCAAGGCCAAAACGTTGGGCGGCACTCATGTTAAACGGCTCGGATAACCCAATACCATGATTGTAATGAAGACCGAGTGTCAGAGACACACCATTATTGCTCGTTGCAACGTTATTCCCCATGCTCACTCCATTACTACCAATTTGTTGATTTAGCACCGAAATATTTGAAAGTTCGTTTCTAGTCCGTTTATAGGCGACACTCTGAAATTTGTCTATGGAGTTACATGGATTCTCAGCTATGTTGTTATTTGAAGGTAACTGAAATTTGTCTGTGGAGGTAGATGGATTCTCATATCTTTGTGGTTCCTTTTGAGTTTGTTGTGATTCAAGCATGTGTATCTCTTCTACCATTGGTTTCCATAGTCTCACTCTTGCATTTATAAACCAATTAGACACCTGAAACACATAGACATTGTCAATAATAATACAAAGAATCCATCATGCATGAAAATATAAAATTATGTAGAATATGGAGCTTTTATCTTGAAATAATCACCTGGTTACGAGACAGACCGGTTTGTTTTGCTAACATTAGCTTGTTAGTACCAGTAGGGTAACTGCAACAAGAATACAACATATAAGTAGTCTAAATACATGTCTTATATACCAATACATACATGAAAATGTAATGTTTAGATGATGATGGAAAAAGAGAAAAACACAAAGCTTATATCAAAGTTGAAGCACTACTTGTTAAAAGGGTTAAAAAAAATTATCTGTCCCCAATCTAATTAATTTGGGGATCAAAAATTTTATGTCACCAAAATTGAGGCTGCATCAACCACATTTGAACACAATTCTCCACAATATTAAGGATTCATGTCATTATGACATGACTACATTTTAAAATCTTTTTGATTTTGTAACAGCGATACTTCATATTGAATACATAATTGTCACATTCAATCACTTCTATTTTCTAAAAATAATATCAATGTCTACTGATCATTATTGTGTCTGATATCCATGAATGTGTCAATGCTTCATAAGATAATGATAAGATTGTAATAGCACACTTACGAGTGAAGAAAGTGTTCAAACAACCATGCCCTGAGAACACTCACAGCACGCTCAGGGAGTCCTTGTTGAGGTCTCCAAACAGGCGGTTGGACATGCTCTAGAAACCCTGGCCTTTAACTGTAAGGGGTTGCGTCACTGTTCTGAAACCTTGGCGATTCATCCTTTCTATTGATGCTTATCTGAAAATTAGACTTACTGATAAACTAAAGGTGGCCAGTAATCACGTTCTTCAAGCATATAAAATGCTTGGACATAACATTTAGAGCCAAACTTGCATATGGGGCTGCATTACCGAGGCCAGATACATATTCAAATGAAGTTATGACTGCATGAATCTACTGATAGTATTGTCTGTACCTCCTGCAAACCTGTTTGTGGATGACAAAGAATTGAATTATTTCACAATTTGAATTAATTATCAAACTTTTCGGTAGATATGGAATTTCTTTAATTTTGCAGCTCTTTACTGGAATTGTGGTGTAAGAAATGATATGTGTTGTTCATGTAATCTATTGAATTTAAAATACATAATCTTATTTGAGTGTGGACACCTTTCTCAACCACCAATCGAACCATGGTTCACAAGTTGTGAATGATTAGCCTTTTTCAATATCTAACACATGTGAACAGCACCTGCTAAAGTGTCACAGACTAAGCACAACTTACAAGAAGACTGTTCATATTGAAAGTAATTGAATTTAGATTGACCAGAGACGAGTAAATTCAACTTCAATAGAGGTAGAGCATTTATACATTTAACCATTTACTCTGTTTTACTAGAGGCAACGATACGACGACATCAACATCATTCTTTTGTAAACATAATATTTAGGTTTTCCTTTATAAAATTGAATATGTCCTCAACAAGGGGTTTTGTGAAAATATCAGTCCACTGATAATCGATGTCAACAAATTTAACGTCTAAAATACCTTTCTGGACATAATCCCTTATAAAATAATGTTTAATCTCTATATATTTAGCTCTTGCATGTAATATAGGGTTTGGGGTTGAACACATAGCTATAGTATTATCACAGAAGATAGGAATGTTACTCTCGTTGATTTTGAAATCATCTAGTAGATATTTCGTCCATAATAGTTGAGTGCTACATCTGGCTGTTGAGATATATTCTTCTTCTACTATCGAAAGAGTAATAGTCCTTGTCTTTTGTTTGACCAGGAGATTAGATTTCCATCAAGGCATGTACAGTTTCCATCCTTTCTTGCTTGTCTTCCACATAATCAGCATTGCAGAAACCTATTAACCTGTACTCAGAGGATGGCTTATAACACATACCAAGGTCAGTAGTGCCTTTCAACTATCTAAAGATCCTCTTAATAGTTGTTAAGTGGGATTCTTTAGGAACTTTCTAAAATGTGGCACACACACTAAATAGAGTATCAGGTTTAGAGGCAGTTAAGTAAAGAAGGGAACTAATCATTCCTCTGTATACCTTTTGATCTACTTTTTGACCTAACTCATCCTTATCAAGAGAGCATTTTGGATGCATAGGTGTAGAGATTCGCTTACATTAATCCATTATAAATTTCTTAAGTTGTTCTTTTGTGTATTTGGTATGACGAATGAGTAAAAAATTCAGGCTTTGATGAATTTGAATTCCAAGAAAGAGTTTTAATTCTTCCACCATGTTCATCTTAATTTCATTATTCATTAACTTAGAAAACTCTTGGTAGAGCTTGTGTAACGCCTAGTTACGTGGGTTTAACAATTGAGATAATGACAATAAAAATTGATATTTTTAGAAGAGAATAAGGTACTAATAATAAATAATGAATTATTTGAAAGAAATAATATTGTGAAATCCTTAAAATAAATCCTTACCATTGAAAATTCTTTAATAATCAAAATATTCAAAACTGGACATTTAATAGCTAATCCCGAAATATAATACGATGTAGACATTATATCCACTTATTCCTAATCTAGTAACCTACTATAATGGAATGATTATTTAAAAAGTGGAGAACTCCTTACCTCTCGACATTCTCAGCAATCCTAGTCTCAGACTCTAAAAATAACACTTTATTGAGATACTAAATCCCTATGAATATGGCACATAATTTTAAAACAAATGTTGTTCTCAGTCGACGTGGTAATCAAAAAAATCGACCACGGCACCCGCGTTCTTCCAAAAATATTCTTTAGAAATATAAATAGTATAAATAATTTCTAGAATAAACAATTATTTTCAAAAATACATAAACTCATCTATTTAAAAACAACAATTTACATCTATATTAATAAGATAAATCAAATACACACGTTTATTCTACAAAAAATCAATCAATCAATTTCATGACGTCACATTGTTATATGGAGATGTATTACTTTCGCGAAGTGAATTTCAACTCATCATGTGGAGCACCAGCTCATCTAGTGTGGAGTACAAGGCTCATCCGTGTGGAGTTTAAAACTCGTCTCATGTGGGACATAAGACCCATCTATATGGAGCATATAACTCATCTGAATAAATAACTATGGGGTACAAAACCCATCCATACGGAGCATAAGCTCATCTCAAACACATACGATAAAAATAATTTGTTTTTAACAATCATCTTCATAACATCATAATTAAAATATAATATTTTATTTTAAATTGTAAAATTCTACTTATTTTTAGTCTTTTGATTTTAGGATGTCATAGCTTGCCATTAGTAGAACCAAGACTGATATCATCAACATATATTAAGACAATGAGAACGTCATTCTAAGATGATTTTCAAAAAACAGTTATGTCAACCTGGCCTCTTTTATAATCGTTCTTTAATAAGAAGTTGCGTAGTCTATCATACCAAGCTCTTGGGGCTTGTTTCAGACCATACAAAGATTTCTTTAGTTTGAAAACATAGTCTGGAAATTCATTTTCTTCAAAGACATGAGGTTATTTGACATATACTTCTTCATTTATGTAACCATTTAAGAAATCACTTTTCACACTCATCTGATATAAAATGATTTTATTAAAAATTGCAAATGAAAGTAAAATTATGATTGCCTCTAACATTGCCACAAGAGCGAAACTTTTAGTGTAATAAATACCTTCTTGCTGATTGTATCCTTGAGTTACAACCCTAGTATTGTTTCTGACTATTTCACCATTCTCATTCAGTTTGTTTCTCAAAACCCACTTGGTGCCAATTTATTTCTTTTCAATAGGCTTGCAAGATCCCATACATCTCAATGTCTTCATCTTCTTCCATCTAGAAGAGTTCATACTTCTTGACAAGTAAATTTTTCTTAACTTTTTGTACTTGCTATTTTTCCTTCGTAGTTGAAAACCATATCATCAAAGATACTCTTTTATGTTTCTATGTTGGTGCATTTTTTGAACTCTTTAAAGGTGATAGCATTCATCATGAAAGTTTTGACTTTATGATGCATCTTGTATTGTTTCTTTTGATCAGCAATGAGATATTTTCTAGATATTTCAACACCAGCAGCTTCGTTTATAGCCTCATAGCCATCTTCGACTATGTCCTAGAGTTTAGGATCATGAGAGATGTAGAAACTTCTAAGCCTTTCTTTCTTCATCAAATAGAGGAGACCTATTAACGTTTCCACCTATAACTTTGTCACCAGAGTTTGTCATAATAACACAGATCCTTAATCAAACACGTTTATGTGCTCCGCTTTTTCGAGTTTGATGCCAATTGTAGAACGAGAAACACAAGAAAATGGGGTTTGAATTTTTTTTTTTTTTAAAACCGTTTTAACAAGGCTAAAGTAAAGTGATGAAAATAAAGCAAATAAATAGAAAATACTTAATGACACAACCAATTTATTCTGCTTCACCACCAACACGATAGCTATGCCTAGTCCCTTCAACCTAAAAGATTTAATCCATTAATTAATCAACTGAATTACACTTCCAATGAACACCTACTAGTCAAACTGATTGTGTTCAAGTCTTCTCAATCTTCTAGCTTAGTACAGTCAAGCTATTGAGGGATGCAACCACTACTAGGCTAGGTTACAAAAGAAAGAGTTTAAAGTTTTTGTGGATAACTCTCACAATAGGATGTTTATAATGTTGTATTTTAGGGTAAAAGTGCAGAGACAGTTTTATTTTAGGGTTTCTGATCGATGTCCTGATTGCAAGAAATCAACATGTATCATGATGTTTCGTATCAAATCTTCTGAGATTGATTCTCCATTAAACATTATCAAATATATTCTTGAAATGAATTCCGCGAATCTTGATATGATGATAGAAAAAGCAGAGGATACTATGATTAGGGTAAGTGATAGACCTTTAGACAAAATACATAGTAGAGGATATGCAAAAGCTTTGTCTTCTTTAAAGTGTTTTCTTTTCATAGCATTGACTTTTTAGAACATTGACTTTCATCATAGCATAGACTATTAACAAAGTCATACGAACAAATGCTTGATGCGATTATTATAGGTAGACAATCACTTGCTTGTCAAGGTTATCAAAGGCCGAGAGATCATATGTTTGTTGTGATTATCAGAGTCAGACTAATCAGAGCATTGCTTGTATTTGATAAAGTTACTAGAGGTGCATTATAGAGCGCATTCATTAGACTTAGAATGAAGAGAATATAGTGGAGTTTTGATGTTTGTTTAACTTGGACCAAGAGATCAGAGGATGCAGCGTGAACTCGTATAGAAGAACCTGATCTAGAAACTAAACACTAAAATAGAACATTAGTGTTTTAAATTGTTCTCACAAAATAATTTGGTTATCATCAAAACAAGTTTGGGTCATAGTTCTTCAAACCAACTTGGTTCTAACACTTTTTTCCTCCACCTTGGTTTTATCCCTTTAGTTTTTCCTTGTAAGGTTTTTAATGAGGCAATGTTGTCCACGCTTGTCTACTTGGATTTTGGCCTTGTCCCCCAACTTTTAGTTTTTTATTTTTTGTTTTATTTATTGTATTTATTAGGGTGCTGCAAATAATTTGTGGTATTTATGAAGTATCAACATAGTTGAGATGTCAATCTTATCATTTGATGTCTGTGCACTCTAATTTTTGTCAAAAAAAATTTCATCTATGTGTCGTGTTTGTTCTTTTAGCTCACTCAATAATCACCTTATCTATGTATGAATGCCATATTAAAGCTTTGGTCATTAGAGTTCATCTTTTATCTACCAATCTATTAGCAGGTTATTGAATGATTGCAAGTAATAAAACATTAAACTACTTAATGTCAAACACAATAATTGCGTATTAATACTAATTTTTATATGAAATTACTTTATTGAACAAGAAATTAGGTTTGTTTTAAGAGATAAAATACATTACTTTTAAGAGATAATAGTAAAAAAGTTAGGAATGAAATGAATTGTGTTGTGTTTTAAAAAACAAGAGATGGGGGATTTGAATTGTGTTATGTTTTAAAAAATTCTTTAAAAACATATGCTAAAAATTGAAGATAAAGCAACACAAAATAAAGAGATAGAGAAGAGAAACATAAAGTCAATTTATCTTTGATCACCAACAAAGGTAGCTACATTCAATCACTTCACTCTGAAAGATTTAATCTACTAATCAACATATTTTTCACACGTCCACTAAACACCTATTAGTTAAACTGACTGTGTTCAAGTCTTCTCAACCTTCTAGCTTAGTACAATCATGTTTTAGATGACAACAACCACTATAGGGCTAGGTTAAAAGAAAATGTTTAAGGTTTACTTTCTAGTTGGTTTTCTCGTTTATATTTTGCAGTGAAGATTACAAGTCTTTATATAGAGAAACTCCAAATCAATTAGCGTTTCTAACTGTTGCTGTGATTTCATGAAATTCGTAGGTAAAGATGAATTGCGTCAATCTTTAGATATCTTGAATTAGCAATTAAAACTTGTCTATATACGTCTTCATAATTGATTTAGTGTATCTTGATTTAAAACAACATGAATAATAAAGGATGACATTTTTAGAAGACATCATTGCATTTCTTTAATTAGAGGATAAGCCCAACTTTGATGAGCAGATGATGTTAAGATGTTGACTTCTTCAAAGTTCTGGCTCAAATGATTGACTTAAGATATTGGACTTTTAACAAAGAGTTGACTTTATCATAGAGTTGACCTAAAGTGTTAACCATACGATTATGGATTGCCAAAATAATTAGATGCAGAATTTTCAAAGGGAGCTTGCATAACTCAGATTCACCAGAGACACATTGAGAGCACATTGTTCAGATGCATAATTGTCATAATGCATTTACCTTGATTAGTTAATTCTTGTTATTTTTTCAACAGAGGATACAACGTGGAGCCTTTAAACTATTATAAAAGAGACTCTGCACATTTAAATACACTCATTAAAATATAAATTGTTTTCATTTAATAATTGTGTTATTATCAAAATAGTTAAGGGTCATTGTTCTTCAAACCAACAAGGTTCTAAAAATCTCCACCTTTTTTATGATGAAAAACATCTATTTGTGGAATAATCACCGGAAAGTGCAATGGTGCCAAAGGAGCAACCAAACGCCTTCCTTGCTTCATCTTGCTCCTTATCCAATTTGCAACAAAGGCCAAAACCTTATCCCACGGGTTTGAAACTTCATTAGGGTCCAAGCTACGAGCATTCTTCTTATCTTGTTAATTATAGCAGTAAAAGAGGTGATGAATGAGTCTAGATTGGGAAAGCCAAGGAGTAGAAATGGAATGAAATGTGCAAGGTCTAAGGGTATAGATAGGCTAGGTTATGGTTGGGTTGTGTTAGAAGCAGGTGAGTCATTTAAAGATGTTTCAAAGACTAATCATTTACAGCCTGCGTTGCTATCTTGTATACTATGTAGATAGGATCTACAAGAAATGGTGAGTTTGGGTCAGAAGCAAAAGTGGAAGAAGGGGTGAGGTTTGAAAGTTGGTTTGGGTAGGTGTTTGAGGATGGTGTTAGTGCAAAAGTATTTTTAAATGAAATCCTCGGGTTGATATTTTGATAATAACTCATACATATAAACAAAGAACAATTATCCCCTAACTTTTTATGCTAAGTGTGCAGATAAAAGGCAAAAATTATGTTAATTAAAACTAGCCTGGATTGCAGTTATTTTAAAGATCTTATTTCGAAGTAAGATATAATAGAGTAAAAAATATACTGCGGAAACAAACGCAACAAAGCAGACGTCGCTATATAAGGTTTAGCCTCTAATGAGTAGACGAAGGCAAAAGAAACTATGACTTTACTTCAATTTGACAGCGTAAAGACTGGTGACATGTGCCTTGTTGTCACATAGTACCCCGGTTGCCTCTGATAATCTCATCAAGCGTCTGATCGCCTGATTCTGAACTTTTAGGTATCATCTGATAAAGCCAACGCCTATGGTAAAGTCAATGCTCTAACAAATTCAATACCTCTGGAGAAGTCAGCGCTCTGACAAAGTCAATGCCTCTAATAAAGTCAAATCTCTGACAAAAGTTAATGATATGATGATCCACAAGACATCTTCTAATCAATGTATCCTCTGTCTATGCACATCCTCTGATAATCTTCCAGAATGTATTTTCTCTAATAATCTGCATCCTTTGATAACTTGGTTGCTCTTATGATCTGTACGACAATACTCATACATATTTTATGAAGTGATTTCTTGAAGTAAATTATGAGCTCAACAGATAGATTTATCTTCAATGGTTTCAATTTATGAAACCCATGAAGATACAGGTTGTCTTTTTGTAAATATAGTACACAGGCCTGGCCCTATAGTACAAAGACAATACCATAAAGGAATTCCAATAGAAATATCTCAATGGACACTTCCTTCTTATATTTAAGATGAAATGGTTCAACCAAGAAATACAAGATAGCCTAATAGAATGAAAAGCGTTATTCTGAAAAAGCCAAGAACACATCAAAAATCATGAATGACAAATCCTCTCAAAAGAGAGTTATTAGACTTAATGTAAATCAGTCAAAGTGTTTTTATACACTTGAAGTGATATAGGATTGAATATGTAACATCCTCTCAATGAGAGTTAGAATCATCGAAACATACATTGTCTCAAAACACTAAATTATTGTAAGTAATAAAATACTAAACTATCGTATGCCATATACAAGGACCTTGTATTAATACTAATTCAAATATTAAATAACTAGATTGAAAAATAAATTGCGTTGGTTTGATTGTTCGTAATACAATTGTTACCAAAAGATAAAATAAATTACTTTTAATAGATAATAGTAAAAGCGTTAGAGATGAGTCTTATTTGATTCAAACCACTAAACAAAGATAGCACCTTGGTTAATAAATTCATTCGTTTTATTATTACTCAATTTTCGGTTATATTCAACCCTAATTATTTAAGGAAAGAGTCTTTAATTTTAACTAAATCTCTGATCCCTTAGGGTATTGAAAATTAAGATTAAGCATTAGAGTTATAAATTATTTTTGGCATTCAAGTGTTAATATCTATATGTAGACTATGATTACAAGAACTTCCTATCTCAAGCATTTACAAAGTAACCTTTTGTTTCAAACTATAATCCACAAATCATTTTAAAGGCGGCTAAGCGATAAAAACCGTTACAAATAGAAATTGAGAAAAAACTTAAATAATTTCGTTAGAATAACCAAAAAATTAAATCATATACTAGAGGTTTTCATCAAGGTTTACTCATCCCTACCAGAAGAAGTTTAGCTACTTATGAAAATAAACAACAACTAAAGAATAAAGAGTAATTAAAAGAGTTCTCCATGAAAGATTTTTGATGAAGTAGCTTCATTGATGTTCAACAGGTTAATATTTGCTCTTAAACTTTTTTATGTTTTTTAAAAATATATTGATTATAATAAAATAAATCAATCAAAAAATGATCTTTAATATATTCCACTTTATTAGTTAGTGATTCTCTATGTGTCATGTAAGTGAAATATATTTATTTCATTTGTGAAAAATTGTCAAAATCCATGACCGAAAGAGTTGGACAATTGCACCACTTTCAATTTTTTTTAAAAAAAATTCAGAGTGTGACGAAATATTTGATTTAAGTGCTTGGGTTGTTTGTCAGTGGTTTTATTTCTCAAAGTCATTTTTCAGATTGAAAAATAATAAAAGTGACTATTTTATAAATTGGATTATTTCTATCATGAAAAAGATTATTGACACGAGTTGTCTGTAATTCTTCTTCTATAAACGAATGCAATGTTAGTTAAGGTTGTTGACACTAGTTTTTAGATGAGAGTTGAATGATGTGACGTGATTATGATTACGTATCATAAAAGATAGCTGTAAGAGTTTAGAATTAAATTTTAGTCAGCATTTTTTCATGTTAGATATTTTTGGAGAATTAGTTAGAATTAAGATAGTAGATTAATTAAAGGAAGGAGGAAAATAATTATGCTCCCTTTTAAATAAGAGAAGCCCGCGGCCTCCCCCCATTACCCATTCATTTCATTGTTTTCTCCTCTTCTTTCTTCTCTCTAAACACACAAAACCCTAACTTTTCATCTGAATTTTTTAGCTTCAAAAAACTTCAAACTCAAAAACCTTGATTTACAAAAGTCCTCTACTACTATAGAGGCATCTATTAGGCTAAGGAACTCATCTTCCCTTTTCCCAATCTTAAAACCGTAAACCCTACGTATAAGGCAGAGGGATATTTTTTCTTGATTATGGGGTGTATATGTGAAATTAGTATTGTGTATTACTTTATAATCAAGAAAAGAAAATAAACCCCCCAAATTTTTTGAGGTGGCCGAACTCTATGCACTAAAAGTGGGAAAATTAAGTTTCCAATGTATTTGAATTATGTGATAAATTTATTTCAAATAAATGAGTTTTAAATGATATTATAAACTTTACTAAAATAGGGTGAGTTGTTAAAGTTATGTAAATTCTAATTTTTACTTATTTGGTGTGTTTATAAAAAAAAAATTATTTATGAAAAGTAAATGTGTTTGAAAGTTGGATTGTTTATTTGGAAAGTAAAATAGTCCTTATGTTGATGTAAGTAATTGGAAAGTTCAAAGTGAAATATGATATTTAATTTATGTTAGTAAGTAACTTGGAAAATTTTATTATCAAAATCTTATGTTGTGAGTTACTAATAGCTCCTTAAGTCTCCAAAAGAAATCAAGAACGTTGACTCATGCTAAAGATAGTGATTTTTAATGGAGGAGTATAAGCCAATGAGGGGAGGAACCATATGGTAAAGGTGTTTTATGTGATGATTATCTTGTCATCATATAGGTAGAGTTTGACAAGTCTAGTAATGTTGGGGAAGTACAACTGAATGAGCATGATCGTGGAGGTATGTTGTCGATCCTTAAGGCAAGGTTGTAAGATCTATGAGGAATTCTTGTAAGGTATTCCTAAGTGACTTGGGGTTGCCCTCCTAAAGCCAGGAGCTACCATTCAGCACCCATTTACTTCAACTGTCGTGTATATGTGCCTCGTGTTAAGTAAAGGGGATCTATGAGGACAAAGGAAATTTGGATTGTTCATCCACTTGCATGGTGGCATAGTATCAAGCCTCTTAACCATATATTTCAGAGTTAGAATGGTACCAAATGGTGAAGAAGTATAGAATTTAAGTTCATACATAATATTGCATTGCCTTTTGATTGCTCTGGTATGATTAATGTGTATCAAAGATGATAATAATTTCTCTTAGATTGATTGATGTTATAATGAAATGTTGATTTTCCTTGAGTAAAATCAAGGAAAATCAATACATTTCACTATAACATCAAATCGTCTAAGAGAAATTATAATCACATGCGATACACATTAATCACAATAAAACAATCACAAGAAAATACAATGCTATGCCTGAGCTTAGACTCTACTTCACAATGTGGTACCATTCTAACTCTGAAGTACTTGGTTAGGAGGCTTGATACTATGCCATCATCCAAGTGAAAGGACAATTCAAATTGGCCCTGCCTCATAGATCCCCTCAACTCAACCTGAGACACAAATAGCAACAGTGGAGGTAAACGTGTGTTGCATTGTAGCTCTCGACATTTGAAGTGCTACCACCAAGTAACCAAGGAATTCCCCACTCGAATACCTCCAAGGTCTAATAATCTTGCCTTAAGACTCAACAGTAGACCGCCACGATCAGGCTCATTGAGTTGTACTTCCCTGAAATCACTAGGCTTGTTAGGCCCTACCTATATGATTACAAAATAATCTTCACTTCAAAAATTATCAACATCTACTTTATCCCCTCATTGGCCTAGACTACTCCATTAAGAGTATTATATTTATGCATGAGCTTAAACTCTACTTCACAAAGTGGTACTATTCTAACTCTGAAGTACATACGAGGCTTGATACTATGCCACCATCAAAGTGGAAGGAGAATTCAAATTGGCCCTGTCCTCATAGATCCAAACAACTCAACTCGAGACACATATATGCGACAGTCGAGGAAACGTGTGTTGCTTGGTAGCTCTCGGCATTTGGACAAAAAATACGGAATCACGGCGAACGTGGGACAAAAATATAGGTTTTAAGACTATTTTGTAATCATAAATTTGCCACAATATTTTTAAGTTCATTTTAATCTTTCATAACCAAATTTTGAAAATACTAAAAATACGGAAGAGGATTTCCTTTCGTAAGAATAAATGGAATTTCTTCATTTTTAATTATAATATTATTATAACTTTGAATTGAAAGATTTTATTTATTTTAGCGTATGAATAAACATTTTGTAAGTTTGGCATTTTTGCTTCAAAACAACAAATTATCGTAATTTTTCTAAAAACTAAGTATTTTTAAGTAATATTTTGGATCAAAATCTGGACCGTTACACTTAATTATATTTTTTTTTATGATTCATCAAACAATTAATCGATTAAACATATTTTTAGTTCTTCTAAATATACCAACTTTCATTTTTAGTCTCTCTAAAATATTTCATCTAATTCTGTTTCTTCTAAATTTTCGGTTATGTATTTTAGTCCCTATTTTTTTTTACCATAGATCACGTCTAATGTTCTAATTGACTTCTTTTTTATGACATGTCATTGTTAAGACTTTAAAACATCATTAACTTAATACTTTAACTATCTATTATATATATTTAAAACAAACTCCTACCACCTCATAGTAATTTCTTCTACATGTGCAAACATATGTCACCTCAGCAAAAAAGCTGATGTGTACGCCTTAGAAAATTCTCTTGTGTTTTTATGTTTCACCTCATTTTTTTCTACTTAGTTTATAAATAATTTTTCCGTCTTTTAATCCCTCTAATCCCTAATTTTTTTAATGACTTCCTCCAATAGTTTCTTCTTCCCTCTTGTGTACGCCCCAGTCACTGTCTGCTTCTGCTTCGCCATCCTCGCAAAATCATCTTCTGCAAAATCATCTGTTCCTCCGCGGTTTAGGTTTGTTCGATGCAACAAAAAAATTTCCTTCTCTTTGTCCATTTCTGATTTTGTTGCCATAAATTCAATTTTGTTCTATGCAATCTTTGAAATCAATCTGGCTCATAGTGATTTAATGCTATGTATAGTTTTTTACATGAAATTCTATCACTGCCACTATCCAGGTAATCCAAGTTGGGATGGGACCAGTAGGCGAACTTCGCTACCCATCATACCCAGAGCAAAATGGCACATGGAAATTCCCAGGAATTGGTGTTTTCCACTGCTATGACAAGGTATATTTATACATCAATATTTTTTCCCTCACCCTTCTAAACTCTTTTTCTTCTTTAGTTATTTTTAAGTGTCACTTTGCGTTGTGTGTCTCATATTCTTAGTTTTACTTCAATGTAGTATATGTTGAGTAGCCTACAAATTGCAGTTGAAAAAGTTTGACTCAAGTAAATTTTAATCATGTTTAAAAGATATGTGCCATAGAATTGGATCAAGTAAATTCGATCATTTTAAATTTCAGAAGACAAATCTGCATGTATTGTGGATATTTTTCAAATTTCAAATGTTAAAGTTAATGACTTCGATCATTTTAATCATCGATCTTTGTGGTAATTGTGAAATATTTTATTTTAAATCGGAGATATTAGAATTTTAATTTACAAACATTCAAACTATTATTAATATTAACAGAATAATCATAATCATTAACATTTTGGTTACAAAATATTAATTGTCAAACAATTATAAGTATACATCAAATACAAATAATTACAAATGAATTACTTTAATTTCATGTCAATTAACACTATAAAACAACAAATTAAATTTAATTAATTTCAGTAAAATAAAACTGACCAAGATTCAAAGAGACATGACTTTGTCCATCATTTCTAACGTATTAATCATCAAATGAATGGTTATCGGTTATAATATCAATCATTGAATATTGTAGATGAATTGCATCATTTTTCTACGTTGCTTCTTTATAAAAGATCTAAATCAGTTAGACCAATTTTGTGATTTTTTTTTATTAACTCAAATAACTAATTTACCATTTAACTCAGTACTAAACAATTAAACACGAGTTAATAATAAAAAATTAAACACAACTAACAAAATTAAAAAACTGATAAAAATAAGGGTACAAATATCGGTCGAAAAATAAAACGATTGAAATCTTTAAAAAGTTAACAATGCATTTATATTTAATTGTTTTATTACACATGTCTGTGTCTTTTGTTTTTCCCATTTTATAATACTTATTAGAAGTTTAACCACAACTGCTTCCATAACTACTTCAAGTCATCAACGCCATGTAGATCTAGAATTCAAGAGAATCATATAATTAAACAATAAAATATAAAAAATATATATATATATATATATATATATTATAAATGGAGTGAGAAGAATGGAGACACAAAGGAAAGAAAATTCAAAATTATTAATAAAAAATTTTAAAATTTAAGAAGAAATATTTGAAATAATTTATATAGGTTAACACGCATAAATTAGAAATTGAAAAGTCGAATTGAAAATTTAAAAATATCAACCTATAAAATTGACCTTACACTTACTATCTACTTTTTTTAGGCTAAATTACACTCGTGGTCCCTTAACTTAATTTCAGTTAACGTTTTAGTTATTTATCTTTTTTTTTTCGATTTGGTCTTTTATTCTTTATTTGATGTTGCTAGAGATGAAAATATGGGTTTATTTAAAGATTTAAGTTATGAATTTGATGAAATTTGCATTATATTGAGGATGATAATTAATTTTATGGGTTTTGTTTGAAATTTTTGATGAATT
>JBBPBQ010020321.1:15900595-15914089 GCA_037974755.1 Cicer yamashitae | reverse complement strand
ATATCAAAAAAAAAAAAAGATACAGGACTAAAACGTTAACTGAAATTAAGTTAAGGGACCACAGATGCACTTTAGGCACTTTTTTTAATATTTGTAAATAAGATAATGATAAAAACATATAATCAAAATATGAAGACACTAATTCAAAATAAACAGGAAACACATAATTGTTTTCACGTTACAAAAACATATCTTTTTGACGAATAAAATAAATAAATAATAACAATAATGTTATAATGTGAAAGTTATAAAATAAAGGCTAAATAGCATCTGCGTCTTTTAACTTAATTTCAGTTAACGTTTTACTCCTTTTTTTTTCCTGATTGGGTCCTTTATTTTAATTTTAAGTGACAATTTGATCTTTTATGTATTAAAATGTCAACAATGCTATCCTTTTTTTTACAAAAATTCAAAAAATTTATCAAAATTTTCAAACAAAACCCATAAAATTAATTATCATCTTCAATATAATGCAAATTTCATCAAATGCATAACTCAAATATTCAAATAAACTCATATTTTCATCTCCAACGACATCAAATTCATCAAATAAAGAATGAAAATATGAGTTTATTTAAATATTTAAGTTATGAATTTGATGAAATTTGCATTATATTGAAGATGATAATTCATTTTATAGGTTTTGTTTGAAAATTTTTGTGAATTTTTTGAATTTTTGTAAAAAAAAAAAAAACGATAACATTGTTGACATTTTAAAACATAAAAGATCAAATTGTCACTTAAAATTAAAATAAAGGACCAAATCGGAAGAAACAAAAAGATAAAGGACTAAAACGTTAACTGAAATTAAGTTAAAGGACCGCGTATGTTATTTAGCTTAAAATAAAACATCCAATAACAATAATGTTATAACTCGGAAGTTTGAGAGTTATAAGATAAAACAAATAATGACAATAAATCTTAAGGAATACAAAGAGTTTTAAATCTAGTAGTTAAATTTAGAGTTGCATTTGAAGTTAAGGAATCTCTACTCATACAACAAAATCAACAATATTAAAAAAGCTCAAAATATAATAAAGCTAAGCACAAACCTCTAGTATTCCACAAGCTCCATTGATTTCTTGTCAAAACCAAATTCTGCATAATAATATATAATAAGAGGAGACACAGAAGAGCTGAGTAGATCTTACATCATGTAAAATGAATGAATAAGTCAAAAAGAGATGACCATGCATTCATGAATCATATATAGCATGATCACAAAAATCACGACAATATAATATCACATGATATAAATGGATGATCTTTCAATGCTCAAAATGCACTCCTTGAAATTCATGTGGTGCCAAACTAATGTAGGAAAACTTGGATGGAGAGGTTATGCTCTATGTCATATGCAAATTGCAACACCCCTCTAGATTATATGTATTGTGTGCACTCTCACAAAGACGATACCTATATGATGACAAAATAATCTCCACGTCAAATACCCCTAACATTCAGTTTCTCCTCTCACTGGCCTAAGCTACTCACTTCGTTAAATGTGTATGATTTATAAAGTAACTTATATTTTGTTAGGATAATTTTTTGTACACTATCATCTAAAAAATTGCAATAGATATATTGATAATCAAATACATATTTCTCTCTTAATTAATTGATCAATAAAATATCATATTTGATTTAAATGATCAATAATGCATATTTGTCATGTGTACAGTTTGGATTAAATTATAATTACTGTTTTCTTTTTTTGTAAAAGACGTTTAATATTTGAGTGTATAAATTTTTTTGAATGTTTGAAACTTAAAATGAGGAGAGAGAAAAGGGAAAAGGAAAAATGGAAGATTTTTTGAATAAAAAGAAAATGTCATCAATACCCTAAAATTATAATGTTTGAAAAAAGATGGGTGTTTTGATAATTTTTGTAAGCATTTGCTATATAATAGATAGCTCTATAGATAGATAATAGATAATGCAAATACAAAATTAAACCAAACCATCTATTTTTAATTGGTTTTGGTTTTTCTCTCTCTAAAGTGGAATCAAACAACTCATTATACTATATTGATTATAATTGTTGAATAATTTAAAAAATAATCAATTAAGTTTAGTTAATTAATTTAATATATTATAATTTCAAATGTGAAATTGAAAATGAAAGAGAAGAAAAGTAGAAAAATAAAAGAAAGTAATAAAATATGAAAAATTTAAGAGAAAATAATTGAAAATAGAATACAAAGTATGAAAATATGATATTAGTGGAAAGATGATATAAGTTTGAAAATATTACTAACCCTTCAAAAGGTGAAGTGTCATAAAATTAGATAAAGGTAAGAAGATAATAGTGGTAGATATTAGTTTTTATAGATAGTTTAGTAGATAGTAGATTAATAGGAGATGATAAAGATTAGGTTAAATTACATTCGTGGTCCCTTAACTTAATTTCAGTTAATGTTTTAGTCCTTTATCTTTTTTTTTCCCGATTTGGTCCTTTATTCTTTATTTGATGTTGTTAGACATGAAAATATGAGTTTATTTAAAGATTTAAATTGTGAATTTGATGAAATTTGCATTATATTGAGGGTGATAATTAATTTTATGGGTTTTGTTTGAAATTTTTGATGAATTTTTGCAAAAAACAAAAAGGATAACATTGTTGACATTTTAAAACATAAAAGATCAAATTGTCACTTAAAATTAAAATAAATGACCAAATCGGGAAGAAAAAAAATATAAATGACTAAAATGTTAACTGAAATTAAGTTATGGGACCACAGATGCAATTTAACCTAAAGATCATTATGATTGCATGAAAAATGTTCTAACATATGTATTAAATTTAAGTTTGAGATAGTCCCACTAATGTAAATAGTTTGATTGAATAGATCTCGTTATTTTCCAACTTCAAAAAATCAAAAATAGAAAGTACTAATTAGTTGAAGGCAGTAAGAAGTTGGTTATATTAGTTATCTAACGAGCGTTATATAAATGTGTTTATACTCTAATTGTATCGTATGTTATATATTATCAACTTTAAATTCAATATTTCTTTTGATTATTTCTCTTTTAGCTCCGTCATACTTCTTATCATAATATCAAGAGACATGAAATCCTCTCTGAAGAAATGATCGTAATTATTACCAAAGAAAATCTAATTCTCATGTTATTCTACATATTTTTCTTCTCAAAGCCATTAATTTCAAATGCAAGGCAATATTTTAAAACAATGGAGTTTCTTGCAACTCATGATTGTTCTTATTGTAGTTGGTGTGACACCCTAAACCCCAAAATAATATATATAATAATTTATATCGTATTTCTATAAAATTTGTAGCGGATAAATGAAGATAGGTTTCCAAGAAAATAAAAACTTTTATATCTATTTTAAGATATCATGTTTCTCAAAAATCAAAAGGAACACTTTAAACTTCTTTACTCCTATAAAATAGTGCAATCTCAATAAGCTTGATTTAAGTATAATTACTTGATTTAATTCTAAACACTTACTAGTACTTATAAGGTTTTCATACAAAAAGTCGTTTCAAATTAAATGAGTAAAATACAATTTGCAACCCTTATTCCCGGTATCACCTATCAGAGTGGGTTCCTCCCAACTTGAACTTGAAGATTCATTAACCTGTAACAACTGTGATTTCGCAAACGCAGGGCCAAGCCAGTCAAACACAAACAACGAAGGAGGTGAGTTTTGAAATCATGTTAATAATATAATATAAGTAAGAAGAACACGCAATTAATCATACATAAAACCGTATCATTACACAAACATTCTTCAAGGAAAAACACCACGTTATATAGTCAAAATCAAGGAAAATCAATACATTTCACAATAACATCAAATCATCTAAGAAACTATCATCGCACACAATACATATTAATCACAACAAACAATCACACAAAAATGCAATGCTATGCATGAGCTTAGACTCTACTTCACAATGTGGTACCATTCTACCTCTGAAGTACTTGGTTAGGAGGCCATGATACTATGCCACCATCCCGGTGGACGGACAATTCAAATTGGCCCTGTCCTCATAGATCCCCTCAACTCAACCCGAGACACATATACGCGACAGTCGAGGTAAACGTGTGTTGCATGGTAGCTCCCGACATTTGGAGTGCTACCTCCAAGTCACCTAGGAATTCCCCACCCGAATACCTCCAAGGTCTAACAATCTTGCCTTAAGGCTCAACAGCAGACCGCCACGATCAGGCTCAATTCAGTTGTACTTCCCCAGAATCGCTAGGCTTGTCAGGCCCTACCTATATGATGACAAAATAATATCCACTTCACAAATTCACAATATTTATTTTCTACCCTCGTTGGCCTATGATACTCCATTAAGACCGTCATCTCAAACACAAATTGGAATCACAATTATTTCATCAGGGGTTACTTCAATATTTTCATCACAAATTCATAACATCACTATTATAAATCACACATCATCATCATTACATAACTCATCACAATTTTAGAGCATCACTATCATCAATCGTACCTCATCACATAAACTTATCACAAATTTATAAAATCACAATTATTATTCATACATCATCATCATCATCACATAAAATTATCACAACACATCCATTTTTATTATCAGATCACATAAACTCATATAATCAAAGACATACATAAAATTAATTCGACACTCAATATCACAATAACATCAAATACCACACATTTAAAGAAATTAAACCAATCAACACCTTACAAATATTTTCTATTCTATATTTTAATCTCACAATTTCCATATTTGCACATTAATTAATTTATCCCTCAAAGGGCTACTGCCGTACGTAGCAAGCCCCGGATGAATCGTTGGGAAATACGGTTTTCCCGTTCATCTCACAATATATTATACTCATGAATTCAAACGCTCTCTCACCCCTTACCTTATTTCGACGCTTTCAAACACGAATACGATTCCACGAGCAAACAGCCTTTGTTCATTGACTCTTTGTCCTTCAATCGATCTAACTCCACAGTTTATGGGTAAACGTTAAAAATAAATTATGAGGAGGCACTCTAAAATTAATTTCGAAATTCGGTCAAGGAATCTTACCATAAATCAGCAAACCAATCAGTGGATAATATAGCCACTTTTCACACGATCTTTTTGGCGTTGGTTTCACTCAAATCGGACTTACGGTGAAGAAGAACGGTGCAAAATAACGAATTCTACAAGCGAAGAAGTCGGATATTTTAGAGAGAAATTGGGACGCTTAAAAATCTGAGAAAGTATGTTTATTTGACTACCTAAATGAATAAAACAACATACTGAATTTTGGACGAGAACGGAGAAAATTTTCTGAAACAATTATCGATCACCGGTATCAATTTTCTTCTGTTTTTCCTCCAATTCCTCCTTGGAAGCTGCTGCCTGCCGTGCCCATACCTTTCTCTTCCTCTATTTGTTCTTTTATTCTTTAATTAGGTTTTACTTGGGCTTAACCCATGAAATACATTTTACTCTTTTTATTATTATTATTATTATTATTATTATTATTATTATTATTATTATTATTATTTTTAATAAAACCAACAATTACGAAAGTTATTTTTTTTAACACTTTTTTTTAACACAATTTAATTACTAATATTTCAAAACTACTACTATATAAAATAAAATAATTAATCTTCTAAAATACATTAGTAACCAAAACTCTTATATTCAAAATTATCACTATAATAATACTTATTTTTCAAAACACTCAAATTAAAATATTACCATCATTTGAGAATAGTCAAAATTATAAAAATAAATAAATATAATATCAAAACTTTATATTAATTACTAAATCATAATAAATATATATAAAATCACCATGTCATAACAAGTATATAAAAATAAAGGAAATCAAACACAATATCACTACTATTCTGAGATAATTATTTATAAAATAAATAATTAAAAATAGAAAATAGTTATAAATAATTGAAATATAACTACGTGCATACTTAATATCAGTCAAATGTACAAAAAAATATTACATTAATTTGGTACAAGTATATACACGTAAAATCTTCTAAAATCTTATTCTTTAAAATATTACACTAAAATACTATTTAGAAAAATATATAAAATATAATATTAGTTATTTAGATTACTCATGTAGTCCAATATGTATAATAGTAGCACACCATCTAAAGCACCCGTATAACGAAAACTAATCACGAAATTTATCACATGTATTCTAAAATAATTTTAACACCAAATTAATTATTTAAAATCATATTTCATTATTGAAATAGTTTATTATAAAATTTGGGGTGTTACAGTTGGGAGTGATTAAACTTGAATATAAGAATCATTTTTCATTCAAAGGCAAGCTTGGTTGCCACATGAAAGTTAAGCATAGTTAATTTTGCATGTGGTAGTAAAACAATTATTATTCTCTTTGTTATTCTACCTTATGGTAGTTAGACATTTCTCGTTCTCTTTATGCTTTCATCCTATGTGATTAGTTTTGTTGACCAAATTTAATATTTGAAGAATCGAGGTTGGAATTCCTCATTCTTTTGAAGTGAATGTCGTGAAGACGCTAGAACATTTTCAAATTAGCTCAGAGTAGGTTGAAAATTTCAACGAAAATTATGCACGACTGCTTCTATTTTCTTCATCATTTTATTTTTTGGTTTAACCGATCTGATATGTAATTTTTATTACTTAATCACATTGTATTTTTTTTTCTGGTTTATATTATTCATCAAAAGTTGAAAATGTTGATACACATTTCCAACTTACAGGAGTGTTAGATATAGATAAATATTTGTTAAAATTAATTTAAGATAATTAGAAATTAATTATAATTAAATTAAAATTAGTTATTTTAATTATCTCATGAAGATTATTATATAAATGTATACTTATTCTATTTATATCATATTCTTCGTTCTATCAAAATATCAACTTCAAACTCTATTTTTCTCTTTCATCGACAATTAGAACTTACATTTTCCATTGCTTCCTGACACACAAGCCGTGAAAATAAACCAATTCAGGTTAACTGCAGGGAGAATCACAATCACACACTTTGAGTATCAATGATCGTTGGTCAAGATCAATCAATTCAAAAGTATGAAATTTTTTATTTTTGAGAGAGAAAAAACATAGTTGGAGAGATCCTTATGTATAATGCATGTTAAACAAGATTAAACTGTCGCCTAGTGAAATGTATCTATTTTACCTAAAAAGGACAACAACAAACACTTTTCCCACAAGGCCAACACAGAAGGGTGAAATGGATCAATCTGCCTATAACAATATTTTTCCCCCCTACTAAAATAAAAATGAATGTACAAGACCACTTAATCCCAAACTAGGTCTCTTCAATAAGACTTTTGCAGGCCAATATTTCAATAACTCTTCTTTTCCTAATTTCTAGTGATTGATGAAACCAATCATAGAAACATAGTGTATCACCCTAATTGAATTAAGTCCAAGCATATCTATAGCTTCACCCTACAAAGTCGTGCAAAAGTTGCCCTTCAATAAGGTCTCTACCAAATTGTCTATTTTGTGATTGAAAAGTACTCGTGACGTAGCTATCTGGTTGAAGTGCAAGGCCAAAACGCTGGGCGGCACTCATGTTAAACGGCTCGGATAACCCAATACCATGATTCTGATGAAGACCGAGTGTCAGAGACACACCATTATTGCTCGTTGCAAAGTTATTCCCCATGCTCACTCCATTACTACCAACTTGTTGATTCAGCACCGACATATTTGAAAGTTCGTTTCTAGTCCGTTTATAGGCGACACTCTGAAATTTGTCTGTGGAGTTACATGGATTCTTAGCTATGTTGTTATTTGAAGGTAACTGAAATTTGTCTGTGGAGGTAGATGGATTCTCATCTCTTGATGGTTCCTTTTGAGTTTGTTGTGATTCAAGCATGTGTATTTCTTCTACCATTGGTTTCCATAGTCTCACTCTTGCATTTATAAACCAATTAGACACCTGAAACACATAGACATTGTCAATATGAAATGAAAATATGTCACCAAAATTATCTTGAAAATATGAAATGATGCATGAAAATATGAAATGATGCAGAATATGGAGCTTTTATCTTGAAATAATCACCTGGTTACGAGACAGACCGGTTTGTTTTGCTAACATTATCTTGTCAGTATCAGTAGGGTAACTGCAACAAGAATACAACATATAAGTAGTCTAAATACATGTCTTATATACCAATACATACATGAAAATGTAATGTTTAGATGATGATGGAAAAAGAGAAAAACACAGAGCTTATATCAAAGATGAAGCACTACTTGTTAAAAGGGTTAAAAAAAATTGTCTGTCCCCAATCTAATTAAATGGGGGATCAAAAATTTTATGTCACCAAAATTGAGGCTGCATCAACCACATTTGAACACTATTCTCCACAATATTAAGGATTCATGTCATGACTACATTTTAAAATCTTTTTGATTTTGTAACAGCGACACTTCATATTGAATACATAATTGTCACATTCAATCACTTCTATTTTCTTAAAATATTATCAGTGTCTACTGATCAATATTGTGTCTGATATCCATGAATGTGTCAATGCTTTATAAGATAATGATAAGATTGTAATAACACACTTACGGGTGCAGAAAGTGTTCAAACAACCATGCCCTGAGAACACTCACAGCACGCTCAGGGAGTCCTCGTTGAGGTCTCCAAACAGGTGGTTGGACATGCTCTGGAAACCCTGGCCTTTGACCATAAGGGGCTACGTCACTGTTGCGAAACCTTGGCGATTCATCCTTTCTATTGTTGCTTATCAGAAAATTAGACTTACTGATAAACTGAAGCTGGTCAGTAATCACGTTCTTCAAGCATCTAAAATGCTTGGACATTGCATTTAGAGCCAAACTTGCATATGGGGCTGCATTACCGAGGCCAGATACATATTCAAATGAAGTTATTACTGCATGAATCTGCTGATAGTATTGTCTGTACCTCCTGCAAACCTGTTTGTGGATGACAAAGAATTGAATTATTTCACAATTTGAATTAATTATCAAACTTTTCAGTAGATATGGAATTTCTTTAATTTTGCAGCTCTTTACTGGAATTGTGGTGTAAGAAATGGTATGTGTTGTTCATGTAATCTAATGAATTTAAAGTACATAATCTTATTTGAGTGTGGACACCTTTCTCAACCACCATTCGAACCATGGTTCGCAAGTTGTGAATGATTAGCCTTTTTCAATATCTAACTCTTTTTGGTTCTTTTAGTACATGTTTATTTTCACGGTGAGATTGGCAAAATCACGGTGGCTTACAGTGAGCCACTGTGATTATGCAAAAGCTACACGTACTCTCTAACTTCTGCAAAATCATGGTCGGTCAGCGTGATTTTATCAATCCCGCTGTGAAGCCAAACACATACTTCAAAGATAATACTCTCTAAAAGCTACATGTATGTTATTTTATAGAAAAAGATAATACTCCCTCTGCCCCTAACTATAAGACCCTATCTCCCTTTTTCTTGCGGTCCATTGATAATAGACTTTTTCTTTTTCAAATTCCAAAGGCATAATTGATTTTTTTACAAAAATGCCTCTATTCAAATTATTATTGGAAAACGTAAATAAATTTAATATAATTAACTGTAGAGATAAATAAATAAAAGTAACACTTTTAGAACAAATTTATTACTAGAACTACTATTTAGATAAATTTTGTGGGAAGCAAGGAGTATAAAAAATAAGAGGAATGCAAGAGATGCTCCAATTCAATATAAAGAGACAAGGAATAGGGACAAGAAAATAAAATCAACCAACACAACCATCCTAGTCCACAAAAACCTAAACTCTTCTAATACAAACTAAAGGATCCAAAAACCACGCATATTAGAGATAAGGACTTGACTTTCTAAGACAAGACCAGTGTGTCTTGAGAGATATATACATAAAAGATATATGCATGCATTTGGCTGGGGTGGAACAGTTAACAAGTGGAGTAATAAGGAGATCGCAGGTTTGATCCTCATCTTCAAGAAAATACTAACAATATTAATTACTAACAAAAAAAAATTCCAACCACATTAAGAAACGCCATAAGCTCATATGAATATATAAATAGATATACATACTAATGGGACATGTATGCAAGAGACATGCTAATGGAACATAAATGTATGCAAATGACGGTCTACATTAATTTATTTATTTCTTTATTTGACAAATAAATGATAGCTCATTATTAACAGGCATATTTTTGGCATAACATGATATAAGAAAAACTACTACACCACAGCTTCAACCCACTTTGAGGAGTTACTAATTAATGTTTAATTTAAAATTAAAATTTAATAATTTTTTATCAATAATTAATATTTCATATTCAGTAATTAAAGTTCTACGTCCTAATAGTTTTATAAACATCTCACAAGAAACTAATAATACCACCTAAACATCTAAAAGATACTTTATGTAATCAATAAAACCCTCTCAATCCAATCGTTGACACTTGACAAGACCAATGTCATCTTGCCGAATCAATCAAATTATAAACAATAATTTCAAGAAAAAATTAAAGTGAAACTATGATAGCATCTAGAATTTCAGTTGTATGTCAAAGCAATCACAGAAAAAAATATTTAAAAAAAAAAAAACCAATAATTGAGGCAAAAACTTTGCCATCTACAATGTTAATGATCACTTAAATCTTAATCTTTGAATACGATGATCATATCAAACACACTTTACACTACCCATCTCCAGCATATATTCCTTCACAACACTTTGGAAAAAAAGATAATCAAGTTAATCAAACCTATCCCACAAAATGCAAGAATCTAATGCAAAAAGAATAGAACAGCAGGTAAAAACCTCATCTATATATAGTCATATAAATACAACATATACTCATAAACTACTAGTTACTAATTAGTACTATACTACACGCTTCATATATACATGCAATCCATATAAAGAAAAAGTACTAATTAACCCCCCAAAAATAATCATCATTAATAACAAATAAATAAAAAGTTCAAAGCAAACTTCAATCAAAATCAAAATTAAGCACATTCTCCCAAAAACTAAATTTATCAAAAAAAAGTATCACCGTACAAAAACCAATTTCATGAAATTTTCAATTGCCTGCAAAGCTACAACACATGAAAAACTAACACAAATTCATAAATTCATAAACAAAACAAAACAAAAAATCATGTACCTCATCAAGCATGGTTAGTAATCTAGACTTGTTCTTCCTACCCTCATTATCATCATCAACACCATTAACAATTCCACTCTCTTGACCATTACTTTCCATCAAACAATCATCAACAGCAATTTTCTCACCACAAATTCCACTAACCCCAACATCACACATCTCATCCAACAATTGCTGTGCTGGTTTCAAAAACCTCGATCCCTTCAAAACCGACGCATAACCCGTAAATGGTCCTAAAGGAACCGTATTCCTCGAAACTTCACAACCACTACCATAAATAACCGACCCAAATCGCTGAAAATTTACCTGATTTTGATTCTTGTTGTTTGATGACAAAGACAATGATAAAGGTTCAGACTTTAACAACATTACTTCACTATTACTACTACTACCACCTTCATTTGTATACCCATGATTGAATTCACGAAGATTTTGAGCTTGATAAACAAAAGGGTCAATAGATGAGTTTAGTTGGGAAGAAGAACTGTTCACAACTCCTCCAAATCCCATCATGAAATTGGAAGAAATGAGCGAAGGATCGTAGAGAGAAGGTAAAGGTAAAGAATTAGGGTGAAGAGAATTTGAAGATGATTCAACAAAATTTGTTTGATTTTGAGATAAAATTCTAAGCTTTTCTCTTCTACTTTGTTGTGGAATATGGTAATGTTCAAAACCCTCAGCCATAGTACTAAACAGAAAACAATTATTAATAAAAAAAAATGAAAAATGGCAAAAGAAAAAGAAGAGAGAAAGAAAAAAAAGATAGAGAGAGAAAGTGATGGATGGATTGACGAGGCAGAGGAGAATAGTGGAAGTGATTGTGTGATGGTGAGAGTGTGAAATGAAAAGATATGAATGAATATAATTATGAAGATACGTGAATTGATTGAGAGTAATAGAATTGGGTTTGTTTCCAACACGCATTTGAGACTGAAAATGCACACAAACTCATACACACTTAACTTAACACACTCACTCTCACAAGCAAAACCAAAAAAACACGATTATCTGTTTTGTTTCTCTAACCTATGAGGTAATAGCACTCTGCTATACTGTGGTTTTTATTAGTCTTGGAACTTTAATAGGAAGGTGTTTCATGATGAGACATTGGGTTGCGAGATGAACCGGCTATTTCCGGTAATAATTAAACTATGCTGCTGTTTCTGTCACTGTGTTTGTCTCAGATATTTCTGACAAACTGGGTTTTCTGGTTTTTGTCGTTTTCTTAAAATGTTGTGTTTTGTAAACCGTGCATTTTATTATTTAAATATTGTGTTAACAAATATTTTAAGTATATTTGTTAAATAATAAAAAAGATAATTTTGTACAAGAAAATAATATTTAACTTTCAAAATTAAATACACAAATTTCTATATAATTTCAATCATAAATTTCTGTATTTTAAATCATTATGAAGTGCCTTTGGATATTTGTATCATTTGTCTTATTAAAATGCAAAAGATTAAAAAATCAATTTCTCACAAAACATTTATAGTAAACAAATTGTGTTCAGTTGAAGATAAAAAAAATTAAAATTTATTTGACATTTAAAAAAAATTATATTTATCTCTTTTTAATAATATTATAAAAGACTAAACATACAACTTTTTAAATTCAATGTTTATCTCTTTATTATTACAATAAATCATTGGAGTTTAAATATAAAACAAAATGTATTTATATCAAATTGATCAACTATATTTATATTTAAAATTGGAGTATATAAAATTGTCCTTATATAAACACTTGCATTAATTATGTTATTTGCTATGTTAATTTTTCAATATCACTTTTGGTTTCTTTAAATCAATCTTAATAAGTCAAAGACTTGTCAAATGAAATGTCACCAAGACTTTATAAGAGATTGAATAAAGTGGCATTCTTTTTCAGAGTTCATGTTCGAAAAACGTTTGTTTTTAATTAGCATAAGTATACTAGTGGAATGAGATAAAGATGTAAATAATTCGCAAAAGCCAATTAATTGGAATAATGATTTGACACTTTACACAAAAATATTCAAGGGTATATTTAAATTTAATTTTAGAGAAGTAAAAATCAATCTTATAATTTTAGATGATATTAAATAGAATTGATTCTGTATTTAAAATTGATTTTAATTTGAAATTATGATTTATAGTTTTTGAGTTTAAAAGTCATTTTTACATTAAAAATTATTGTTAAATTTACTTTTATTTAAATATATTTAAATATAAATTATTTTACATTCATCTTACATTTAACTATAATGGATTCTATAACTTTAATTTACTCAAAATCAATTTTAGTCACGATAAACCAAACACATGCTAAAATTACAACTGT
>JBBPBQ010020321.1:15886279-15900202 GCA_037974755.1 Cicer yamashitae | reverse complement strand
GAAAAACTTGTGTAATAAAAAATCAATTTTTAATGTTATTAATAGTAATTAAAATTTCAGTAAAAAAAATCGTTAAATCAATCAATATCAATATATTACTAATAAAAGGCAAAACAAAATTATTTTCAATAAACAAGTTTTTTTGTATCAAAACATAAAATTAAAATTGAACATCCAAAAACCAAGAAAAGAAACAAAAACAAAATTAAATTGCAAAATATTAAATATAAGAGAAAAAATATCACACTAATATTTTTATATGAATTTTTCTATTTGTTCTTGTTTAGTAGAGTACATTCAATCTACATTAAACATAAATAATAATTTTTTTCTTTTAATTTGTAATAAACAAGATTACAAATATCCGTTAACAATTGAATTATACAACATCTTCTTTCCTAAATGTCCAAGAACCAATTTTTTGAAAAACATTCAATAAATATGAATCGGTCTTTTCAATCTTGAAAAGCCTCCAAACCTATTGAGTAATTAACAACTCTAGTATTATTTTCAATCCTATCAATGTGCAATTGTGCCGCCAATTGAACATTCAATTGTTCATAAGTGAAAAAATCATTCTAATAAAAGGGAGATATAAGAAAGGAAAATATAAAAAAAAAAAAATATTATTTCGATTGTTTGTTGAAGGGATGAATGATGAGGAATGAATGAAAATATTCACTTTGAAATGGTGGAACATATTGATATGAATACGTCATCTTCACACACGTGTAAGTTATCTCACACGAGATGTAAATCAACCTATAAGTGAATCACAACTTCAAGATTTCAACCATTAATTGCATGAGTCGATTTACACAATTAATATGTCAATTCATGCAACTTTAAAATAGTTCGCTAAGTCAATTAATATGTCAATTCAAACAATTTGTAAGTTTGACTCACCTACACAAAAATAAACAAGTTTAAGGTATATGTCATATGAATTGATACATGCTTTTAGAAATCACAAAAATATGAAATGATACATTACTTCCAAAAATATTTCTAACATGCATCTAATCTAATGTTAAGTATGATAAAATCAAATTTTCAAAATATATTTTTGTTTCAAAACCTTTAATAGATATTAAAAATTAAGAGATCAACAAAAATACATAAAACCATTTCTATTCCAAATCTAATTTTGACATACATTAAAACCTAAGTCTGATCTAAAGAGACTTGTACTCATAAGAGTTAGCTGAGTTAGATTTAACGACGATACTCTTGTTTAATACAAATTTCGCAGAAAAATTCGATACACATACATGACAATTACACAATTTTTAGACATAGGTAAAGTATGTTAACAATATTATTCGATCTATTATGTTATATCTTAAGATATAGAAATGCACATTCAAAGGATAAGAAATAATATTGATATAGAAATGCACATTCAAAGGATAAGAAATAATATTGAGAAAATATCACATTTTAATCTACTCTAAACTAATATAAATCTAAACAAACACAATTAAAACTTTTAACTAATTCAAAACCCATTTTTGAAAGAAAATATTCCTAAAAGAGAAACAGTTTATTCAATTAAATTAGAATTGTCTCGACTTAAGGCTTCCTCGATTAAAATTTAGATGGATTAATTCCAGTGATTCATGAGATTTATAACATGTTTCAAGTTCAAAAAACGTTAATAAAAATATTTACAAATCATCCATTAAAAATATCATTACGGCTTTATACGTGTAAATCAACCTTTTATCAAATTAATTTAATTTATTTGATTAATAGATTCTATCCGAAGCAAGTGTCAAATTTAAGGAACATTATATTTACTCAATTAAAGTGATTTACACTTTGTTTATTATTATTGTTTGAAATAAAATAAAATATATGATTTTCAAAGTATATTGAGGCCCCTTAAAATCCATGAATTCTTTCAAAATCATCGAATTAGTAAGTTCTTTGTTAAAAATGTACATTAAATTTTTACAACACACAAGTACAATTAATAATTTAATGCACGTGGCCATTTTGTTTCTCATTTTCGTAGAAAAAAAAACTGACTAAACAGTGTTTCTACTATATACATGAACCGTGCAGTCAGTGGCATCGGAAAGGAGAATTTACAGAGGAAAGTTTTGCGGTAGAAGAAGCAAGCCACGAGTTTAAACAGTAACAAATAGTCTAACACACATGACATGTCAGTGTTCATAATAACAATCATATGAGCTTATTATCTAACACAATAATTAACTTCACTGTGCATGTGAAAATCTTTTGCTTACAAGCTAGACTGTAAACATAGTGAAGAATAGACACCGGAGGAGGAGAGTAAAGTAGCAAGTGCTGTGTCGTTTTCAAACCAAACCGATTGAGATTCTGCAACTTTTATCTAAATAATAGTAACCGTATAAAGAAAATAAAAATCAAATCAATTTTATTAGCATAAGATAACTTTTTATTTGTTAATTATTTTTATTTTTTAATAACTTTTTTAGTTTAGTTGGTTACTTTTTACTATTAGACATATGGTTAAAGTATAAGTAATTTTTGTTATTCATTTTAACTTTTAATATATTATTTATTTTATATACCAATGTTATTTACTTTGTAATGTATATAATTATTTAATCAATTTTTATAAAAAAAATACAATTAGATTTAAACTAAATATTACTATAAATCTAATTTAAAAAAAATCAATTAGGTATCAACATCTTTTTTTGCCTTACATATGTTCATTGGTGCAATACCTGGTGAGATAATTGTTCAAAAAGACTATGGTTTGATTTTGCTTGAGTGTGACTATCAACCGGCTATATGTTCAAACTTTCCGCAACATTGGTATTAGTATTATTTTCTCTTTGGAACAAGTGTTGTATAATCATAAGATGAAATGTCATAAAAAAAACACTTTCTCCAATAATAATAATGCTGTAATAAACACATTCGGGAGAGGATTTCAGCTGCAATCTTCCCAACTTTCATGTTTATTAATGTTCTTAACTTGAGATTTGGTGTTGCCCTTGCTTTCGATCTCGTCCTTTTTATTAATATTATTGGTTGGGTGCGGTAGATAATTGTTAACTGGTTCTTAGAGTGACAATATATAATTAAACATGAGTACATTGTGATGCATTAAGCTTTAGACTAGCTTGTTTTGCTAAAAGTATAAAAAAAAGCAAAAACACAAACACCTCATTTTGGTTGAATTTCTCACCATTTAATAGACACTTTCATTTAAAAAAATATACACAGAAAATAAAATAATATTATTTATTCTCCGTGTGCATCTATATAGAGTTCATAAATGAAGAGAATTCAATTAATTTTGCTATTTTTTTTTTAAATAAAGTGAAAAGCCCCATCAATTTATTTTACTATAGCTAGATGGAAAAGGGGCATGTTTTTCAAAGTTTTGGTCAAATGCAAGGTTACAAATGTTTTAAGACATTCACTAGTGTGTAGTCATATCGTACGTTCTTGAATCTATTATTTGCTTCATCTTCCCCTTATATATTCGCTACCTGGCTTAGTTTGTCATTTTAAGCAATGATATAAACGGATTTTATTCTCTATGTCCTCTTTAAAAAAAAAAAAATTTAATATACATTATTTTGAAATTAATATATATAAAAAATATTTTATTTTTAGAAGATTGAAAGACGGAATATAAGACAAGGTAAAAGAAATTTTTTTGTCTCTTTTAAGATGTCACATTCTAAGAATTCGACCATTTATACTTAATATATTTTTATTTGTTAAAAAACAAAAACAAAATACATGAAAATTTGTTTTGGTCACATCCCCACTTTATTATCTCGAGGTAAAAAAAATAGGTCATATTCATATAATGGTTTTAAAGAAGGGTATATTGAATTTTTTTTAGAAAAGAAGAGGATATAGATAAAAAAAAATTCAATATAAACATACAATATTTTAATTTGTCAAAATAATAATAATTTAACATATAAATTCCACGATAAAATTGATAATATATAATATTTGTGGTTAATATCATTTAAACATGTACTTAATTATGTTACTATAATAATTAATAATATAACAATGTGTCATAATTCATTAACAATTTATTCAATATCTTTTGTTTAAAGGAATTTATTGAATACGTTATAACCATTACTTTAAAGATCATTAATCACAATTTTCAATTTAAACCTACACTATATTTTTCTAATTAACATCAAAATTAGCGTATTTTTCTACTATATCTTTTTTTGAGAATTTTTTTCTATTATATCGTATATTAAAACTTATATATAAAAATGCTCTATTATTTTTACCTTCATGAGGTCGCAAGGCAGGAACGGACCATTTGAAGAAAATTAATTTTTTATTTTATCATGTAGGAGGTCGCATCTCGGGAATACTACCATGTATTTGCTAATTCTTTTTTAACTAAAGAAGAAATGTTAAATTAATAAATAATAAAAATAATTTAAAAAATTAAATTATATTCATAAAATCAAACAAAATACATAAAATGAAAAAAAAAACATCAAAGTTAATGCAATTGAGTAGATGCACCGAAGAAAATAAAGTGTTATAATATTTTAATAATTCCCTCCTATTTTGGAGTCTATTGCAAATAAATTAACAACTTCATCCTATTTTGTTAAAAACTCTCTTATATTTTTCTCTTATTTTGCAGCTTAATAAATAAAAAATAAACTAAATTATTGTGAGGTTGGTTTTGGTGACTCTCAGTCTGATCATCACCGTCATTCAAGACGAGGATAATGATCCGAATAAGGATCAACCAGAACAACCTCAAGTGGAGGGCTAGACGAGTTCGGCAGTGATATTTAGGTGGACATGGTTAATTAAAATTTGATTTATTTTGTTCATGTAATGTATTTTTTTTTTCATGTTATTTGATTTTATTAATATAATATAATTTTTTATTTATTTATTAGACTGTAAAATAGGAGAAAAAATAGAAGGAAGTTGTTAATTTATTTGCGCTAAAGAACTAGAGAAAGGTGTTAAAAGATTGTAGCATGTTATTTTCTTTGGCACATCTACTCAAGCGCAATAAATTTTATGTATTTTTTTCACTTAATTTACTTTGTTTGATTTTATTAATATAATTTAATTTTTTTATTTTTTTATTAATTTAACATTTTTTCATTTGTTAAACAAAAAAAATTAGCCTAACACATGTTAGCATAGCATCCGCTACGAACTCTTGAATGTCAAATAAAGTAAAACATTTTTATATATAAGTTGTAGGATATTATGGAAAGTTTTTTTTAAAGAACATATAGTAGAAAAATAACCTTAAAATTATGCTAGAATCTACATAATTTTCAAGTTTTAAATGATTATGTATGTACATTTCTTACATAGATATTAAAATCGTTAGAGAAAAAAAGTGATATAAAATAATAAGTTAAAACAAAATGATTTTCAAGAAGGAATACAAGAACCATTTAAGTCATTTTAAATGATAAGCTAGTGTACATCTCAGTTATTTTATTTTTAATGATAAGCTAGTGTACATCTCTAGTACTATGCTAATTTACTTTGTCTAAATTAATAGAAAAATGTAAGTCAAAACAAAATTCATTAAAAAATGTAATTTTATATTTACATAATCATTCAATATTATTCACTATTTATATAAAAATTAGTAATATTTTATGATCTGATATAACAAAGTAGTGCTAAGATATTGAGAAATAATTTAATAATTATGTAATTTTACATTGATAATATATAGTTTTAAAATTCATTAGAAACAAAAAAAAAAGTTATTTAATCATAAACATATGTTGTATTTTGTTTTTGAATGGATAAACATATGTATGTTTTTTATACCAAGAGGGATGTCCTAACACTATACCAAAACAAAGTTTTAACATCGTTTTTTTAATGCATTTAACAATGTTATAGTATGTAGTGTTGTTAAAAGATATGATGTCGCTTTTAAAATATAATATTTATGAGTAAATAAGTTTATTTTTTGTTTCTAATGACATAATTCTTTCTTGATTTCAATTAGTTCATTTTCAGAGCAACTTGACTTAAAGATGTCAAAGTATTGTGCGCGATATAATATTTGAACATATATAAATAAGTTAAAATTAAATATATAAGTGATTTAAATATAAAAATTATAACTAATAAAAATAACATATTAATTCTAGATTTGTATTTTGATTCATAGTAATAATCTCTTTCATGAATCGCAAAATATAATACCCACAATCAATGTTGTTATCTTGGCGGAGACACTATAAAATAAACATGTACGCTAATATAGTTATGCATTGATTATAAATAAAATTTTATAGGTATATAAGTTCTGTAATAAAAATTTAAGAAGTATATAAGTAAAACATTTATTAATTTGAAGTTGTATTGAAATTCATGCTGCTGCTTGACTTAAACTTCAACATACCGTATAATGGATCTAAATATTTTATAATTTTTGAGGTGACATTGATGACAAACAACACCCGACGTTGCTTACAAAAAAAAAGTTAATTTGTTTATAGCGAATAAAGTATCATAGATAAGATATTAGATAAATAATATCTAATTATATGGTGCAATCAACAACTTATCATTTTCTTTTATTTTCCACAAATAGATCAACAATATATTTTTTCACCCTAATTGGATCAAGTTGAAACATGAATAGCTTATGGGGAGATAAGAACGAAAATTTGTTTGTCAACTAGCGCGGACACACCAATTTTTCATACAAATACCTTCAATGAAAATATAAAATTAGATTACTGATAAATGTGACAATGATATAAGTAAAAGAAATTATTATCTCAAATAAGGTAGTTTACAGTACTTAATATATATGTTGATGACAGTAGCACCTAGCTCCTCATGTTTTAGAATTTCATTTATGTGTTCTTTATTAAGTTCTTCTTCATAATAAACACCGAAAATATCTTCTCTATTTTTATGTACGTGTATATGTGTTCTCCATTTACGTTTATGTTGTCATATCAAGACACTTATCAAATCGACAAAGGCTTGCATGATCAATTTTGGAGAAGCTTGTTGAATAGCTGATTTTCCGCTTACCAACTTTTGCACTGTGGCGGATTTATTTTTAGGCTCAAATTTCTTAACATTTTTTATAGCATTTACTTAATTTGAAAAAGTATAGTTTAGTTTGTTAGTAACTAAATATCGTAAGATAATTTTTTCGTATACATTTGATGTATATATCAAACATTTTCTGGTGAAGTGACTGACTCATTGTGTGGTCCAATCTTCTGACCATTCCCTTTAGAATTTGTAGGAATCTAAAAAATGTGAAACTAAATAAGTTAGTGATTGAATAAATAATTACTGATAAAATGTGTACAAAATATATGATTGGTAGTAATTTTAGGAGAAACTTGTTGAATAATTGATTTTCCACGGACCTGCATTTGCAGTGCGACAGATTTATTTTTAGGCTCAACTTTCTTAATCTTTTCTATAGCTTTTTGCTAGATCCTAAAAAAGTGTAATTTAGTTTGTTAGTAATTAATATAGTAAGATAATATTTTTCATATACATTTGATGTATATATCAAACATTTTCTAGTGAAGTGACCGACTCATTGTGAGGCCGAATCTTCTAACCATTCCCTTTAGAATTGGTAGGAATCTAAAAATTTGTGAAACTAAATAAATTAGTGATCGAATAAATAATTATTAATAATATATATGTACAAAGTATATGATTGGTAGTAATTAATGTTTTCAACATACCACAACTATGCCAACAAGATTTTTGAGCCATGTCACATAACTACCTATTGCTTCTCCCAACAACTTCATATCACCATCATCGTCAAGTATAGGCAATGGTGCAAGTGGCTCTAAAGCAATCACAATAGCCGTCAGAGATTGGATTATGGTGTAATATAGAGCAAACAAGGCAAGATACCCTAAAACGATGGTTAATACATAAATCAATTAATATACTTGTTAAGACAAACTCTCAAATTAAGTTTTGATGAAAATAAACAAAGGTTAATTAAGAACGTTAATTAAGATTCTAAATGTTATGTTAATTTAACATGTTCTCTTGAGTGTTTTAATTCAAAGATAGGAATCAAGTAAAGCAAATGAATCAGATAAAAAACTGAACAGAACATTCTGAACTAATCTGTAAAAACGGAGAATGTTCTCCAGAATCAAGGCTTATCATCACAGCCTAAAGATCAATTAATCTCTATTAGTTCGAAGAAGTTTCTACCTCTGTATTTCATGTTGATGTTATCAGTACTTGGCAAGGGACAAGTAGGAATCATTCTAGTCAAAGAAGGCATTCAAGTCACTAAGTTAAAAGGTCATGAATTAAGCAAAATAAAACGAGTTTTAACTTTCTCCAGCCTAAACTGTCAAGAAAGTTAAGTCAAGACTAATCTGTACAAAACATTAGAAAGTCATCCAATATGATCAAAACTGAACCTCAAGATTGATCATCAAACTTTAGAAAGCTCATAACACTAACAGATCAGATTGATTATCAATCTCCGTTTCTGCAGAATCAATCTCCTTATTTGTGCAGAAGTTAATCATTACTCTCCAAATTGCTTTGGACAGAATCAAGTCTCTAGATCAAAGATATATCATCAACAAATATATCTAAAGCTTAAAGGATCATTAAACACGAAGGCAATCTGATCAAGAATGAATAAACCAGCCCTATCAAACAAAGTTCAAAACTGTTCAAAGGCTGAAATATTTTTATTCACTTTTATTAGTTTTGGTCAAAACTGACAGAGCACTACCAACAGCTCTTTTGACCATTATTAAATGCTCTAAACGTCTATAAAAGGAAGGCTAATACTCAGGAAAACTCAGAACTTCAAGTGCTAAGAATATCCATCAAATCACATAGACTTACATACTTGAAAGCTTCTCATTCACAAGAGAATCAGTTCTGAAACTATCTTCATACATCCAGTTTGTTTTACTGAGTTCTTTTAACCAGAATCTATTCTCAAACACGAGTTGAGCATAATCAGATTCAACTAATCTTCTTAAATCATTATTGTGTAAATTGAAAACTATAAGGATTGTTTATAGTTTGAGTAGCTTTGTAAAAGATCGTTTATGATTAGAAGGTGAACTGTAAAATCCTATCAGAATTGCTAGGTGACTTGATTGAATCCTTTCTGGGTGGAAAGGAATTGCTATTATAGATCAAGGTTGATCTTAACTGTGTAAACAAAGATTGTTCTCCGTTTTGAACACTTAGTGAAAATCTCACAGTTAAGAGGACTAGACGTAGCCCGAGTTGGGTGAACCAGGATATATCATTGTCTGGTATCTCTTCCTTATCTCTATTTACATTCAGTCATTTTAATTATCAAATTAAATAGAGAAGCTAAAACTATGATTTTAACTAACCAAGAACGTTCTCCGTTTTCTGTTTCCAGAACCAAGAACATTCTCTGTTTTCTATTTCCAGAACCAAGAACGTTCTACGTTTTCTGTTTTCATAACCAAGATCATTCTTGAGTTGTTTTCTTAAGATTTTAACAGGAAACTTTAAATAGGAAAATTTACAATTCAAACCCCCTTCCTTGTAAATTGACATTACTACTTCAATACTTAGTATGTAAAACAATGAGATTTAATGTATTTCTTAATTATTCATAAGTAATTACCTTAGGAAAGCCTTTACGAGCAATGTTGCAACTACCTTTTTCCACAGAGATGTATGTATTACGTTGACACTCTGAACAATCCTTTTCCTTATTCTTTTTCACCAAGTATGTAACTTGCTTAGTTAGATTTTTCAGAACATCTAGTACTTGCTCATTAAATGGTTTTTTGCGTTGATCATGTGAAAAATAACTTTTTAGAGTTACGTCAAATCTCTTGCCCCTCACACGGCCACAATACTTAGGAACATTAAATAATTTATCAAGTATGTCCTTGCAACCAAGATCCTACATCTCCTCTTGAGAGGAACATTGTTCCAGATTCTCCTAACATACATTTCATTGGAATTCATTATCATTTTTAAAAGACAATAATGAAAAAAATTAAAGTGATAATATACTTACACATTGTTCTATCACTTGTTGAACATTTTCATTATCAACTAGTACATTCTTATTCAAACGATCATCTGTCCACAAAATACGACAACCTAATGGTTGATGTGATTTTGTCTCTTGAAGTTATCCGTTAAGACATATAGTTATATTAGTTAGAAACAATTTTTAAAATCTTACATGTTGCTTAAATTTATATATACTTACAATTTTTTGCTCTAAACGTACATATCCAATACATAAATTTTTGTATGGATATAAGGGATTAATGCTCTTTGTCAAATTGCAGTACTTATATTCTGTATACAAAAAAATCTACGGTCTTGTAAAAAAAACATGCTAAGAATATGAATAAAACACATTTGCAAATAAATTAATATTACCACAAAAGAGGAGTCAACACTTTTAGCTACAAAAACGCTCTACTCTTCAGGTGATATATAATGTTTATATATTTTCGGAGCTTCGTCATTGAAATGTTCATCAAGATCCCTTAAGTATTACTTTGTCAAGTAAGCTCTAAATCCTCTATGTAATTTTCTGACAACTCTAAGTATATAATTTTTTTGCACATCATCAACTATAAAACGTAATTGCAAACCAAAAAAAGAAAGGGTTTGAGTAAAATTATTTCAATGGAAAAAAATGCTAATTAACAAATAAATAGAGTAAAAATGTTACTTATATATATTCTGACGAACAACAACACCAATATAACATACCATCATGGAATTGTTGGGTTCAATTAGCCATTTTGATCCCACCCTCCCCAATAAACTCATAGAGTAAGTGCATGTTTTCAGAAAAGATACAAAATAATCAATTCTAGACAAGTATATTATACCTCACCTCAAATTTTATTCTACTACTTTTTGAGACTATGAAAGAATTAACTTAAAGTACAATTGAACCCATCAATCCGAACGCCATTATTATTATCGACCCACTTGAAACCAAAGATGGGAACCCGAAACATTATGTAATCTAACTCCCAAATGTGTTCGATAACCCTAAAATATGATAGATTTGCATTATGTTGGGTTTTCGTATTTGGCACTAGAGATATGCATCGCTTCAACTACTAGGGTAACTCCGCTATTTTGCATAGTGTTTTGCTCATCTTATTTTTGGGTATAAAATGTGTAGTCGTTAATTATATAACCGCCGTAAGAAAAGACATGTAAACTCAAGCCATTTGCTTGCCATCTTAATCTCTCTGAAATTGAAGTGGGGTCTATAGCAAACTCTGAATTAATATGTTTTTTTAGCTATGTTGTAAAACTTCGATTGTGCTCTCGTTAAAAAGATGAATAATAAGATGAACCATCAATTTACGAGGGTGGGAAATAAATTCAAACTCACACAAAATAACAACAATTTCTCTCTGCAATGTAAGTAATTTCTAAATCACTTTACTACAAATTTCCCTGAAGAAGAAAAATAATTTAGTTATGGCTCGTCGAACTTTTTCAAGTAAAATGGAACATATATTTATTGGTAGAAAATGCTCCATTAGAATATGACAATAATTAGTCTCCAAACCTTTTAACTTGAGGTCTTTCATAGTAACTAAATTTCTAATGTTTTAAGAGTATCTTTCTGGAATTTGAACTTCTTAAAGAAATTTACATAAAATAATTTTCTCTTTTCTAGATAGAGTATGAGCTGCTGGAAGTAGATATGTGCCATTTCCTTTCTTTACAAGACACAATTCATTTCTTATTCCTATATTGACCAAGTCCAATCTTGCATTGATGTCATCCTTAGACTTTTCTGAAACATTGAGTAACTTACCAATAAAATTATCAAATACATTTTTTTTAATATGCAGTAAATTGAGGAAATGTCTTATATGCAATTACTTCCAATATGACAATTCGAAAGAAAATTGGCTTTTTCTTCCATGTAGTATTATGAAGAAAAAAAACTCTATGTTGTTTTCCAGCAAAACAATATGTGCAAGTTTTTTAAGACATACATTTCACTAGAAGGACACTTTTATTGGCAAGTATGTTGAGTCATTTCTCACTCAAATGACCAAGGTGCATATGTCATAAATCAGAAGAGGCATCTTCGATTGCATTCACTTATTCCTTGCATAGCTTCGTAAGCATCCTATAGAGAGAAGTAGAATTTTGCCCCTTTAACCACTAAAGACCCTTTGGTGATTTTACGTATACCACCACCACTAAAGTAAGTGCGATAACCCTCAATATTCAAGACTTTCACCAAAATCAAACTGAGACGAATATCAGGAACATGTCTAACATTCTTCAATTGAAGTTTGCAACCAATCCCAGTTTCAACCCAAACATCTCTTATACCGATGATTTTACATACTCCTTCATCTTCCATTTTTATTGTGCCAAAATCACCAACACTATAAAATGAGAAGAAATCATGCCTAGGAGTAACATGATATGAGGCACCCGAATCAATAATCCAAGTGGAATCCTAACATGCAAGATTTATGGAATTATCATCACAAACAATGTAGACATCACTAACAGATGAAACTATTGTTGTATCTTTATCATTTTTCTTCTCTTGTCTTCATCCCTTGATTGATATCTCTTAAGGAACATGCAATTTCTTTTTATGTGACTTGTTTTTGCCACAATTGTAGCATATCACTTTTTTCTAAGTTGAGAATCCTCAACTTGCTACGACTTTTAGCTTTGTCGCGTCTATGGAAGTGTCTAAATTGACTTCCTCCCCATGACTCTGTAACTAGTGTTTCTGACTTTGAGGAAGAACCAATCAAACCACGTTCCTTTCTTCGAGCTTCTTCATTCAACATGCTCTCTTTAACTGTTGACATTTTCAACTTTCCACTTGGACATGAATTGGTCAACGTCACAACAAGGACTTCTCAATTATCATGCAAGGAACCCAACAATAACTACGCTTGCAATTCATCATTTAATTTAATATCTGTCGTTGTCAACTGATTTACTGTATTCTGAAAAATACCCATATGTTTTTATTAATATCTTTTTTAAGAAAATGTTTTTAGCGATTGTAATTGTAATCTTACTTTCCAAATATATAGCTCAACTAATTCCACTCCTAATGTCACTTTAGAAGTATAAAAAAAGAAATATAGTGTTTATACTTTTAAGTTCAAAAGTATCCTTTCAAATATTTATGGTGGAATCATCTCGCTTGCTTTTTAGAATGTTCTTTTGGGCCAAAATATATTGTTAACTATATAACTTTCCTGATCCATAACGTATAGTGGGTTAGCATGGCTTGTTTTTAACACATTTTTTTTTTCTTTCCGAAAATGCTCTTTTGGGCCAAAAAAATGTAACCTAACTTGCCTAATCCACAACTTATCAAAATCTCCATTTTAACTATTTTCAACTTGTTTTTTTCTCTTGTAAAAAAAAATTATTTTTGTTTCTATAGTTTTTTCTGATTTCTCATCCTCTTTCTTCGGTTTTTCAAAATACACGATAAATCGTGCACAATATCTGGATAAAAAAACATGTTCCGAAGAAATAAAAAATAGAATTTATTTGAAAATTTTCAAATTTGAAAAGTTGGAGTGGCTTTGTAAAAATGTTTTCTGTTTTCATTTTTTAAAATATGTATTTATTTTTCTTTTATGAAAGACTCTTGAAATAAATAATTATTACTGAGATAAGAAAAAATGTTAGTTAATGAAAATTCATTTGATAATTATGAAAATAGTTTTTTAACACTTTTTTGTTTTTAAAAATATAGACAATTATCAACTTTAAAAATATCTTATCTTTTTATTAACGAGTAAAATTAATACAAATTTTAAAAAATAAGAACATAAAATATTTACACAAAGCAAACGAATCCTTAAAATTTCAATTTTATTAAATGACAAATTTTGAATTTTTCAAAACGAATTATATTTTGAAAAACATAAATTT
>JBBPBQ010020321.1:15875902-15886115 GCA_037974755.1 Cicer yamashitae | reverse complement strand
TTTTCGTTTTCAATTATTTTTATAAGGAAAAAAAATTATTTTCAGTGTTTTTTATACAAATATTTGAAAATAGGAAATAGATTGAAAAACAATGTCACTAATTAATTACAAAGTGGAATAAAAAAATAAAAACAGAAGTTTTCTTTAAAAAATGAGCACTAATTTTTATCCTTTTTATACTTGTTCTCAAATCTATAAATACGTATTAATTTTTTTTAAAATACTAATTAAAATTTAATTTAAAATAAAATAAAAATGAATACCTATAAGCAATCCATTTTCGCTAATATATATCATATAGATTTATAAATATAAGAGACATTAGATTAACAAAATCCTTATATATCTAGTACCTAAGTTTTTATTTATTTTGTAATTATTGAGCATAAATAAAAGTTGTATATGCAACATAAATAACAATGGTCAATAGAAAGAGACATTTATAAAAATACTATAGTAGAACATTTCTCTATTTTGTTTAAATGACTTTATTAACAAACTCAAACCGAATTTTCTACCATACCATTGTCACTTTTCCCTTCATAGGTATCATCAACCACCACAATCTTTTGCACATTTTTGTAGGAATATCTTCTAGCAAAGAACACAAACAAGAACAAATTCAGTGTAGCTATAACTGCCAATAGCCAATAGAATTTGTCCAATCGACTACTATTCAAATCCTTACCAAACCAACTCTTCCCATTCTTTTTTGTCATGTGATCAACAATTGTTATCAATATACTACTTAGGAAATTTGATGCTCCAATCACACTTAGGTAAAAAGCTATTCCTAAGCTTCTCATTGAATCAGGAACTTGACCATAAAAATACTCTTGCAATCCCACAAGGGTAAATCCGTCACCAAAACCAATAATTAGAAATTGTGGAGCCAACCAAAAAACACTCATCGATAGTGAACCTTTTAATGAATCCTTCTCAATAGCTTCAAGCCTTTTTTTCTCTACCAAAGCTGCTATGATCATTGTAGTTATAGTAAAAATCATTCCAAAACCAATCCTTTGAAGGATGTTTATTCCTCTCTCATTTTCATTTATTTTTCTTAACATTGGTACAAGAATCTTATCAAAAGTGATCACAGAAATAATCATTCCTAAGGCAGTAATTGTGAATATTGAAGCTGGTGGAATCTCAAATCCTTCACCAATCTTTCTGTTCATTATAGCACTTTGTTTGATGAAGAATGTAGATGTTTGTGCCACGCATATTCCAAATGGTAAAGTGAATACCCAAATAGGAATCATATTGATTATAAGCTTCATTTCTTCAATTGTAGTAACATTTGCTAGCTTCCATGGACTTTGCTTTTCTACTAAATTTCCATCATTTTCAATTATAGCTGCCTTGTCAAGAAATCTGAAAAGTAAATCAAACTCATAATGAATTATTTATTAAGATATTAACTCTAACTGTCAAGAACACTCATTTTAGAACGCTATTCCAACATATCGTATGTCATTGGTTGAAGTTCAGTCAAATAATATTATTACTTTTGAAATGGGACCGCCACATAAAAAATAGGATATGAATTTCAACCAATAATAAAATAGTGTTTTGGAAAGAGTGTGTTAGTGTTGCAAGCACATAAATAGAGTCACTTTTTGAATTGTGATTAGTAAGACACATACTTGAGTTTTTTAGTGTGGCAAAGAAATTTCTTATTGTTGCTATGAGACTTTTGAACCTCATACAATTGAGAAGGATTAGAAGGATATGGAAGCTTCCTTTTGGAGAATGCAGCAACAAGAACTTGCAACATAGGAGTTAAGGGACTCCCATTTGGTATCCTATAACGATAGAAAGGTCTTCCAATTATGAAGATGAGAAGTGATAGAGCCATGACTCCTGTAAAGATAATATCAGCAGCACCCCAATTTAACTTGTCTTGTATGTAAACAATTAAGGTTACTCCTAGAATAAGTCCACTACAAAGAGCACAATTCCACCAATTGAAAAATGACATTTTTTGCTTCCTTTCTTCAATATGATCCTCATCAAATTGGTCAGCTCCAAAGCTTTCCAAAGAGGGTTTGTGGCCTCCTGTTCCTAGAGATATCATGTAGATAGCTAGGAAGAAAACCACTTCATGAATTTTCCTTGGTTCATTGCACATGTTAGTATGATCACATGACTTTAAGATTGGCAAGAACCATGATAGAGTAAGGAGAATTAAACCCTGCATTTTTCACCATAAGAATGTTGAGTGCTTGAATCCATCCTAGTTGAATTTAGGAGGGGTAAAATAATGAAAACCAAAATATATTAAGCTATATGAGTACCTTAGTTGTAATAACATAATGATTGAGCTTACCATAAGATAAACAATGCATGATGCAAACACAGTGGTGTAACGGCCCAAGTAAGCATCAGCTATGAATCCACCAAACAATGGCATCAGAGTTGTGACACCAGCCCAATAGTTAACATTCTTTGCTGCTGTCTTAAGGTCTTGATGCATAACCTTTGTGAGATAAAGTACTAAGCTAGTTGCTATTCCAAAGTAGGTTAACCTCTCACTAAACTCAATTGCTGAAATTGGTAATTAATGACATCATGAAAATTAATAGTTTTTTCATGAAAGTTAATAATTAAACTAATTATTTTTTTAAATGAATGGTATTTGATGAATTGTGTTTAAAAAACACCTTAGTCGCTATGCTCTATATTATGTAATTTGAAATATTTGTCTAATAAATATAATAAGATATTCGTAATGTCTAATTCAATTGACAAATGTCGAAATTGTTAAGTTAAATATTGTGTTCAAATTTGATCCCAAAATTCGTAGTTGTATGAAAATTTATTTACCACTTCATCTACAATTTGAATGCACGGCTAGTTTGGGAAATAGAAATGATTCATAAATGATGCAACATCAAGTAATGATGTTAATTTTATGCTATCACAATTATATATTGTACAGTCAACACATCATATTAGATGGTTAAAAAATAAAACTATGTCTGATCTTAATCGAACGGTCTATAATGTGTTGATTGCACAATAATACGTGATTGTGACCGCACAGAATCCAAATACCTTAACTCACTACTATTGTACTAAAAATACTTTTAGATAAAAAGTAAATTCGGAAGTAAAGTGTTAGGAGGACCACAAATGTCAAATCCATTTAAGAACGAATAAGCAACTTGGGCCATTCATCCCTAATATTGGACTTCTAAGCACGAATTGGACATAAAGCAAACAAGTACAATTCCATTCTTTCCGACTATTTTGAATTTTAGATTTTAAATATAAAATTTTATTTTTAATTCCTTTAAAAAAATGCTCAACTTATTAGATTTTAAAAAAATTTATACGCTTTTAATTTTTATTTTGAGAAATTTTTATAAAAACTAATGCTTTAGTCCATAAAAAATTAAAATAAGGACTAAAAATAAATAAATTTTTTTAGAGACTAAAATCATATTTGACCCTATAATATTATCAGAAACATTCAATCATTCTCTCTCATGAAGGGTAAACTTATAATACAATATACCGTCAATTTTTTAAAAGGTTAAATAAGTTTTTGATCCTTATAAATATATCATATTTTATCTTTAGTCTCTCTAAAATTTTTTCTTCAAACAACGGTTTCTGAAATATTGTCTGTTAAAAATTTTAGTCTCTGCTTTCAAATTAATTTATATGTATCATATGAATTTTTAAATTATTTTTGGCATGCATATTTAGAATATTATAAAAATCTCTCCCATAAAAATCTAGAATTTTTAAAAAATTGATGAATTAAATATAATATTTTAAGCATATGACACTTAAAAATTAATATTTAATTCATCTTTGGTTTAAAAATTCTAAATTTTTATATGAGAGATTATTATAATATTCTGAATATGTTTGTCAAAACATATTTAAAAGTTCGAATGATACACATGAGTTTATTTAAAAGCAGATACGAAACTGTTGACAAAAAATATTTGAGCGACCATTGTTTAAAGAATTTTTTTGAAGGATTAAAAATGGCATATTATATATTTATAGAGACCAAAAATTTATTTAATCATTTTTTAAATTCTTGTGATTTAATCAACAAAATATATTTAAGAGTAGAGATAATAATAATTTAAAAATAATTTTTATACTATGGCGCCAATTTCATAAAAAAAGAAAATTATACTACAATACTAACAAATTCCTTTTTGGTTTTAATTGTTTTTCTTATAAGCAAAAGAGTTATATAAAAAAATATAAGATATTCTATTCTATTACAACCGATTCATGAAACAGCCAAACAAGAGCAAGGGATATTCCACCTCTCAGAAAAAGTCAAACATCGGTTTAATTGTTAAGCTTGTTCAATAAAATAAAGAGAACAATTTTTTTTTTGGACAAAAAAGAGGAACAATATTGCGAGTTCAATGATTTGCCACTATCATGCGGGAGGAATTTTATAAACTAGTGGAAGGTGTGGGTCCTGAATAATTTTGCTTATATATTGAAGAGACATGCTTAGTATTGTGGAAGATAAGGTGAGGTCAACCACTTCAGGCAACATATCATGATGATAAATGGATAAGTATGGACCAAAACATAGTATACGAGTTATTTTACATTATCTACTACTAAAATATGGATCGGAATTAACACAATTAAATTTAAAAATATTTTTATTTTTTTCAATTAAAAATTAAAACTACAAGGAAAGGATAACTATTTTGTTTTGTTCTATCCACGTGCAAACAATTTTTTTACACATACCTCAATATACTATTTATATTTTTATAAATGTACTTGATTCGTAAAATAATAAATATTGGACATAACATACCTGACAAAATAGAATTTTATATAATAATTTTTTGTATTTTACTATATTTGATGGTTGATGCACATGACAAATGATTTTACATTGAACATTTGTTTAATAGTTTGTACTTAGAACAAAAAATTACAAATGATTTTACATTGAACATTTGTTTGATAGTTTGTACTTAGAACAAAAAGTTGTTTTATAATTTGGGGAAGGATAAAAATTCATATATTTTTTTCAATCTCTTACTCTATGTTTTATCCAATCCTAGCCTATGACAAGTTTGCGAATCAAATGGAGTATAATAAAAATTGACTTGTATATTCTCTTGTTTTTAGTAAATAAAATGCACCCTATATATACTAATGTCTCGTTTGTCCACTTTTTATAATAAAAATAATATGTTAAAAAATTAAATATTTTAATTTAAAAAATAAAGTTCTTTGATTGATAACGAATGACTTATATGTTAAAAAATGGGTTTAGTTAGATGATCGGTAAAATTAGAAAAAGAAAATTATACCATGATTATAGTGTAGAAGGGTAAAGTTTATCCTCTTTAAATATAAATAAAAATATGTTTTTTTTTCTTCCATATTTTTAAAAGAAAAAACACAGTTCATCAGCTAATTCATGCAATTGTCCAAGCACCATAAGCACATATTTTTAAACTTTAAACCATGATTCATAATAATTGCTTAAAAGCAGAGTCAGCATCTTAAAAAGGAGAATCACTATTTTTTTATTGTACATTAACCATAAGACTAATTTGTGTGGTTGATGTTGTTTATTATCATACAGTGATATATATCCCAGCATATATTATGCTTTGATTAGTGCTATAGTTTTAATACCATTATACCTTTTAAAATAATAAATTGTGTGGTTGATATTGTTTATTATCTGATAGTGGTGTTAGTATTTTCGTGTACATAATATATTTGTAAGCAGTGACCTGTGGAATCAGTTCAATGGTCATACTAGTAATTATTTTTGTTGATGTTATAATTGTTACTCGCAAAAAACAAATAGTCCTTATGTTGTAGCCTTTTTATTTCGCTTTTAGTTTTGACTAATTTAATTTCTAAGCTAGACTTTTTTATTTTGAGGCATTTTAAGCTAGAAATTATCGATATATTATTGTCAAGCATTTAATGTCATATAATTTTAATTGTGCCATTTTCAATTATAAGTTGAGTTGTGAACTTATAAATAATGTGTTTTAGGGTGTTATCGATATATTATTGTCAAGCATTTAATGTCATATAATTTTAATTGTGCCATTTTCAATTATAAGTTGAGTTGTGAACTTATAAATAATGTGTTTTAGGGTGTCAACAAATAATCATTTTCTTTTCTATGTTGTATGTTTCTCCAAATCAATTTTGTGATAACTATTTTGTTGTTTTATTTTTACCGTTTAATGTAATTTTCTAGTAGTTATAAGTCTTTTTCAATTTCAAACATAATATTAACTATATTCAATTCTAAACATTTTATGTATTTACTAACTATTGATCTTTTTACCTTCTTTAATCTCCTTACATTCTCTTTTATTTCGACAAGCCCGCTCTATCCTCTCAAACTCCAATTACATCAACATCAAAAACTTTGTTTTCGATTATATCTTCTTTTTCTATCTACATTGTATATTTGATTCAACCAATAATGCATATATTCAATCATCTTAACAAACAACATTCAACTTAATTATTGTTGTTCTAGCATAAATAATTTGTTGGTAAATTTTTCCAACAAAATAGTTTATTCGAAGTTGTTCCATCTATTTTTGTACATTTATGAATTAATTCGTGTCTTTCTCTTATTCAAACAACAAACTTAAATCTCACATATATAACTTATTTAAAAGTTTTTCCGATTCATTAAAAAATATGAATATTTATATGTTTCCTGTTATATTAAAGTTGATCGCTTTGGATTTATTTGTAGTTGTCATGTAAATTTTGGAATTTTCTATGACACCAATAGGATAAAATAAATATAAAAAACTAAATAATATACTAAAATAGAATTAAAATTTTAGTTGATGTCATTTTCATTGCCATATGTATCCTATTTTGCATGTCTTCATATATGCGAGCTTACGTATATTTTATGATTCGTTATTTTTTCAACTGAATCTCGATACAATAAAAAAAAAATATATATATATATAATTTGATCATAACTGATACAAACATGTATAAGTATTACTTTCAAAAAATAGTTTATGAAATTTCATAATATATATATATATATGCTTCGTTTGGTTGTCCATTACAACAAAATTACAATTGACGAATTTTGGTGGTTGAACTCAACCCAAGTGCATTTTACCACCAAAAATATTGTATTTCTATAAATTATATTTAAGAATTATAATTTTTTTACTTAAGAATTATAAATTAAATACACAAACAATATATAAATTTTAGTAATAAAAAACAACAAATTCTTTAAAAAAAAACACAAAAAATTCTTAAGTTAAACCATGTAACTCGATAGAAGTCCCATTCTAGTTAAAAATAAAATTAAAAGCTCTTAACTCTATCACTAAGTGTTAGAAATTAATCATAAAAAATACTCTCAAACTGAATAATGAGAAAAAAAAAGGGGAAACTTGTGAAAAAATAAACTAAAGTCCCGATTTTTAGAGGATTAAATCTTGTTTCCATTAACATAGGAAAGATAAAAAAAAAATACATTTAAAAGTTTAATAGTACGTAGTTCTAGAACTTATTGCAAATAGCTTAATTTTAAATTAAACCTCTAAACTAGCTCTAAAGTGTTTTTTACTTGCATTTTTAACTTATTTAATTTTTATCTCTATACTAAATTTATTTCTTTAAAATCGAAACAATAAAAATTAAAATGAGCATCTGAAGATACAAAGTAGATGATTATTTCAACTCTCCAACCACTATAAACCGATGAACGTGCGCATGTGGCCTATACAAAATCTAATCATACATTATCATATTAACTTTCCAAATGGGTAAATGTTTTATAAATTATGCATTCTATTTTCATGGATCAGAATTAAGTAAAGTTATTCTGCTTAGATGATTTAGATTACTAAGAATTTCAGATTCAGGTGATAATTTCAGTTGCACCAGTCAAATGTAAAATTAGAGATGAAATAAATAAATTCCTCTAATTTTTTCCTACTAAGTTTAGTAATGAAATTAGCTGAAATTTTTTTTATGAAATTTTTTTCTTATGATTCATTGAACAAAAACAGTGACATATTTTATATTTTAACTCTCGAATTTTTCTTATCAATTTAACTTTTCTGATAGTGCTGATAATTATGATATATGTTGCCAGTTTACTATGTGTCAACTAAAAAGTGATATAATTGTGATTAAAAATGCAAATAATTGGAAATATTCTTATAATTAAAAAGAGATTCGAAAATATTGTTAGCATAAACATAAGCACTTAAGCATCTAGTGGATTGTAACAAAGTTCATTTTTGGTGGTGGTTGAAATCAAAGTCTAAGAGGTTCCATTACAATTTCAATCATTGGTAGAGTAATTCCACTATGTGTCTTGGATTGAGGTTTTATTGTATTATTCGTTGAATAGTTTTCAATTTTAATGTAACTTTGAAGTAGTTTTCATCCCTTACTCTCTTCCAACTGTCATTTCACTTTATTGATTTTTCAGCCACATCTTGTGCTTGGAATAACTGCTTTTATATATATATATATATATTGGCCTTTTTTTTTATAAAAAAACAGACGATACATGAAAGTTTTCATATGATTAGAAAGCATTTTTTAATGCAATTAACAAAGATTTCTTACCAAAAATGAAGAGAGCAGCTTTCCAAGAACCGGTTGAAGCTCGAAGTGGAATGTTTCCTTCATGATCCACTGAAGAATCATGAACAAATTTCATCTCATCAGCTTCTAATTCTTCAGGTTTAACTTCTGGATTGATCTTTTCCATCTTGTAGTGCTGCCACTAGAAAAGTAGCTTTATATTAACTCAAATATTTCAAATTAGAGAGTATATAATATATGTGAGCTAGTTGTGTGTACTTCACTCAGTCATTACTTGACCTCCTTTTATAGAGAAAAAGGTAGTTGCTTTTCTTTGATTTGCTTTTTCTCTATACATCACTACTAAAAGAATTTTGAATAATCCAAAAAATTAATACACTTTGAATTAACGTGGAAATAATTTAGGAAAAACAATATTCCATTGAATGATCAATCTTTGTTAATAGTTTCAAAAGAATGATTCATAATTGAAAAAATAAATAAGGATAATATAAAATTTCAAGGTATTCAAATCACATGTAAAATGAAAACTTGTATGTTGCAAACCTGATGTCCATACATCAGTTCGATCCAACGGTTAACGAATGCGCAATTGATGTTTTTCTGAGACAAGTTTGTCAAAATCGGGAATAGAGTTTACTCTTCTCTTTTATCTGTTTGGTGGATGTTTTTTTTCTTTCAAAATAGTATCTCTTTCCAACCCTAACAAGACCCTCTCTACTTGAATAAGTGAGACACCTGGATCTTTCTTCTACATAGAAAGAGAGTCCAATACGTTATGACTTACGAGGGATTTGGGATTGAGAAGTTTTTATCAGTTTTATTTAAGATTTAGTTCTTCTAGAATGAACAATTCACTTGAGAGAATAAAGTGAGTAATGTTAACTATTAATTATCAAATGAATGGTTATCGGTTATAATATCAATCATTGAATAATGTAGATGAACTGCATCATTTTTCTACGTTGCTTCTTTATAAAAGATCTAAATTAGTTAGACCAATTTTGTGATATTTTTTTGTATTAATTCAAATAACTAATTTACGATTTAACTCAGTACTAAACAATTAAACACGAGTTAATAATAAAAAATTAAACACAACTAACAAAATAAAAAAACTGATAAAAATAAAGGTACAAAAATCGCTCAAAAAATAAAACGATTGAAATCTTTAAAACGTTAACAGTGCATTTATATTTAATTATTTTATTACACATGTCTGTGTCTTTTATTTTTCCCATTTTATAATACTTATTAGAAGTTTAACCACAACTACTTCCATAACTGCTTCAAGCCATATAGATCTAGAATTCAAGAGAATCATATAATTAAACAATAAAAATATATATATATATATATTATAAATGGAGTGAGAAGAATGGAGACACAAAGGAAAGAAAATTCAAAATTATTATAAAAAAATTTGAAAATTTAAGAAGAAATATTTGAAATAATTTATATAGATTAATTAACACGCATAAATTAGAAAATGAAAAGTCGAATTGAAAATTTAAAAATATCAACCTATAAAATTGTCCTTACACTTACTATCTACTTTTTTTAGGCTAAATTACACTCGTGGTCCCTTAACTGAATTTAGTCATTTATCTTTTTTTTTTTTTTTTTTTTT
>JBBPBQ010020321.1:15856495-15875217 GCA_037974755.1 Cicer yamashitae | reverse complement strand
GTCCTTTATTTTAATTTTAAGTGACAATTTGATCTTTTATGTATTAAAATGTCAACAATGCTATCCTTTTTTTTACAAAAATTCAAAAAATTTATCAAAATTTTCAAACAAAACCCATAAAATTAATATTTTCATCAAATGCAATTTAAGATCAAATTCATCAAATAAAGAATGAAAATATGAGTTTATTTAAATATTTAAGTTATGAATTTGATGAAATTTGCATTATATTGAAGATGATAATTAATTTTATGGGTTTTGTTTGAAAATTTTGATGAATTTTTGTAAAAAAAAAAGGATAACATTATTGACATTTTAAAACATAAAAGATCAAATTGTCACTTAAAATTAAAATAAAGGACCAAATCGGAAGAAACAAAAAGATAAAGGACTAAAACGTTAACTGAAATTAATTTAAGGGACCGCGTATGTTATTTAGCTTAAAATAAAACATCCAATAACAATAATGTTATAACTCGGAAGTTTGAGGGTTATAAGATAAAACAAATAATAACAATAAATCTTGAGGAATATAAAGAGTTTTAAATCTAGTAATTAAATTTAGAGTTGCATTTGAAGTTAAGGAATCTCTACTCATACAACAAAATCAACAATATTAAAAAAAACTCAAAATATAATAAAGCTAAGCACAAACCTCTGGTATTCCACAAGCTCCATTGATTTCCTTTCACCACCAACTTCTGCATACAAATATATAATAAGAGGAGACATTCGACGTGAGTAGATCTTACATCATGTAAAATGAATGAATAAGTCAAAAATAGATGACCATGCATTCATGAATCATATATAGCATGATCACAAAAATCACGACAATATAATATCACATGATATAAATGGATGATCTTTCAATGCTCAAAATGCACTCCTTGAAATTCATGTGGTGCCAAAACTAATGTAGGAAAACTTGGATGGAGAGGTTATGCTCTATGTCATATGTAAATTGCAACACCCCTCTAGATTATATGTATTGTGTGCACTCTCACAAAGACGATACTCTCAAGTAATCGGTCAATATAGTATATAGTTGTACGAAGACATCTTATAGGCAACACCCCAAAGTGTAAAACGCAATAAATCACTCTCCTCCCATGAAGTCTAAACTTAACTTCTAAGTTTTTTAGATGGTATATCAAACACCTAAGTCTTAATAAATTTTTTACATGATTCTAAAGCTATTAGGAAATTGAAAGTTTGAAAGAAATATATAAAAAATTGTGAGAGAAAATATATATATATATATATATATATATATATATATATATATATATATATATATATATATATATATATATATATAAATAAGAAAAACAACATTACGATGAGTAAAGAAAATTAAAGACTTTAACATAACAGAGAAATGAGTTTTAATTTAAGTGTTACTTTTTACAATAACAATAATTAATCCTCCGGTTGCAAAGCTTGGTTTCTTTTGGGGCTTTAGGAGGTGGACACACATATGTTATACAATCAACGTGTTTTTTACATTTCATTTTTGCTGCAATGTAAAATAAAAATAAAGAAATGTTAATTAAAAATGAAGGAAGGTTTTGTACAACATGAAAATATGAGAATGAACTTACCACCTTCGGCGACAAAAACAAGAAATAGGGACACTAAAAGGATTATAGTGTAAACCACCTTGAGCGTTTTAGCCATTTTTTTCTACCTTTTTATGCGACAAGTAGACAATTGTTTGATCACCTTATATAATAAAAATCTAATGTTATGTTTACTTCAATTAAAAAGTTTTTAGGAGTTATGTTAATGCCAGAAACCTTTCATTACAATAATTAATAAGTGTCTCTAATGTACATTGATGTATCATGTTTGTCCCTTCAGCTAATGTAATTGATCACTTGACCTTAGAATAGATCTTCATATAAAAATATTATTTGTAATTAGAGTTCATTCTTGTTTACGAACCTTAAATTATTTTATTTTTTCTTATTTTTTCCTTTCATATTATAATGAGGATCAAAACAAACATTATACTTCAATTAAATACATATTAGGACACATTGAACTAAACCAAAAACCCTTTCTATATGTAAATCATTATTAGGTGTCTCTTAAATACATGGGCGGAGTCCGCCACCGTTTGTCTGAATTCGTGGGTCTAGTGGATTCGGACGCCATCTTCCCCTTTGTCCTCTTCGCTGTGATCTAACTCTAGGTTTGTCGGTCTGATAATTTCTATTGATATGTCCCGTAGTCAACCCCTCTGTCTAGATCTATTTCTGTTGCGATCTTGCTTTTTGTTCGTGACTCTAGTTTCATTGGGATCTATTTATATTTGTGAGATTGGGTTCGTTGGTCTGAATTTCGTTTGTGTGTGGTTTTATGGAGAGACTTTTTGAGATTAAGCATTGTTGTTGTCGATGCAATCATTTTCCCTTGTCCATGTATGGCCTATCAATCGATCACAATGTCGATGCAATCATACATTCAACTTCATCCAATCTGGCTTTCAAGAAAAAATTCACTCAAACTCATCATAACTCTTTTGATTTTCCTCTCAGTGCACTGCGCAAACCTTGCATAAAGGGTAAACTTCTCGTCGTTTTCATTTTAGAAAATGAATATTGCACTGGTTTTGCATCATGCACAAATTTCCTACATGGTCGGGTCATTCTGTCCAAGGGGGATGTTCTAATTAAAATCGATGACTTACGCGATAACTATAGAAACTTTGGAAAGTTATTGGTCCTTGGAAAATGGTTTCTCTTGGTAAAGGATTTTTCGAGTTCAGTTTTATTTCTATGGTGGAGCAAAGTATTGTTTCATCTATTGGGTTGTGGAATCTCAATTCGGGTATCCTTCGTCTTTCGGCTTGGTCTCTTGATTTTAACCTTCAATTTTTGCATCAAAATATCGCGCAAGGTGAGATTTCATGGTTCCAAAGTCTCTTAGTAAAGCCATGCGCAATCGTACATTCGATCAGTTTGCACGAGTGTTGATATTGACCTAACTTTACCTCTTCATGAAAGTCATCTTGTTGAACGTGAAGGTTTTTTTTTTCTAGTCGATGTAGAATATGAAAAAATACCTCTATTTTGTGAGGTATGCCACATTATTGACCATGCCAAGTCTATTACAACCAAGTTGGTTTGAATAACTATGACTCTTACCTGTTTTGATGATAACAAAATTACTTTGTGGAAAAAAATTAAAGCACTAATATTTTGTTTAAGTGTGCAGTTCCCTGATCAGGTATTTTATATGACGTTACGTTGCATCCTTTGATGTTTGATCTAAGTTAAAGGAACACCAAGAGTAAAATCTTCAAGTTCCTAGCCTCCAAGATGTTCCCAATATGATCTTCAAGGTCTCTTAGGTCAAAACCCTTGTAAAATTTGAGTTTTTATCTTAAATAGGGCTTTAGGATGCTTATTAGCGCATTGCTACGATCTTGGTGTATAGTTCTTCTCTGGACATAAAATTGTGCCACCAAATGAATTGTAGCGCATGGTTGGGCGCAATGCTCTACAGTGTTAAATAAACACTTTTGTTCTTTAAAACAACTTTCCCTCTGATTTGACTTGACTTTTCACACTTTTTATAATCCAAATTGGATTTCGGTGTCATCATGAAAGTTATAGCTATGGACGTTACCTTTCATTTGCAACTAATTTGACTCTATTTGGACGTGTACAACTCGATATGTGAATAAAATACTGCACATAAGTCATGTTGCTTTTTCACCAAAGATCGGCATTGCGCTAAACAAATGAAACAATACAAAACTACATAAAATAGTTGGTTAATCGTGAAAATGAAAACATAAACACCTTATTTTTTTGAAGGATCATTTATTCAAAATAACTCTAAAATGAACATTAAATTGAAAGAAATAAGTTAAACAATTGACTCAAAATAACTCTGAAAATAATGAGTAATGAAGGTTCATTAGCGGGATTTAGTGGTTAACCACTTTAGAGTATTGGGATTTAGTGGTTAAGGAAGTACTCTAAAGCGGTTAATTAATGTCGGGTATTTTAGTAGTTAATGAGATATATGTTTAAAAAGAAAGAGGTTAATGAAGTATTCAAATTGCTTAATGGCACAAACATATATATTGTGTTACAAAATATTAGAGGACTTTGTTAAGGTTTGATTATTTCATGATTTTAACTTCATGTTTCTAATAGTTTGTGAATTGGTATGGTGCCGACATTAACTTTTTATAGCATATTTTATAGTTTTGGACGATGAATCATGAATATTTGAATGATAATTTCTATACTATTGTTTGACTCATTAGATTTATATTTTGGTTTCCTTGAATGGTCTTTAATTTAATTTTATTTACATTTAGCATCGTCCAAACCAATTCAAAGCTGACTCAAACGTTGAAAATAGCACATCTGACGCTGGTATTAATCAATTGACACGTCATCTGAGAAGAATCAATAGCGTCGGCTTACTGACGCTAAAGACAACATTAAGTAAAAGAAACATGTAGCATTGGAAAGACTAACACTAAAGTCAACTAAAAGAAATATATAATAAATAAAAGTCAACTCTATAAATATATTAGTTCGTCGAACGCTAAAGTCAACATTTTGATTATCAACAAAATATGATGCGTCTGTCTGGCCAACGCTACACTACAACTCCCTGTGTTTTTTTGCATCAGCAAATTCTTTTTTTCACCTAATAAAATAATTAATATTTAAGAATCCTTAAAATCAATAACAACACTTAAATTTTTCACAAAAAAACATATTGCATTAACAATATAACAAGTACACCATAAAGTAACGTTTGTTCTGAAAGTACCAAATAATAACATATTACGAAATTACAAAATTACAAAGTCATACAAAATACATATTTATTGTTCAAAGACTACAAAAAAGTAAGCATAACTACAAAATCAAACTTCGTCCAGTGAATGGTCATCCTTAGAGTATGAGCAAGTGCTACAGTTTGAGTCGATGCAGAAGGCTAGAAAAAAAAAAAAAATGTTTAGTGCACTGGACCGACGCTAAACAGACGCTAACTGTTATTTTTGAGTTTCGAAAAACTGTTTAAAATCACAATTTATGCCACCGAAGATATTACTGGGTTGAATCGCGGACTAGGTCGCTCTCTTTAAGACGTTTCGCGGCACTGCCCAAGTTGTGCAAGGCAGACTATCAACCACGAAGTCCCCAGGATAAAACAGCCCAGATTCACTGTATCGGAGTTCCACTGCACCGTAGAAAACCGTTCTAGAATTACACCCTCAATATGGCTTTTAAAGCCACTCAATATGACGATTAAAGTCATTCGCAATATGGTACTATGACCATTCATAAATCAAAATGACTACGGCATAACAACCGCTATAAAAACGAAGGGACTACGGCATAAAAACCGCTCTATAAACCGAAGGGACTGCGGCATAACAGCCGCTCTGAAAACCGAAGGGACTGCGGCATAACAACCGCTCTGAAAACCGAAGGGACTGCGGCATAACAACCGCTCTAAAAACCGAAAGGGACTACGGCATAACAACCGCTCTAAAAACCGAAAGGGACTACAGCATAATAACCGCTCTAAAAACCGAAGGGACAGAAAGAAAGGGAAGAAGTGGCTCGAAAATTAGGCGAGCAGAATAAAGGAGAGAGAAAAGAGAAAGTTGGGAAAAGCATCCAACTTTGGTGTGCTTTTCACAATAGATTGAAACTCATTATATAGTGATGGAAGCAAGTTCACAATTGATTTCTAATCAATGTGGGACTTTAGCATACTCAAAATAGGAGAGTTTTCCAATGTAGGAGTTCAAAAAAAATTTCTTTCCAATGTGGGACTTGAAAAAAAACATGTTTCTTTCAACTTGTATTTACTACAAAAACAAATTCTTTCTAATGTGGGACTTCAACATATTTTTAAATTCACACAATATGTTCCAACAATCCCCCACTTGAATTAAAAAAAATGTTTCAGAAATAGCGTCAAACGCTTCTATAAGATCGTGCATAAACAAAGGTGTCTCTTGACTTGAACCTCTGCATAGTAAGTAAGATTCAGATTCAACAAGAGTGACTCGTAGTCTTGAACTCTATCTCTGACATCAAACCCACACAAAACCTTTTCATAGGGTGTATTCTCAAAAGCCTGAGCATTAATGGCCCTGCACGTCTATCCCAGTATAGTGAACGCTCTAGGAATTCTGCCTCAAAATTCCATAGGAAGCGGCCCCACTTCCACATTCACATAGGTGAGTCTATCAAGAGTACTCCTGTATCTAGGTACTCCCTCCACATAGAGTATAGATCTCATTAAGAGTTTCTATTACCTCATCCTATTATCGCTTCAGGAATCATGCTTCTTTGATTTATAATAGCATGTTCATCTCATATCACTTCACAACTTGTTATTACCCATTGAACCTAATTCTTGGGATCTCCAGTCTTTTAGGTCGGGTTACCATCATGAGTGACTCTATAGGCATTAGTCCCATCCTTTTGGATGTATTTAGGACTTTCTCGCTAGCTAACCCTTTCGTCAAAGGATCTGCTAGATTCTCATCAGTGCGTTCATGATCCACTATATCAACTCCTTTAGAAAGTAAATCTCTAACAGCGTTAAGCTTACGACGAATTTGTCGTCTCTTATCGTTGTAATAACGATTCTCAATCTTTGCAATAGCCGCGATACTATCGCAGTGGATCAACACATCTGTCATAGGTTTTTCCCATAAAGGGATCTCAACTAGCAAGCATCTCAACCAGCTCGCTTCTTCACTAGTATTAGCTAGTGCTATCATTTCAGACTCGATAGTGGACTGAGCCAATATCATCTGTTCTTCGATTTCCAAGATACAACACCACCGGCTATACTGAAAATATAGTCACTAGTTGCTTTGGAGTCATCTGATAAGGAGTTCCAGTCAGCATCACTGTATCTTTTAAGGACGGTAGGAAATCTTCGATAACATAATCCGAAACTCATGCTCCTTTTTAGGTATCTCATGACTCTTTCGATAGCGTGCCAATGCTCCATACTAGGTCTACTGGTAAACCTGCACAACAGTCCCACGACGTAGGCAATGTCGGGTCTAGTACAATCAGTGGCATACCTGAGGCTACCAATGATGCTCGCATATTCAGTTTGTCTAACACCTTCATCAGTGTTCTTGAAAAGTTTCACACTTAGATCATATGGTGTGCAAGCAGGTTTACAACCAAAACATTTATATTTCTATAGGATTGTTTCAACATAGTGAGAATAATCCAAAGAAATTCCGTTTTCTGACCTAGTAATCTTGATTTCAAGGATTACATTTGCTTCTTCGAGGTCTTTCATATCAAAGTTGTTACACAATAGTGATTTCACATTGTTGACGGCATGAATGTTTGAACCAAATATGAGTAAGTCGTCTACATAGAGACATATGATAGTGCAAATGCCATTTTCAATTTTGTAATAAATACATTTGTCACTTTCATTCACTTTAAACTCATTCGACAAAATCAAGTTGTCAATTTTTTCATGCCATTGCTTAGGAGCTTGTTTAAGACCATACAGAGACTTATCTAACTTACAGACCTTGTCTTCTTGCCCATGTATTACAAAATCTTCAGGTTGTTCCATATAGATTTCTTCTTCCAGGTCACCATTTAAAAAAACTGTTTTAACATCCATCTGGTGTATCACCAGGTTATGAATAGCCGCAAGTGATATGAGCACCCTTATGGATGTTATTCTAGTGACCGATGAAAAAGTGTCGATGAAATCTATATTTTCTCTTTGTCTAAAACCTTTGGCTACAAGGCGTGCCTTGTACTTATCAACATATCCATCGGGTTTTAGTTTCTTTTTCAAAATCCATTTACAACCTGTTGATTTGCAACCATGAAGCAAGTCTACTAAATGTCAGGTCTTGTTAGACTCTAGAGAATCCATTTCGTCGTTTATAGCTTCTTGCCATAAATCTGCAACCAATGATGACTAAGCTTCTTTAAGATTTGCAGGATTCTCTTCTAAATTATAGGCCATATATTCAGGTCTATAATCTTTAGCAACTCTTACTCTTTTACTCCTTCGAGTTTCTGTTTCGCCTTGTTTGTTACCTTCAGTGCTTCTTGTCACAGAAACTTGACTAGGTTCGCTGCCCCCACTATTTCTCGATTTGACAGGGAATTTATTTTCATAGAAGTCAACATCATTTGACTCTATGATCACTTTTGCGTTTAGGTCATAAAACCTATACGCTTTGTTCTTTACTGCATACCCAATGAATACACATTCATAGGCTCTACTGGCGAGTTTAATTCGCTTGGGATCGGGGATTGTCACATAAGCCAGACAACCCCAAGTTCGAAAATAAGACAAGTTCAATTGTCTTTTCTTCACTATCTCATAAGGAGATGTTTTGTTTTTAGATTTAGAATTTCTATTCAAAACATAGCAAATAAGCAATATATATTTTTCTCACACCAATGAGATGCAGCACTAGAGTTAAGCATACTAGCAACAACCAGTTCAATAAGAGTTCTACTCTTTCTTACAACTTTACCATTCACTTCAAGCAATTATGATGCAATTTTTCCAAGTATAATTCCAAACAATTTATAAAATTCATTAAACAAACTAGAGTCATACTTAGAACCTCTTAATCTTTCTACTAAATTGATTTTCAATTTCAGTTACAAAGATCCTTAACATAACATGTCAAGCGTTTCACTTTTATTTTTCATTTGATATACAAAAGTATCGTCAGAGCAATCATCAATAAAAGTAATGAAATAACGTTTTTTTTTTTTTTATTTCTTGTTAACGTCCCATCAAGTTCACATATATCAAAATGTAATAAATCTAAAGACTTAGATTCTCTAACTACAAATTTATGTGAACTCTTTTTATTTTATTTTTATTTTATTTTATTATTATTATTATTATTATTATTATTTATTTTTTATTTTTTTTATTTTAGCTTAACTACAAAAATCACATTTTTCAAAATCATTCATAGATGACTTTGAAATTAAAAATCACATTTTACAAATGTGTTCACATCACATAGTCTAGCATGTCAAAAATTAAAATCATATAACATGTAAGTAGGAGACATTTTATTGATTTCAACATTCAAACAAAAAGAGACATATTAAATTTCAACATTTAAATTAAATATGCCATGAGTGACATATCTTAATAGATGATCTCATGAGTTATCTTCAGCCTCCACGGATCTTAATAGATGATCTCATGAGTTATCTTCAGCCTCCACGGATCTGTCATCGGTTATATGATACTCTGAGTAGCAGCTCACGACATACTTATTCAGAGCATCTCAAACATCTGTAGTAATATTGCTGAAACTGTAGTAGTTATACAGATCATCAGCAGGTCTATTAAGAATATAATTCTTATCATGGGTTAATTCTCTAGCTTTCTTATTCTTTTTTTTTTGTTTGCTTCAAATTGAAACAATTTATTGAAATCAGAGGCAACAAAACCAAATCCAAATCCAAATCCAATAATTTCTTCGGTTGACATGGCAAAAAGAAACGTCTTAAAATTGTTATTTTTGAGTTTCGAAAAACTGTTTAAAATCACAATTTATGCCACCGAAGATATTACTGGGTTGAGTCGCGGACTAGGTCGCTCTCTTTAAGACGTTTCGCGGCACTGCCCAAGTTGTGCAAGGCAGACTATCAACCACGAAGTCCCCAGGATAAAACAGCCCAGATTCACTGTATCGGAGTTCCACTGCACCGTAGAAAACCGTTCTAGAATTACACCCTCAATATGGCTTTTAAAGCCACTCAATATGACGATTAAAGTCATTCGCAATATGGTACTATGACCATTCATAAATCAAAATGACTACGGCATAACAACCGCTCTAAAAACGAAGGGACTACGGCATAAAAACCGCTCTATAAACCGAAGGGACTGCGGCATAACAGCCGCTCTGAAAACCGAAGGGACTGCGGCATAACAGCCGCTCTGAAAACCGAAGGGACTGCGGCATAACAACCGCTCTAAAAACCGAAAGGGACTACGGCATAACAACCGCTCTAAAAACCGAAAGGGACTACGGCATAATAACCGCTCTAAAAACCGAAGGGACAGAAAGAAAGGGGAGAAGTGGCTCGAAAATTAGGCGAGCAGAATAAAGGAGAGAGAAAAGAGAAAGTTGGGAAAAGCATCCAACTTTGGTGTGCTTTTCACAATAGATTGAAACTCATTATATAGTGATGGAAGTAAGTTCACAATTGATTTCTAATCAATGTGGGACTTTAGCATACTCAAAATAGGAGAGTTTTCCAATGTGGGAGTTCAAAAAAAAATTCTTTCCAATGTGGGACTTGAAAAAAAACATGTTTCTTTTCACTTGTATTTACTACAAAAACAAATTCTTTCTAATGTGGGACTTAAACATATTTTTAAATTCACACAATATGTTCCAACACTAACTAGCGTTAGTGTCAGTTAGTAATAAAAAAAACTCATAAAGTATAGTTAGGCACAAGCGTTTAGTCTTCCACTTTCACAAGAAAAGCTCTATTGATTGCTTGTCATGACTGTATACAAATACTTTATAAGAGAAGGCACAGAAAATGTGAGTACATCTTACATCATGTAAAATGAATAAGCCATAAATATATTTACATGTATCCTTGAATCATATATAGCATGATCACAACAATAGCGGCAATATAGTATAACACGAAATGATGGACAAAGTCATCCACTTTATAAATATTTTAAAAGATAAAATATATCAATTAAAGAAAAACTAAACCAGAGTTTCTATTTATTTTTTAAAGTCAATATATTAAGATAAAATTATTCAAACCAAAAAGTATGACGAGAATAATCAAGAAAACAAAAGAAGTTTACAATGATGCCCAAGGAAAATGGTGCCTAAAGTTAAAGCCAAACAAAGAGCACATTAAATAAATAAAAAATGAAGGATCCCCCAAGATATAAAATGCTAATGGTTACTCCAATAAATATAAAAATCGAAAAACAATTCTCTTTGAATTTCCTTTCATCCACTACTATGATAAAAGTTTAACTTGTTTTTAGTTTAACCTATTTCACGATCTGAACTGCTACTTTTTTTTTTGATGAAAAATATGATGATTATGCGCTCTTTAAGTTGTCCAAACAAAAGAAAACCGTATAATATATAATTTTTATCTTGATTTCTAGTTAATAAAAAAGAGACCAACAAATTAATTGTTGGGCGTGAAAGAAAACACAATTATGTAAATCACTTTAAATGCTATGTCAAGCCAAGATGTGTGACCACACGTCGCCCTAAACTTGACATTGAAAAAATAAAGGTTGCAGCGCTTCCTCATTTTCACAGGCACAATCTCATTAAACATTTTGTTCAATTAAAAACCATTTTTTGTTAAATTGACCTTTGTTGGAAGTCAGTTGTTGAAGAGTCGCCAAGTAAAAAGTGAGACATTGAGATGAACCAATTTATTTCAAATGAGTTCATAAGATGGAGATTCAACTATACTATCGACCTCTCAAATGAGTTGGTAGGTATACGTGCCTCTGACAAAATATTAATCACAGTAAACATGATGCCAAATCCACATGTGCTCAATATTTTTCTACACAACAAGGTTTTTCAACGAAGATGCATTTCAATATTAATCTTTTTGTTTCACTACTTTTATCTTTCATTTCTTCATTTTTAAATATATACACACACACATTATAAGTATTGTGTTGTTTTAAAACCTTTGACCTTGCCTTAGTTTGTACTACTCTGGAATGAATTATAAACAAAAAGAGTGTTTGAAAAGTTGATGTATTTGATCCTAATTTTTAACTAGATACATCAACTTTACAAATACCATTTTTGCTCACATTTCATTTTGGAGGGAGTATTTGTTTTTTTTAAGTAGAAAAGTCCCACCAAATATTAGGATATTCAGTTTTTGTTGTCCGTTGAGTTCTACTTTTGTTGGAAATTAGCTCTTTTTCATTTTTTTCCCTTAGATTGAAGTTGTTGAATCAACAAGGATGAAGGAACAATAAAGTGAAGAAAACTTTGGGAAGGTGAAGAAAATGTGTTGAGGTTAAAATCTTTTTTATATATGTTTTAATGACAACAACTCTTACGAAATAAATGTTAAGTATTATGAATGACGATCTACTGATATTTGCACTTGAATTTTTATTTAAGGAACATGAATTACATAAGTAGACAAACTAGAAGTCACTCAAATCAACAAGTGCATAAGTATTTACTCCATGATGAAATAAACTAAGTATCATCAGAAGATTACAACAATCATATCATAAGTTTCATGAAGATATTAGAAGACACTTTTCCAAACAGGTTTATGAACCCATGAGAATCAAATAAGTCATATGTTTTCTCAAGAATCAAATGCAACAAGTGTTTAGAACGTTCTGAACCAAAGAATAAGGAGAAAGATCAAAATAATCATTTGATACCTTGGGAAATATGTCCAATGGATATATTATAGATTCAAGGATATATGAAGATAAATAAAGAAGTCAAACAACATCTTTATGAAAGAATCTCAAAAGGAAGATATCATATACTATATCAATCATTCAAAAGAATGATTGTTGATTCTTCAAGAGAATGATTGCTGAATCTTCAAGATATCATCTCCATGAAGAACGTGTCCAATAGATTCATGCTTATACTAAAGTATCTCGGTGATATGTGATAGACAAGACACAATATGTGCAACACCAAGATAAATTGTGAAAAATATTGCTCCAATAAAAGATTTCTCCTCTCATATAGAAGATAACATTCTCAATTATTATGAAAAAATATTCTCATGATGAACAAGTTCATTACATTCATAAATATTCTTATCAGTTCAGCAAAATGACAAGAATCAACTTCGAAGAATAAATCATTTCAAGATTGAGTCATTTATTAGGTCATTTGTTAAAAGAATGATAGAAGAACAGTCACCATAATGTTTAGATTGTTCTATTAAAGAACAATTGACAAAAATGATATTTTTAGAAACATGCAGTAAATCAATTGTCATTTCGCACACGGACATTCCAACATTAATGAGCAATTAAAAGTCAAGATTTGAAGACTCACTTTCAAAAACAAACTTGTAGAATTTTTTGCAGATTGATCTGTAGAATGATAACCAGATTGATCTCCAGATTGAAGAGTTGCGAGTAAAGACAAAAGTACATTGTACTAGCACAATTACTGCATAAAGCTATGCATGCTTCTAATCAAACACGACACCAACTGACATTTGACAATTCATTCTGACACTTGCTCATGTTTTCCTTCAGACTCCAAACAAGAACGTTATGGATTGGTCAATAACGTTTTGGATAGTAATATAAACATGTGTTTAATATGTTTAAATCAGATCTAATACTTGGTTAATGTGTCTAACGACTATATTTCACTTTATCTGAGTTTTCAAGTTTCTTTTCATCTATAAAAGGAAGATCAATTAGAAGACAAATGTAAGAGTTTGACATACAATCAATATTCTTGTTCAAGTCAAAAAATTTCAAGCAAACTCCAACTCTTTTCATAATATCTTTAGATCATCCTTATTGAGTTTTTCTTTCAATTAATCTCAACCAAAGAGTTGGGAATCATTATATCCCAAACACTTTTATCATACACATTGTATTTGGCTTAAGTCTATCTTTTATGTTAGATTGAGTATGTTTGTAAAAATCATTTTTAGATTGAAAGGTGACTGTAAAAATCATTTTTAGGTTGAAAATCCTTTGAGGGTTTAAATGTGACTGTAAAAATCAATTCTAAGTTGAAAGATGAAGATCATTGTAATTGATCAAGGTTTGATCAAGAGAAAATGTGCAAAGGAGAACGTTTTAGTTCTGAAGCACATAATGAAAATCTCACGATTGTGAGGATTGAACTAGCCCGAGTTGGGTCAACTAGTATACTTTTTGTGTGTGATCTTCTTATCTTTAATTATTTGTATGTATAAATTATACTTCACTATCACTGTTTTTATTTACAACTTTTCAGTTTCATATAAACTGTCCAAAACGTTTTAGCCAGTTAAGAGTTTATTAATCAACTTTTGATTGTCAAATTTAATCTTGAGTAAAACATCAATTAAAGTGTAGGAGCTAAACTTTATAAAGGTCACAATTCAAACTCCTTTTCTTATGACTATTTCTACCACTTCAAAATGAATTTATGCCCTTCATTGTTGTTTTTGGGTTTGCTTTCTATGTTTCTCTTTTGTGGCTTCTAGCATGGTGGCTTCAAATGAAGGTACTAGTTGTGGCTGTGTTTTCATTGTCTCTCTCAGATCTTAACTCTTTACTTTGTTAATCTCTATTTGGTTGTTGTAAAAAATAAAATAAAAAAACACCAAACTTGATTAGTTTGATCTTCATGTTACTATTTTTGTTGGAACTTAGAACAGAGAAGTAAATGATTTCTTCTAAGTTTTAACTTAATGTGTTTAGAGTTATCATCATGTAGATAAATGTCATTTCTTGTTTCTTGTGTGAATTTGGAAGTTTTGAGATTATTTAATTGATTTTCATCTTCATTATGATTTTATCTTGGATTTCCAAAATGTAACTTAAGATACAAGTATTATATAGTTGAGTTCACTTAAAATTTATACAAGTTCATTGCATATTCTCTTTGTACATGGTCAATGGGACAAACATGGATTAGATTTGGAAATTTATGATTGTTTCTCATAATTTTCGTAGCACATAATTCGTTGATGTACTTAGGTGTCTTTTTTTCATCTGACTGAATCCTTGAAGGTGTTGATACTTGTTGGTGAGTCACTTTTTAAGAACAAAAATATGAATGTGTACAATTGTGAATGCCAAAATGGATAAATATACAGCAAATTTGAGATCGGAACAATATTCGTCAGTATGCTCCTAACGCTAGAGTAATTAACATGTTTTTATTATGAAAATGATTTTTCTTGATAGTTTAAAGTACTTTTATAATGTAGCATATGCTCCCTAAAGCTGGTTATCTTGTTGGATCTTTTTGCCCCACCCTTGAGATTTTAAAGATTAGATCAATGATGTGAGTGAATAATTCAATCCAGGAAAATTTATGTTACACTCATTCAAAAAAATATTTCATTAATTTATGAGCATGTTTGCAATTTGATAGTGACATATTAGTGTGCTTTTTTATTAGGAGTAGCGTGCCTTTGTTAGCCGTGAACACGACATAGCACGAATAAACTGTCTCATAATAATTGAATCATTTGATTATTTCATTCGTATTAAAAAATATATTTAAGCGGTAGAAAAAATATAATTTTTATTAAATTATTTTTATTAACTATTTAGTGTATTATTAATATCATAAATATATAGTAAAAAATATTATATTAAAAAATATTAATTAAATAATAAAATTAATAAAAAAAAGTGCATTTGAAAATTAAAAATATTATTTATTTAAAATAAAATAATTTTTTTAATGAATAAATCACTTATTGTAAAACATGGAGTAATTATAATTTGAATGTCCCACATTGCCACGGCCACATCAAAAGATATCTTAACATTTTCACCCAACAGCAACTACACATAAAATATGTTAGCTTCAGCTTTATTAAAAGTAATTGTCAAGTCACAAAAAGTGCTTCTTGATTGAATTATATGACAGGGAACCATGTCTTACCCATTTGGCGGCACTTAATGTTTGTGGTTCTATTTTTTGATGAGATAAAATTGATTTTTGTAAAAATGATTTTAACTTCTATGAATGTAATTGAGTAGAATTAATTTTGTTTGTTAAAATTATTTTAATTAACAATTATGTTTTGTAGTTTATAAGTTTAAATATAATTTTTATATTGAAATTCATTTATTGTTAATTTATTTTTATGTTAATATATTTAAACATAAATTATTTTATTTTCAAATTATTTTTAATTAAATTTAATTTCTATTCTCATAAAACTAAACACACACTAAATTAAGACAAGAGTTAGGTGATAAATGTAAAGTGATGGATTGATTAATAATGTTGAAAACTTATATTTTTTTATCTCATGTGAGTCATGTTACCAATTAGAGTTATGATATTTATTGATCTCTTCTTAATTAAATATCGAATACTTAAGAGCGTTTGAGTAGAATTATTTGAGTTTCTTTTGATTTAACTAGATAACTTGAATTTGAATTTAGTCTTAAAAATACAATAACGTTGATATTTTTGAGAAAGACATTTTGTCATTTATTGTAGTCTTACATTTTTATTTTTGTTAGTATTTGGCTCGATGATTACTCATATATGTTGTTGTGGGAAGTGTTGACACCTAATTTTGTCCGCTTTTTATTTATTTATCTATTTATTTATTTTTTACTTTTTATTAAAAAAAAGGGAAATAATAATAATAAATGTATAGAAATATAAAAATAAAAATAAATAACTAGGGCTTTAAACTTTAAACAATCACATATGTTCTCAGTTTTTTGCCTCTAATTCCTGTTTAGACTCTTTTCTAAAAAATAAAAAAATTAAAAAATATATATAAAAATATATAAAAAGATAATTAAAAAAATAAATAAAGATACATAATTGAATGAAAGAAACTAAAAAGAAATGGATTGATGGTCATAAAAATCGGTATAATGAGGATCAATTGAATGGATTGATGGTCATAAAAATCGGTATAATGATCAATTAAAAGAAAAGAAACCAAAAAGAATGAGATTAATAGTAATAAAATGGTGATCAATTGGCAATTATTCCCTTGTCTTTTGTAACCTACACCCGAAAGGCCTATAAATAATCGATAGTAAGAATAGAAGAGGAGCACATTTTGAGAGCACATTTTGAGAGCACAAAAAATAGAAAGAAGAGAGAATAATAGGTAGAAGAGGAGCAGAGAATCTGGTCTTGGAAAATCAGTCCAGCGAAAAAACCATAGTAAGGTATCACTTTCTTATTGCTTCTCTAATTTCTCCTTATTAGTCTTTGTTTGTATTGCATCCCTTTAAAAAATATTCTTTTTTTTCTTTCTCTTTTTCTGTTTATGCAAAAATAAACTCGTATGTTAAGTTTTCATTTTTCTAAAGTTGTATGTTCCTAAAATTGTTTTCTTTGCAACACGAAATACTAAAAAAAAGTACAACTAATTGATGTTTATAAACCAATCAGCAAGAAACAAATTTCATCATATCATAATATTGAATTTATAGCTCATATCACGTTTTTATCAAAATAACAAAAAATCATAACAACAAATAAATAGTTTTCCCTTAGGATTAGAATTAATGGTCGCTGCCGCCGGATGAAATTCATCCTCACTCGCCGCACCACATCTCACCTCTATTTTCGTTATTAGTTTTTTTAACAAAAATTAGTTTTTTCTTTAAAACAAAAATAAAAAGATACAATCCGTGAACAAACATCTCATCTATTTTTTTCGTTATTATTATTATTATTATTATTATTATTATTATTATTATTATTATTATCATTATTATTATTATTATTATCACTATTACCATAATTACTATTATTATTATTATTATCACTATTATGTTGTTAATTTATTTTGATATGTATATATATAAAGTAAAATTAATAATAAAATCAGTCAACACATAAATATTTTCTACCCAAGAACTACGTGTGTTTTGATTTCTCCATTGCACCTGGGGATACGTAGGAGCAAGGTTTTTTCCTTGTCAAACCAAATTAATAAAAAAATATTTTTCCTTCTTTTATTAATGTAAATAATTTATTTATTTTTTAGTATTCTTTTTGGGGTAAAAATAAATGAATAAATAAATAGTTTGTATACAATTAATTATAGGGTAACCGTTTTAACGGGCATTGGTAATACTTTCCCTACTCGTAATCGACTTCCGAATCCGAATTTTTGGTTCAAAAATCATTATTTTAGGTTTTATCCAATTTTTCCTTTGAATAAAATAAAATTGGTGGCGACTGCTTTTTCGCGGACAAACCGGACGCGACAGCTGGCGACTTCACTGGGGACTTTTGAGAGTCAAGCCCAATATAATTAATTGTGTATAATTATTTCTTATTTATTGTTTTATTCATTACCCCTGTTGTTTTATTTATTTTGTTATATTGTGAATATAATTATAGGTGTCTTGTTAATTTATTTTCATTGTGATAATTTTTTTTATTTTTATTTATTTATTTTTCTATACACTACCCTAACACGACTCACACACTTATGAGTGGACTCTATACTCGGGCTGAGTGCAACCTAAGATAAGTTAGAGACTGTGTAATGATAATCTTCTGGATGTACATCCTGTTTGGTTGTCATGAAAGTCTCACCTAGAGTTGACCTTTTCTAGAATATTTCCATTTTAATAGTTTACCTATTAATTGGTTTAATATTCTAGAATTGAGTTGTGTGCTCTAGGAACCAATTTAGAACTATAGAGCCACCCATAGTAAAGTTTCACATTAAAAAAAAAATCATCAAATAAGAAAAGAACCATGTAGGACACATGAATATATGAAAAAAACCTACCCTATCTATATCTCATATTCATCATAATGCATTGCATAATCATGCATGTTTCATCTTTTATTTCATTTTACAACATGTTGTTTTTCTTATTCTCCTCATTTTTTAAGAAAAATTAATTGCATATTAGGAGGTAGTAAAATGTTTCAGTTAAATGCACAATCATTGCATTCATTTTTTTTTTTTACATTCGCATAACATTTTCCTTCAAGAAAAAATAAATAAAAA
>JBBPBQ010020321.1:15799061-15849474 GCA_037974755.1 Cicer yamashitae | reverse complement strand
AAGCCGGGAAAACGACTCGCACCCGAAGCCGAGAAAACGACCCGCATCTTGAAGCCGGGAAAACGACTCGCACCTAAAGCCGAGAAAACGACCCGCATGTTGAAGCCGGGAAAATGACTCGCACCCGAAGCCGAGAAAACGACCCGCATGTTGAAGCCGGGAAAACGACTCGCACCCTTCTAAAAAATTCTTTTCGGACAAAATTAGAGTTGTCATCTTTACTTATCTTTTACTTTGATTCTCAAGTAAATTCTAAGTAAAGAGGGGCAGCTGTTGACACCTAATTTTGTCCGGTTTTTATTTATTTATTTTTTACTTTTTATTAAAAAAAAAAGGGAAATAATAATAATAAATGTATAGAAATATAAAAATAAAAATAAATAATTAGGGCTTTAAACTTTAAACAATCACATATGTTCCCAGTTTTTTGCCTCTAATTCCTATTTAGACTCTTTTCTAAAAAATAAAAAATTAAAAAAATAAATATAAAAATATATAAAAAGATAATTAAAAAAATAAATAAAGATACATAATTGAATGAAAGAAACTGAAAAGAAATGGATTGATGGTCATAAAAATCGGTATAATGAGGATCAATTGAATGGATTGATGGTCATAAAAATCGGTATAATGATCATCAATTGAAAGAAAAGAAACCAAAAAGAATGATATTAATAGTAATAAAATGGTGATCAATTGGCAATTATTCCCTTGTCTTTTGTAACCTACACCCGAAAAGCCTATAAATAATCGATAGTAAGAATAGAAGAGGAGCACATTTTGAGAGCACAAAAAATAGAAAGAAGAGAGAATAATAGGTAGAAGAGGAGCAGAGAATCTGGTCTTGGAAAATCAGTCCAGCAAAAAAACCATAGTAAGGTATCACTTTCTTATTGCTTCTCTAATTTCTCCTTATTAGTCTTTGTTTGTATTGCATCCCTTTAAAAAATATTCTTTTTTTTCTTTCTCTTTTTCTGTTTATGCAAAAATAAACTCGTATGTTAAGTTTTCATTTTTCTAAAGTTGTATGTTCCTAAAATTGTTTTCTTTGCAACACGAAATACTAAAAAAAAATACAACTAATTGATGTTTATAAACCAATCACCAAGAAACAAATTTCACCATATCATAATATTGAATTTATAGCTCATATCACGTTTTTATCAAAATAACAAAAAATCATAACAACAAATAAATAGTTTTCCCTTAGGATTAGAATTAATGGTCGCTGCCGCCGGATGAAATTCATCCTCGCTCGCCGCACCACATCTCACCTCTATTTTCGTTATTAGTTTTTTTAACAAAAATTAGTTTTTGCTTTAAAACAAAAATAAAAAGATACAATCCGTGAACAAACATCTCATCTATTTTTTCGTTATTATTATTATTATTATTATTATTATTATTATTATTATTATTATTATTATTATTATTATTATCACTATTACCATTATTACTATTATTATTATTATCACTATTATGTTGTTAATTTATTTTGATATGTATATATATAAAGTAAAATTAATAATAAAATCAGTCAACACATAAATATTTTCTACCCAAGAACTACGTGTGTTTTGATTTCTCCATTGCACCTAGGGATACGTAGGAGCAAGGTTTTTTCCTTTTCAAACCAAATTAATAAAAAAATATTTTTCCTTCTTTTATTAATGTAAATAATTTATTTATTTTTTAGTATTCTTTTTGGGGTAAAAATAAATGAATAAATAAATAGTTTGTATACAATTAATTATAGGGTAACCGTTTTAACGGACGTTGTAGGGTGGTAATACTTTCCCTACTCGTAATCGACTTCCGAATCCGAATTTTTGGTTCAAAAATCATTATTTTAGGTTTTATCCAATTTTTCCTTTGAATAAAATAAAATTGGTGGCGACTCCTTTTTTGCGGACAAACCGGACGCGACAGGAAGGATATGTAATATCACTAATTGTACTAAAACATCCAATCTCAATTATAAAAAGTTTCTTGATAAAATTATTTTCAAATATTGTTATTCCACAAATGAGCCAACAAAAATATATGTAAGGAGAGAAACATAGGAAGATATAATATTATTATTATTATTATTATTATTATTATTATTATTATTATTATTATTATTATTATTATATAATAGCATAAAAATTTTATAACTCCGTTATCTTTCTTTAGTGAAAACACTGTTTTTTGAAGAGGATAAGGTTCTTCTTTTTTGGTTAGGTGCTTTGCTTTATATTTCCACTTTCAGTGATAATAACCCTATTTGATGGTTACTTCAAAAAAAAAAATAAAAAACTCTTTTTTTTGTCAGTGGGATATTGATCCAATTCTCTATATTTGTTTACTTTTATCGGATTTTAATTTTTAATAATATAAAATTTTCGATAATGTACTATTAAAGGGCAGATAGATAAAATCATTGATGATTATTAGATTGCAAGATACACCTGTTCAAAGACGGCTAAGACAAGATACTATAGGTCCAAAACTAACAAAACACCCCACCAGTACCTTTCCCCGCCCCAAAACACGTGAAAATACTATTTTACTCTTTTTACTATATATAACAACTTGAAATTTTGTTAATTTTCATTTTTTACTCCCACACATTCGAAAATTTAGCAACCATTTTTTCACAATTTTCGAAACTTTGGTTGATTATCAAACTTTCAAAATACAAAGTGAGTTAACTTTCAAAAAATTTATTAAATTTGAAATTTTTGAAATGTATTTGTAAAAAAATTTCGAACCTTTCATCTTTAACAAAATTTTCGAAATAGATATTTTTGAAACTTTCAAATTTTCGAAATAAGGACATTTTGAAAGTTTCAAAAACCAAAGTTCTGAAACATAATTATACATTTTGAAAATTTTGAAAGTTTCAAAAATTTTCAATTTTTTACTCAAATTTTTGAAATGTAAATTTTATTTCAAATTAATTAAATTTTTAATTTTAAATATTGTATTTATATTATAAATATTAATTAAATTTAGTATATTTTTTCAAATAAGGTATGAGTAGAGTTGATGATGAAGTTCCTGTTACACCGACCATAGATTCTATAGATAAATTCACGATTGATCGAGTAATTTTAATTATAATTGATATTATAAGTTTTGGTTTTTAATATATACACATATATTGATGTTTTATTTGAAATATATTTTGTAGATATTTTCCTCTCAAGAAGTTGTATTCGAATGGGAAAAAACTATTGGAAGACAAAATTGAATAATAATTGCTACCCTTAGATCAGATGCAACCACCAGAGAGAGAGGAAGAAAAGACAAATTAATTTTAGGATGCGAAAGCGATGGAAGATATAAATCAAAATCAATAGTAACTTGTTCTCACAAGTAAAATTGTCCATTCAAACTCACATGTATACCGTTGAGTATCGGTGAATGATGGAAAATTAATGTTCGATGTGGAACACAAAATCACGATTTAGAGGATACTTTATACGGTCATTCATATTTGGGACGTTTAAATGAATATGAGAGAAATTTGTTATTGACATGACAAAGGATAAGCTTTAACCAAGATGTATAAAGCAACGAGTACTTATCATCTTTGAGAGGTTCGTATACAGAAGTGCAGCATCTATTGAAGTTAATACAAAATGAAAATTATGTGCATTGGACAAGAAGACTAGAGGATTCAAATGTTTTGAGAGACATATTTTGGACGTATTCTGATTGTATAAAATTGTTGAACATGTTTCATTTTTTTCATATGTGATACCACATACAAAACAAATAGATATCAGCTACCATTGCTCGAAATTGTTGGGGTAACATCTACTAGGTTGACATTTTCTGTTGCATTTGCGTACTTGGAACAAGAGCAGCAAGAAAACTTCATCTAGGCATTTGAAAAGGTAAGCCAGTTGTTCGTCTCTGAGAATTTAATTTCTAAAGTTATTGTGATCGATAGAGATTTTGCCATGATGAATGCTATTGGTGTTGTATTTCCTACTTCAATTAATTTGCTATGTTGTTTTCATATTGAAAAAAATGTTGCGGAAAAATGCAAATAATATGTGAAAAGGGATAGACAAGATGAGATAATGGATTTATGGGGAAAAAAAATTAAATTTAACTAGTGTGGAGGAGTATAATCGGCACTTGCAACACTTTGAGCTAGTGCATGCCGATATTATCATTTTTGTTGATTATGTTAAAGATTAATGGTTAACACCTTACAAAGAAAGATTTGTTTGGGCTTGGACCAATAGAGTGATGCATTTAAAGTATACAACGACTAACTTGTACTTTTAAATTATGATTTGTTTTAGAAATATGATTGAGTAATTTATGTGATTTGTTTTAATTTGTATTATTTAATTTATTTGTAGAGTTGAGTATACTCATTGGAGATTCAAAAACATGTTGCAAACTAGTAATGAAGACTTGTGTAAAGTAGGGATCAAGTTAGAGTTGAACTTTTAATCATTTACTTATAGAATAGAATTTAAGTATTGATGTTCGAAAATCCATACAAAATATTGATAATACAAAATATATTTATCATACATAACATAATCTGTTAATAGTCTCCCGGGAACATACGAAGTGACTCACTTAATATCACATGAACTTCACCTTATGGATTTACCATTTGTATGGCCCTTTGTAAAAGCTCAAAGGCTCTTCGATCTCGTGCCGAAGATGGACCAACTTGTGCAGAAGATGATGGAACATGTGGATCAACATGTGGAGCATTAGGTGGACTAGTAGGTCGAGCATCAGAAGATGTGAAACATTTACGTACCAGACATAATAGTCCTCAGAGACCTCACCACAAAACGTCACTAGAGGTGATAGACTCTATAGGGTCGTTATACATACTCTCATAATATTCTGTCACTCCCAATCTATAGTATCAGCACTAGAGGAATGTCACGCGGAATGCACTGATTGCAAACAAATTGTCGAAAAATCACTCGGGTAGATATGAGACTAAAACTCCACCCCAACGAAGGTAGCCGGAGAACATCGGCGTTGCTTCAAAAGGATGATTAGTTCGGTCATCATGTGTAAACAATACATCATCAAGAAAAATAGCATCAAGTCTCCGTTGATATGTTAGCATCCCACCTTCAACAATGTATTTTGCAGTCCACTTACGAGCTCTTGGAATATGCTCAGGAACCGTGTCATTATCGCCTCGCTTACAGATGTTAGGAAAGTTCTTGTAAATTCAGCACTGCACCAAAAATAAAAGACATTTTAGTAAATTAAAAATACGACTTAATAAATTAATAACATAACTTAATAAATTAATAACATAACTTAATATGTGTCATATACCTATAATAGGGTTGTATATCCTTCCAACTGCCTAGTGTCTTGAGCAGCTCCATCTCCCAGGTTTTCATATAGCACAACTAATACAGTTGTACCCCATGCTTAGTCCCAACAATGCTCTAAATCAATGAACAAACTAATATATTTTGCCTCCACACGAGTGTGAGACTTGTCGGCAAAAATAGTGTTTGTCAACTAAGTTCAAGAGGTACGTTCTAGCAGTACACTCAAACATGTTAGTTTGAATGAGACGTTTATATAAATCGCTAACCGTTGTAGTCTATATTGTGCACATTTATTAAAATTTATTTTAGCAGCTGCTTCCTCGAAGGTTGTTCCGAGCAGCGCATGTGCAACAATCACAACATTATTAGTGTTGATATATATTGGTGCATCGAAGAACTTACCACAGGGAGGAATGTGAAGAAGAGTTGTGACAACACCCAGTATGATCTTCATCTCTCCAAATGGCATATGAAACGAGTTGGTCTCTCTATGCCACTTTTCTACAAAGACAGATATGAGACCAGCGTCGACCATCGTCAAATAAGCTGAAGACAGATGTAGCAATTCATATTCTTGAATCCAATGTTGTACAATATTTGGTACAAATATGTCAGCAAACTTCTTCAGTTTCAAGCCATGTGTGATCATATTCAACGAGCCACGATCCTACGAGTAATTAAAAAATATAACAATAAAATAATATACTAAATTTCATTACAAAAATATACTTAATATAATATATACTTATTCTTAATTGAAAAATTAATTAGTTAAAATATAACTCTCCTTCTCATATCCTCCGAGCCACATAGTGTTCATACTATATCAATACTAATGTCACCAATGGTCCTTTAGGGAATCCACGTTCTGCTCCTTAGCTACCTCATAATCCATTTATTCAGGCTCTTGAACATCCTATTCAGACTCCTTAACATCATCGCCAAGGCCATGAGACCTAAAACCATGTCTACAACAATGTTGACGACATGGACGGTTAGCTTCATTGATCTAGCGATATGATATTGTGGGTGGAACTTTATCGCCTCTGTTGGTGACCATGGTACGAGTTTTACAAAAATTATGTAATTGACTAGAGTTGGTTGTAACATTTGGACAATGTTTTCGAGTATGACCAGTTAACCGACATAGTCCGCATTTTCTTGGCACTTTTTCTCTAACGTCCATTTCAGTTCTAATACGAGTACTATATGAATGACCTTTTTTAATTTTCGGCATTTCAGGATTGTGATACATATGAACTGAAATGCAGAGAATTAAAAAAGGTCGTCCAAATAGTACCCGTATCAGAACTGAAATGGACATTAGAGAAAAAGTGCCAAGAAAATATGGACTATGTCGATTAACTGGTCATACTCGAAAATATTGTCCAAATGTTATAGGCAACTCTAGTCAATCTACGTAAGTTTTGTAAAATTTGTGTTGTTGTTTTTTTAGGAATGAATTATATTAATTATATATATATATATATATATTGTTAATTTAAAATAAAAATTTAATGTAAAAAAAAAAATCCTTAAGGAAGTCACCATTTGCAAAGGCGACTTGTAACTAAGAAAAAAAAAGTGTATCTTGGTATATAACTTTCAAAAATGAGTAATTTGGTAATTTTTATTTAAATAAGGGTCATTTAAAAAATCCCTATATTACAATCTTCGAATGTTTTAAAATATCTATAATTAAAAAAATTGGAAATTTTCAAAAATTTTGAATATTTTAAAACCTTCGGATGTTTTTAAAATTTTAGTGTTGGAAAGTTTCGAATATTTAAAAACCAGATTTTCGAAAGTTTCAAATATTTGAAATGTTCGAAGGTTTAAAAAGTATAAACTCTAGAATTTTTCTATTTTAAAGGTTTCAATTTCATCTAAACTTTTGAAATTTATGGAATTTTCCTATTTCAAAAATTTCGTATTGCTTGAAAGTTTTGAATTTTTTTTTAAAAAAACTAGAAATTATGTTTTAGAACTTTTCAAAGATTCGAAAATGCTGGGATTTTGTCAAAGTTTCGAAAGTGTGAGTAAACAAAAAAATTCAAGTTTATATATATAGTAAAAATGGTAAAATAGTCTTTTCTCGTTTCTTGGGAGAGTGGTAAGTATAAGTGGGGGGTGGTAAGTAGAATCCTCCAAGATGCACCTTCTTTTCTGTCCATTAATTTTTTCCAATGATGACCTAGACTTTCTGGGCGGTTTCTGTGGCGATCTGACAGACTCGGTCGAAATTCGTATGTTTTCGACCAGATGATGGCTGATGTTCGAATTTCGGCCTGAGATCCGAAACGCAGTGATAAATTTAGAAGAAGAATGTTACAAAAGTCTCTTGGTCCTCGCCTCCATGATGGCAAATATTATTATTGAAAATTTGGATGAAATTATATTATTTAGTATTGTTATTTTTATTTCAATTACAAAATTTTAATTCAAAATTAAATTAGAATTAGTTTAGATTTGTTTTGTTGTGATGAATTTAAGGATTAGATTAAATTTGATTTAAAATTTAAATTAAAATCAGATCAAATCTGATTCAAATTCGAAATTATGATTAAATTCAATTAGTTAATTAGGTAAACAAGTATAAAATTGTAAATGAAAAAAGTTAAATGAAAGATATATCAAAACTTTTAAGCATCAAATTAGAAGAAAATAAAAACATCAAAATTAGTATCCCTAAAAAACTGTTACTTCGTTTAATTTTTTTTACAAAATATATAACTTTTAATATATATCAGAATCATTGTCACTTTTAAAAAACAAAATAAAAATCATATCGACTGTTTCCAAATTATTAAACTAGACTATATATTTATAACAATAACTAATATTCTAATATATAATTCAATAAAATTATTTCACACACATTAAGTTCTTTATTATTTGTCTTATTGGTAGAAAAAAAATCTTAAACAACACTAAAATGAATATAGAGGGAGTAGTTAATTAATTTATTTATTTTTTTATGGAGTACCTCTACAAAAAATAATCATGTTCCAAATACTTTCGCACACTAAATGTTAAAACCTCTCCTTACTGAGATTTAAAGGCTAACCCATTTGACTAAACTTAAGTTTATTGGTGTAAATTTACTCTTATTTCCAATACATCGGGGGCCTTTTATGTACAATAACTTTCAAAGGGCCTTTTATGTACAATAACTTTCAAAGAGGATTTATGCTAATAACATGCATGTAAAATTTTGGATTGCTGAAAGATATACAATCAAGTAAACCTAAAAATTTAACAAAAGAAGTAAAGAACATAGAAAAAATGTATCAAAAAGAAAATAGACAAAAAAGGAAGGAAGCATATAAGATATGACACTGTGATCTAAGCATTTGAACTCCCATTAGAGGTAGTTCAATTTTAATTTAATCAGCAAAACAAAATGCAGTCTCAGTTTATCAGAAGTGTTAACAACTAGGCATATCACAACGATGCTTGGTATAGAATGATTGAGAGGGTTGGTTAGCATACATATATAAGATTTTTTATTTTATCCACACATTTACTTGTAGGCCCCATTTGGTTGAAAAAATGGGTTTGCAATCTCATATGTACCATCAATTGAAGACACAAGCATGACAATAGTTCCTCTACAAACCTGTATTATAACAAAATCAATAAAATTCCATGTAAATGTTTGTTTAAGTTGTGTTGTGTAGCTTCAAACTTGTAGAAAATTCTTTTCAATACATGGATACTCTTAATAAATATGCAACACCGACACGACGACAGCAGCAATGAGCTAAATGTTCATGATCCCAAGATACCTTGATATCATATCTCCACCAAAAATCTTAAGGCAATAGGTATATGGGTTACCTCTCTTACATAGTCAACATTTCCTTCGTTCCTAGTCAATGTAAGACTAACCACTCACACTTGAATTCTAACAGTCTCCCTCTCAAGTGTGAATCACCCACAATACTAGACTTGATCCACACTAGGATCTCCCACTCTCGCTCCCCCACCAAGCCGAACCATAGCTCTGATGCCACTAGTTAGAACAACAACACGATCTTAAAAAAATAAAGAAAGAAATCGCAAATAGGAACTCAAGACAATTGGTAACGAAGTTCGACCAATGATGCCTACGTCTCTAACTACAGAGCAACTATAGTTTATTTTATTAAATGATTGACTTAGGGTTTATAGAGTATAAGTTGTGCTTAAATAGTAATAATAAGGTTCATATTACAACAATACATTTGAACCATAACACCGGGAGCTATTGCTCCCTACACACCATTTGCCCCATACAACAATCAGTTGTGCCAAACCGCTCACTTGATACTACCTATGAACCACAATCAACAATCTCCACCTTGATGAATATCAAACCCCTATGAAGATTTAATGCATGACGCTTACATATAGGCAATTGGGAGGTACAACTCCTCCTTGACATTGAGAAACATGTAACAAGTCCAAGCAATACTTGAACTTGTCACTAGTGATTGGCTTGGTCAACATGTCAACTGTATTCTCTGAAGTATGAACATTTTTCAAGTAACATTTATCCAGATGGAAGTAACTCTTTAATCTTGTGAAACCCCATATCAATATGTTTGTTCATGACGTGATACACCTAATTCTTTGTCAAATAAATTGAACTCTAATTATCACGATGCAACCAAACTCCACCATGCTCAACACTCAATTCCTTCACTAATCCTGTAAGTCATAAAGTCTCTTTGACAACCTCAACTACTGTCATGTACTATGCTTCAGTTGTAGATATATATAGCCATTATGGATTGAACTGATGATTTCCATCAAATAGGTCCTCCTGCAAGGATAAAGACATATTATGTTGTACACCTTCTATAATCCATCTCACATGCATAATTAGAATCACCATATCCTACAACTCAAGAATCATCATGTCCTCTGCTAAACATGATACCATGGCCTCTTATACCCTTCAAGTACTTGAAAATTCACTTGATTGCTTCATAAAGAAAATACCATGGATTTTAGTGATGAATATAAGTGGAAAACAATATAAAAGAAAAGCTTAATCACGAAATTGGTCATCCTATTTTAAAATCTGTCAGTTTTGGTTATTCATTTTAATTTTTTAACTAAAAAATAGCGATGTGACATGCATTAAATAATGTGACCTATAATACGATGATGTAAAATGATTAACATCCATAAAATTATCTAAAAACTTTACTTTCAACTTTGGAAATTTTTATAATTTAATTAATGACATATGAATAATTAATGAATCTAGATGATTCTATATCATGAAATTGTATGTCACATCATTTAAAATATGTCAAATTGTTATCTTTTAGTTCAAAAATCTGAGAGAGACCAAAACTGTCGATTTTTAAAATAGAGGGACCAATTTCATGAAAATAGAGGGATTAAAATTGTAATTAAACTTAAAAGAAATAAATAAAGATGTTATTATGTTTATAAACATTTAACCATTCAATTCTATCTTTAAGGTTAAGAAACTAAATAGTTGTTTTGCAAAGGGCATTGTCAACCCCTTTCTCAAGCACAAGTGTGAGAAATCAATCACCATTATGGAAACAAAACATAGTTGGACTCTTGTAAACATATTTTACCAATTGTAGGACTAGTCTGTATCAGATGATAAGAGATATCAAATTACATCATCAAAATGACTGAGTTGAATACACTTTACTTGAAACGAAAGGCTTAACATGTATGCAAATATGTATAATGTTTAAGAGAGAGAGAGAGGTACCAGTGGGTTGAAACGAGAACAGTCTGTAAACAAGGCTTTGTTTTTTTAGACAACTGGGTTTCTTCGTGATTATTAAAGATATTTTAGTTTTTATAAAATAAATAAATACCCAAATTCATCTCAAAACAAAAAAAATAGAAAACTCATTTAATCCTCAAAGTCTTGAAATAAGTGGCTAAGAACAACTCAATTGAAGTATCAAATTTCATTTTTGATCGAAACAATCATAGATAATTCGTTAGCATAAATGTTGATTTGAGCGATGATGTGTCCCAAACATAAAATTGCATGTATGGATAATGGGGTTAAGCACTAAAGTAACATTCAAATCAATTTTTTTTCTCCATTAAAATTCAAAATCTATAAATTTAAAACTTCATCTTCTTCTCTAAATTTCTTCTTTCCTAACCAAATTTTCCCCCAAATTTTTCAATTATCCAATTTTAAGTTTTCTACTAGTATTAGACCACCTCCTATTAGATCTAAGTATGATATGTAAAAAAAGTTGCAAGAAAAATGTAACAACTATCTATCACTTTCATTGTATTTGTAATGTTGGATCACTTATTGATATGCAGTACAAAATTTATGGTATAAATGGATTTGGTGTATTGGATGACCCAACTTTTTCATAGTCAACCGATACAAATCATATAGCCGCACTTTTGATCCTAGGAAGGTATTAAGGAATAAAGATTTACAAAGAAAGTGAAATAGATTCTAGTTTGAATATCAAAGAAAACACATAATGAATTTTATTTTCTTTCTTGTGTGTAAAGTCATGAAAAAATAAAACACCATTTAAAACTTAGTAGTCTAATACAATGTGTTTTGAACATCACAATTATCTACTTTTAATATTATAAAGTAATTCTATTCATCATTCCCCTTTTTAAATTTGTCAAATATTCAACTTTGAAGTTTGAACCAAGAATTGAGAACACCTACTTGATTCTCTCCTATTTTATTTTTCGTAGTATTGATTTCTAACCATGGAAGTGGTAAGTGATAATATATTAACTTCTCATTCAAAAGAATAGGAACATGAGGAAAAAAAAATCCTTAAGCTTGAAGAATATTTAATGCATAATTTTTTTTTGGGATATATCTATCATTTTAGCTATTAACTACATCACCAAACAACTAATACACGTGCCTTTAAATTTGGAACACGTCGTGACTAAATGAATGATGTGGAAACTATTATAACAACACACTATATTATCGATGATCAAAATTGTGCTTCACCCCAAAGAAAAATGATAAAGAAATGCATCTAATTTAAAAGAAAATGATACTTATATCTATAACATAGCGCTACACCATTTCAGTGTATCCTTTTTTACTTTTAAAATTACCCTTCACCTGTTTCTCAAGTTTAATAAGCAACTACCTCAAATTCAATTTTGTTATCCGTAATAATATACACACGTTAGAAGTTAGAACAATAAGAGATGAGTGTTGATTTAGAAGAAAAAAAATATTATGTGTTGTCAATGTAAATCAATTGTATGGAAAAATTATTACTCTGTGTCAAGTGTCTCTATAAAATGGATTAGTAAACACATGATCATTATTATTAGAATAATGTTAGAGACATATTATTTGATAGACACGTATCAACAAAACCCTCTTTATTTATTAAAATTTATGTAACTCCCAATAAACTTACATGAGATCAGGGCCAGCACAACATATTATGAGACCTTGAGCGAAATTATCAGACGGGGCCTTTTTAAAGTTAATAAATAAATTATTAATATTTTTATTTAAAATTGATCTTTCGTACTTTTTTTGATACAAAATCATTTATCAAATTATTGTAATCGATTTCGTTTAACAATTCTTTTTCAATCGATAATAAAGCTAATTCATTTAATTTTTCTTGCGACATTGTTGATCTTAGATAAGATTTAATTAATTTGAGTTTCGAAAAGCTTCTTTCTGCTGAAGCGACAGTTACATGAATTGTTAACATTATTCTATAAGCAATATATGTATTTGGAAAAGAATCTAACCTTCTTATATAACTAAGTATGTCAATTGGTGTATCATTTTCTACTCCAATATTTTCAATTTTAGTTTTTTTGGTTGTTTTGATAAATTTATCTATAGCTCCCTTTTGCGATTCAATAAAAGTTTTAGTTCTTTTCCTTTTTTGTAATTTTGCATAACCTGATTCATATTTTTGAGTTGACATTTATATATAAGAAAATAGAAGCAACATAGATTCGACAAACACAAATTCAACAAGATTAAAGTCTAAAGATAAAATATTAGAACAATAGAACCTGATCGGTAAGATACTATTTGAAATAAAAATTTCTTCTAGTTTCTGCTCCAGCCAAATATATAGAAATGGTTGATCTCTGCTACAATTGAAAAAAAGACTAATAATTTAGAATATAAATATTTATTTAATACTTAACAGATTACAGATGAAAAAAAAATGAATAAATTAAAAACACATATCTTAATATATTTTGCCCACTGACAAGAGCTACTCACACAATGAAAATTCAAAACGAAAAATAAAATCAAAGCAAGGAACAAGGAAGTAGGGTCAAGGGTGAAAAAACTTTTTGTCGTGTTGATAGAAAAGTTTCAGACGAACGATTCTAAGAGACATTTTTAGTAAAAAACAATGTCTTTAATATAAGATGGTTTTTAGTGAAAAGAAAAACATTTAATATTAAAAGATTCTTCCAACACTATAGTATCCCCATCCTCATAAATAGTTGCATCAATTTTAATTTGCTAATAGTACAATCAACACACTAACACATGTATCAATTCAAATGATGATTACGCAAAAAATTGAAAATTAAAAATTTTTTGGAGGCCTTTTTTGTTTCTGCATATGGTTAAAGAGTTTTGATAATACATTATTGGGCCTCTATACCGTATAAAAATTAAAGTAAAAAAATTATTTTTTAGCGAGGCCTAAAGCAAGGGTTTTAGGCGCATCTCCCTTGGGCCGGCTCGGATGAGATCCAAATTTTAGCCAATAAAAGAGTTCATTAAAATATGTGTAGTTTTAGTTTGAGGGTAAGACCACTAAATCAACCGTTTCAGACTTTAGTAAAATTTTACTTCATCAAAGGCCTAAAAAAAAAATTTACTTAATAAAAAGATATTATATTTTAATATTTTTAAATTTAAAACATATAATTTTTTTTTCTAAATTTAATATTGTTTCAACAATATTAAATCAATTGAAAAAGAAATATTACATGACATCAATTATATTAATTTAGTGATGTCATGTTAAAATTTAAAAAATTCGCTTTAGACCTCATATTAAAATTCGTTTTAAACCTCCACATCTATTTAAGGGAAAAATAGATGGGTGAATAGGCAATTTGAACTTTTAAATTTTACAAATTAACAAATACATCTATGAAGTTATAAAATAATAATTACAATAATCGTTATTTAAATTTTTATTGTCAGTGTTTATAATATGACATATAATTGTATATTTGACTCGCTACATTGATTTCATATTAATGTCATCATAATATAGACTAATTTTCAGTTGAAATTTTGATTTTTCATAGATAAATTTATTCATACACAATTATAATTACTTACAAATCTATTTAAAATAACAAAATTTTATCCAAAAATTTATCATCAGAAAATTGATATTAATATATCACATTAAAATATCTAAATATATAATATTTTAATTAATATTTTATAATTTTAAAAATATATTTGTGAATTTGCAAAATCTAGAATTTAATTTGACTGCGGTCAATTTCAAAAAACAATTTCGATATTCATCCTCAAAATAATAGAAATAGACAAAAATGTGAATGAGTGATTGAAGTTACGCGTTTACATTCTAAACTGCGAACCATATGCAATTTTCTTCTTATAGGCAAACTAGAAACTACTCTTTCACACTATAAACGACATCGTCGTTGATGGCTACTGACAAGTCGGTGCTAGCGTTGATCAGAGCCGCGAGGCCAACCTTCCGCAACCAAAACGACAAAATCGCCTTTGTCGTTCATTCCTCTTTTCTCGCTTCCGGTTATATCCTCACCGCCACCGGTCCCTTAGCCCTCTCCGATACTTCACTTTCCAATCCCTCCAATGGTAACCCAAAAAAAATTTAATTTTCAAAATATAAAATTTCCTTTTTTCTTCAAATTTTTTGCTGAATTGTTCGATATTTATTTTTGTGTGTAGATGAGGTATCTGTTGATCATTGGAACGAACTAAACGACGAGTATGCGTTTGTTTACTTTAACCCAGAAAAGGGTTCGAAGAAAGTGCTTGTTAAGTGCCTTGTGATGAACGAGAAATTGCTCGTTCATGCTTTGTCTGCAGGGTTTTCGGAGCCTCTACATCTTGAGATTAAGTAATTAGTTTTTTTTTTTTCCTTCATTTCTAGTTGAAAATGTTTGATTGTTTTAATGTTCTGTTTTGATAAGTTTGGATTTTTGAAGCTGGGCTTTCTTTCTTTTCTTGAATTCTGCTAATTTGGGAAATGGGGGTATTGAATGTTTTTTTTGGGTTATGTCGTAATTGATTTGGTTTTCTTCTTTTTGATGTTTTGTGTTTATATGTTTGGATTTTGGCAACTGGATTTTCTTTGTTGGGTTTAATTATGCTAATATGGATAATGGGTATATTGAGGTTTTTTTTCTTATGCTGTAAATGATTTTTTTTGGGGATGAAAATTTTGGAATTTTGGTAACTGGGTTTTCTTTGTTGGGTTGAATTGTGAAAATGTGCTTATTATCTGTAGTATCTAAGGAGCTAATAAAAACTTTGAGTTTTGTTGGAATTTTTTGACTCGGTTTTGTGTAGAATTGTGCTCACTTTGGGATGGGTTTTGGGTGTGTTTCTATATGTGCAGTGTTGGGGACTATTCTGGAGAGGATGGAGGTAACAATTTTTCTCAGCAGTTCAAGAATTTGGACAAGCTTGTGAAGAGAATAGATGCGGATATTTTGTCAAAATTAGATGGTTCTGCCAAAGCCAGCTTGTCAACTAAAAGGTAAAAATTTGGATTTTGTGAACTCTGTTCTTTTCAGTTTTCAATATAATATGGGAGTGCAAAACCTTATATAATTCTTTCGGAGGACATGCTTGAAATTTTTGAATTGGGCCATTATATAATCATTGATTTATAAGAGTTAAAAACTTTTATGCTGATAGTGAATAGAAATGATCTGTTTAAAGCTTTTGATTATCGTTCAATCATGCGTGCATGAATGAGTGATGGTGTAAAAAGGCTTCTATACTGGCAGTGGCAATGAAAATTAAATCTCATGTGATTTTCTTAGATAATGTTTGTTATCAGCATTAGCAATGAAGTACATACACAACAGACACCAAACACGGACATAACACTAGCTTTCCAATACATTCATATAAGCCCCATTTAACCTCAGTATTAGGTGTAAATCCAAGAGCACACTAATATTGAGGGTTAAGATAAAATATTGCAGCATGCAAATGCCTATGGACTTCTTTTCCTCGTCTTTCATCAATTGTGTTCCATAGAGACAGATAACTAAAGAGTGGGATAAATTTCATTAGTTTTCAGTTTTCATTTTTAAATCCGAGACAAAACAAATGGAAATAATTAGAAGCATCTTCTTTTCTTCACACCATTGAAATTTTTTGTATATCCTCTTTTGCTTGGTCCATTGCCTCACAAATGATCCCAATCCCATAGCTAGTTTTTGATCCGAGTTGACCGAGCAAAACACTTTGATAAGAGCTTCAAAAAAAATCACAATGCTCTTCCTCTTGGTCGAAAACCATCTCCTTGATGACTTTCCCACAATCCCATCCCTTTTCCGTGCAAAGTGGCTGGACTTTCATCCCTTACATATCCACATTCTTACCAAAGCATCCTTGAGCTCAAGCAAACACTCTAAAGTTAGATAAGATGTGGCAAAGCAAGTAAGGCCCAGTCTCACTAGATCTATCTCGTTTTGTGAAGTGTTGCATAAGTATAATGTGAGAAACCTTGGAATAAATATTGGTTGTAATTTTCCTACTCTTAGGAATATTTTCTTGATGGGTGAGAATCTTCCCAACTTCTTCTACAATCAAATCAATTCAATGTGCTGTACAAGATGTCCAATATAAGCTTTTTAATTCTGATGTAAGGCTGGGTTCAATTCTGATGTTATAGTTTTACGAAAAACTATAATAGTAAAGCCGGGTTCAATTATGATGCATAGTTTTACTACAAACTACTGTAGTAAAACTATACAAAATAGGTACAGTACATCAAAAGAACTAAGAAGGATATCACGTTCGATTCGGGGCGGGAAAAATTAGTTTTTTAATTGGACACCTAAATGAGGTGTTTGACATGTATCGTATGTGTGTCGGTTGAAGGATCTTTGAGCATCTTTTTGTTGTTATTATAAAAATGTTGTATTAGAAAATCTGGCCCTTGTATGTATTTTATGAGTGCAATGGACATGCACTGTCAGGGTAAAAGAGTTTTACATTGACAACCAATAGGAATTGTCTATTTATCATGTTATACCATTAAAGTGGGGTGGAGTGGGATGCTTTGGCGGAAATCAAGATTGCTATCGGGTGTCAGTGTAAAATTGTTTGACACTGACAGTGCATGTCCCTTTTTCTCGTATTTTATTTGGGATAGTTAATTAGTTATGTTGCACCATGTCACAATCCATTATATTTTTTTGTGAACTGAGACAATATTTGCAAAATTGTTTTTGTTTCCTTAACAGCTCAGAAACTAGTGACAGAACACAACCAGAGACATCTGAACCTGTTCCTGGATTTCATGAACCTTATGGTCTTCCAGATCATCACCCTGGGTAAGAAAATCCTAATTCCTATTGCTATTTTAGTTTCACTATGTTACATTTTGATGCTGCTCAGTGGTCTGATTGTCAAATATGATTTTACACAGTATTTCCCACTTTCTGTTGCAATTTTTCCAAAAATTTCTCTTTAGTTCTTTCGATTGAACGTGCGTTTCTGATTTCCTAAGTCTAGAAAAAATTGGCAAACATCAGGGTGTTACATAGTTGATGGTCCATGCGGAGAAAGTAAAAATGCAATATATGTGTGTTTCTGGCCGGGTGGTGGGATATTTAGTCCGGGTGGCCGGGTTTAGTGTTACATAGTTGATGGATAGGAATTTATATGTGTGATTTTAATTATGATGTTCTATATATGGTTACCTCTTGCCTACCCTGCTAGAGATTTAAAAATTGAAAAGTTCTTCACAGAATAAAAGAAAAAGAAAATATTGTTAAATATGATATTATATTTATATTTCTTGATCAAAGGTGGACTTCTTTACTCACCGAAAAAAAGAAAAAGAAGAAACTGTTTTTGCTTATTCTTCTTGTAAGTGACATACTTATCAGCTTTGATGGAATTATTGTGTGCCATGCTGTCTTTATGATCCTTTCTAATTTTTTCTGTATGTAATAAGTGCTTTCAGCTTCTGTACTAATTCATCGAGTTTTATTATTTTGTTGTGTTTGTACAGAATCATTTTCCCTCCAGTTTCCATTGGTTCTGGCAGTGATCTTCTTCCAGGGCCTGCTGCCGGTGTGTATCCTTCAAGGTAAAACCCCAAATTACATTTTTTTTTGTCTCTTACGACAATTGTAAATTCCTGTTTTAACAATTCTTATATCCTTCGAAATGTTCCCTACTGGATTTCAGGGGCGATCACGACTTTGGAGGTAGCATGCTCGTAGGTAAGTTTAACAATTTCCAATTTAGTTTATATGTAAGCATGCATTATTAATGTTTAACCAAAATTTTTGATGCTGAGTTCGATACTTGAAAGCAGGGCCTAATGACCCCCATTGGTTTGGTGGTATCGGTGGAGGGCCTGGTGGCATCGGTGGAGGACCTTCTTTTCCCGGAGGATTGCCGTAAGTTGTTTAAACTTATCATTATTGCTCTTTGATTGATCAGTGTAGTTAAAATGTAGAAGGCAGCAAAACCACAAGGCGAACCACACCCTTGGGTGCTAAGTTGGGGTGTAAATGGATTGAGCCGAGCTGAACACTTACAGTTTGCGCTTGTGGACTTGACACATCCCAATCCACAAATAGTATTAGCTTTTATGAATATATAACAATAATGCTTTGGTAAAAAAAATGTATATAATGCAAAAATTCAAGTTATGTAGCGAAATGACAGAATGTTAGCCACCAAACCACTTTAGCAGCTTTACCTATTTTATCATTTCTCCATACATTCTTTTTCATGTGTTGACCTAAATGCCTCTTGAACAATATTTTTTGATTAATACAACTAAGTTGCATCATTTTTTTCCAAAAAAATATTTTATAAAAATTTCAATTACTTTTACTTTTACCCTACTTTGGCAGAAATAAGTGGTTTGGTAAAAGAATGGATCAATGGAGGAAAATAAAAGGAAGGAGTAGCAAGAAATATTTGTACTGTTTATTGTTAGCGCCTTTGAGGACGCCTTTTGCATTTGATTTGACTACCCTGTGACCGATACCTGTGGCCAATCCGATACCTGTGGCCAATTTTTATGCTTATATATGATTCTGACAACGAATCTATCTAAATAGGGGTGTTCCGCCTGGTGCTCGATTTGATCCCTATGGACCTCCTGGTATCCCTGGTTTTGAACCCAACAGATTTGCAAGGTATGGTGGAATATATATTATCATATAATATATTCTGTAATATTGCAGCTATGATGTTATTTATTTATCTGTGCATATGGACACTAATGTGCCTGATTGTCTTTTTTTCTATTACACTTAATTGTGTATAAATTTAATGTATTTTGTTGTACTGCTGATTAGTTGAAAGTGAAGAAAAAAGTTATACCAAAATTTGGTATCTTTTTTAGATATATATATTTTGATGAAAAGTATCTCTTTTATATATATTGGTATAGTATGAAAAATTATATGATTGTTGAGGTAAAAGAAATGTTGCCCAAATAACCCATAAAATGATCTTAGACGACATTTTTCAAAGGGGAAGGAATTATTAAATCTAACAACATAAAATAAACACACTTTTCTTCCTCTTGTATTGCAGGAATCCTCGAAGGCCAGGATATGATGCTCATCCAGATTTACAACATTTCCGAAGAGATACTGATTCAGATTTCATATAATTGCAGTGATATAAACACCTCTCTTCACCTTCCATTTCTATATGATAATAATAGGATGATTGTAAATTTGTGAAAATTCAAGAATATAGTTTCAAATTTAGTTCAAGTGAAGATTTATACATTCTTATGTTTTTGTTTGTTATATCAATCATCAGAATATGAGACTTTATATACAGTTGGCTTTTCAGTTTATAGTCCTCATAATCTTATCCTTTTGCTAATTAAAGTGTTGGTCCTTAATTTTAAATCAAAGAATTGGTAATTTGGAGTTTTTATTTTTTGGGTGGAAAGCAGGGCTAATTACATGTTGATTTATATATGGCTTGTTTCTTACACGTATTTTTATACTTGACCCTATTTTGAGTTGATAAATTGGTCCTTAAGAATGTGAACGTCAATCACAATAGTTGTTAAATTTTATAAATTGACTAATGAAAATTTGACCCTATACCCCCACAATTAACCCTATACCCCAAAAAGCCAGTGAAAATACTATAATACTCTCGAATATATTACGTCAAAATTTTTATTTTTACCGGAAAACTTTTTTTAAGTTTTTCGGAAATAATGAACTAACGGAAAATTTGTTAGTGACTTTTTCGGAAGTTGGCTGAAAATTTCACCCACAAGTTTTTCGGTAGTTTCAGATTTTTTTTTATTTGAATTTTTTTATTATATTAGTATTTAATTAATTTATTTGATTTTAACTATATTTCTATCGGTGAGTTGGGATAGAGGTAAAGATGGCAGAGTTATAGCCACGAGGAAGCTTCATTACAATAGAGTGGCCACCCCAAAATTTTCAATAATTTTTTAAGCGATGTAAAATAAATTAATAAATTTAAATTTTTTTAGAAAAATAAGGGTGTGTACCGGAAAATTTGTCGATAAAGTTTTTCGAAAACACGTTCTGTACCGGAAAAGTTGGAGAAAGTTTTCTGGTACACATTTTTCCCTTCTGTACAGGAAAACTTGTAAAAAGTTTTTCGGAAGGGAAAGTGGATTTTATAAAATAAAAAATAAAAAAAATTGAAAATATTTTTAACATTTTCAAAAAATTGTGGAGATATAGAGATGAAAGTGAGGGTACATGGTCAAATTTTCTTGACTAAAATGCTCCTAAAATTATAACACATGTCAAATTGATCCAACCCTTAGAAATTATAACATGACATACTAAACGAAGAAGTTGAGGTGGCCATCACAGTTATAGTATGACATGAGTTTAATGTGGAACATAAGTTTTTAGAAATGCTACATTAATGTAGGATTGACATAAAATGTATGCTGCGACATATGATAACATTCATAAGATAATAGATAAATTATTTTGATTGACACATTACAATTTTAAAGAAGTGTTTGCTTTTTGTGTAATTTTGTGACAATTTTTGTTTATAGTTTCAATGACTAATTGTTTTCTTTTTGACTAATTTTTGTTCATACGATTTCAATATGTTTTTTATATAGGTCGAATTGGTTGTCTCAAAATACTGAATTTTTTGGTTTCTTATAATTAGCAAAATATTCATGCATTTGTATGAGTTCGCGTTAATTGCGTGTAAATTGAAAAGTCCGACATTATATAAGCAAATTTTAGTTGTATATAAAAATTTCTTTCACTTTTTTCTATAAATATTGAAAAAACAAATTAATAGTAAAATAAGAATTCATCTATTAACTAATTGATTTGTGAAAAGTCGTTTATAATTATAAATTCATCTATTAACTAATTGACTGGTGAAGAGCAATATATAACTATAAACTCACAGTCAAATATGAATTTGTCTATTAACTAATTGACCCGTAAAAGGTAATTATCAATATTTTTTTACAAATTAATTATCAATTTTTTCTTCTCTTAAATGTAATGATCTCGTGGAGAAAGACAAATAAATGAAATAACTATAGGAGTCCATATGTTTCCACTTTAAATTAGTAGTAACTTTTATGTCTATCATTTATGTATTAAGCAGTAAATTAAAAAAAATACAAAATATTAAAATAATTTTCACTTTAAACTTGATTATTTTTAAACAAAAAACACAATGATAGATACCAACGATTTGGAGTATACAAAAATATTCACCGTGTGTATTATCTAATATTTTCTCTTGAGAATTGAAAAAAAACGTCCGGTAACTATCATTTTAGAGAACAGTGTTATTTGATCTCATTGAGAACTTCAAACCAAACTCACAATTAGATATGTCATTCGAGCAACTATTTTAGTTTTTGTTTCCTCAATAGAGCAATAGTAGTCCCGTGAAGATTGCAAAAGAACTTTTATCATCAAAGAAAATTCTCAGTTACCCTCTTCATAAAACTCTAGTGAACATTTGTTTCCTTTTAATACTTGATAGGTTGAAGGTTACCAATAAAGAGCAATTTGGGGTAATGTTGACAACTCTCATCAATAGTTTAGTGGTGTGGTAGTTATTAACAAACCATTTGGCATCACTGATTTTGATTATGTGCTCCCAAACACTAATTTTTCATTTTTCCTCTATTCTACTTCTATGTTTAGTATTAACAACCCATTTGGCCTAAAACTATACTTGAAATCTTCATCATTTCAACGGTTACACATTAAATTTTATCACAAATATTACCCCAAGATTTAAACAAAAACCAAATTCCACTCAGGGAGTTATTTCAAAATAAAAGAAAAAAGGATAAGCTAAAACATGCGTGAAAAAGAAAGAAAAAAACATGACATGAACAATAACCAAACATTCAAGATCAATTAAATAAAATGAGAAGAAATTATCCAATCAAATCAAAAAATCAGGAAGATGATTTTTGCCCCTTGTGTTTGAACTCACACCATTGATTGACAAAAGATAGAAAAAGAAGAAAATGGAAATAAATGAGAAAGTGTTAGATGAGAGGAAGAAGAGATTGTTTGTGAGGAGAATTACCAAAATATATTTGAAATTTTTTAATAGCTATATTAATGTCGAAAAATTAAATAACTTAATGTATCATTTGGTCAAGTGGTTGCAATGCTTGAGTTTAATGCATTGTTAGTCAACTAATGCATCTATCAAGTTATCAAATGTTACAATCTTTTTCTAAGAGTTGTTTTCTTTTACCAATTGGTATGAGTTTTTCTATAAATAGAGATACTTTATAGGCATAAAGGAGAAGACAAAATTTATGTTACATGAGTCAAATTTCTGTCAAAAATATTTCTGAGTCATTTCTTCTTTTCTCTACTACACGAGAGTAAATGAAAGAACTTTATCTTATAAACTATCATTGATCGATAGGTTTGATGTGAATGTGCAATTCACTTCAAGAATTCCAAAGTATCCTGAAGGGGATTCGCCGATTAAGTCGTTTGTATCCAATATACAGAGATTGGTGGGAGCGAATCGAATCTAAAGTTTAATGTGATACACACGCTTTGAAATTTATTTGTGCAACATTCATCATCATTAGTTTTATCTTCTTCTTGTTCAAGATTTGCAGCATACTCCAACAAAAGGTCCAAGAATCTTTAGGTTAGATTTTGGTTTTAATTTATTTTTGAACAATGGCTGCTTCTTTAAAGAAGATGAACAATCACAAATTTATGACTATGGTGAAAGCTACATGATCAATTTATATTAATATATGATATGTTTGATATTTATATATTAAGTTAACGATAGTATATTCGTCAGGATTGCATATCTTCTTGCCGACTTGTTAGCTTATATAATTGATGATAATTTTATTTTGGTTTATATATGCATGAATTTTGTTTGTTTGGATTTTGAAAATCAGTTTGTCTTGATTTTTATTAGTGGCAATGTATGGGTTTGACTCTTGGCTGATATTTTGGCTTCAAATCTTATATTTTAAAATTATTGACAAAAAGAAACACAAAAATTGAAATGACAATATGTTGTAAAAATTATATTGAATCTTTTAATTTTGGAAACAAAATTGGCGTATATGTTAATTACCATGGTCGTAGATCATAAAATTTATATAGTTCTATATTTCTATGATTTTATGAAATACTCATAATTGTAATGCTACAACGAGTTCATGTTTTGATACTAACAAGTATGTGATTTTATTAGCATTTATATGTTTGACTTATGATGCATGCTTGTGTACTAGTTTATTATAAAAGTAGTGTAAGTAACTTTCATAAATATCAAGTGGGGTTTTAATTCGTTCATGCAAGAAGTTTTATTTTTATTTAGAATGGATGATCTCATAGTATATATCCATGATAGTATGAAAGTATTTGTTTCTTGCTTGGCTTGATATTGAAAATGATTTGGATCTACTTTGAATTATTGTAAGTTGACAAATGTTCATGGACGAAACTAATAGAAAATCTTAATGATTTTATTCATTGTTTATTTTCTATTTGATACTTATTTAAATTTACCAAAGAACATATTTAAATATGAAACTTGAATTAACAAATATAATTCATGATGCATGTATTAGTTATAATATAAATATGAAGAAATGGTTTCTTTAATAGAAATGGATTCTTATTTGTTATGGAGTAGATGACTTACATGTTTGGACCCACCTTATGATATTTGATTATGAGAAATTTTTATGATCATGCTTTGTTAGCTTGTGGCAATAAATATTTAATGCATTCAATGTATTATATTTTAGACTTAGATATATTGAAAAGGGAATTAGAATTATAAATTAGGATGCTTATTAAATATAGTAAAAGGTAGAATGACATAAAAGTTTGTGCATGTGATAATTGAGATGCTTATTAATTGTATGTGATACAATGTAAAGAGATTAAATGAAAAAAGTGTCATGATTTGGTGATAGTTGGTCAACACTATCAAAAATATATAAATGGTGTTATGATTTGTTTACATGTGGATGATATGTTAATCTTTGACACCAATTTAGATGAGGTAGAAAAACTTAATTTGATACACACGCTTTGAAATTTATCTGTACAACATTCATCATCATTAGTTTTATCTTTTTCTTGTTCAAGATTTGCATCATACCCTCAACAAAAGATCTAACATTGTTTACAAATTTTTGAAATTTGAAGAAACAAATTGAGAGAAAAGAAGAGTGACATGTTTTGAGAGAAAAAAGAGAATGAGAAAGAGAGGAGGAAAAAAAATGGTCGGAGAAAAGAGAGAGATGCCTTTTTTTGTTAAAAAGTGAAACTAAAGTTTATAAGTTGGGGAAAAAGTATGTGAGAATATTGAGATTGATGAAAGAAATTTTGAAATTTGAAATTCAAATTGGGAGAAATGGAGGGAAGATTAAAATAAAATGATTAATTTATCCCCAACTTTAATGAGCTATTTGGCATACATGAGTTATTATAAATATATAATAGACTTAAATATTTGATTTTTGGAAGTTTTTTTTCGATGATGGTTATTCTATGTTGGTAATCTGATAATAGTGATGCGATGATAGAAAAATGAAAAGAAAACCCTAATCCCCAAACTTATTTCTGATTTTGAATTGAGGGACTAAAACATAACACCTTCAACTTTTATTCATTCATTTTTTCCATTTGTTTTTTAATCAAGTTAATTACTTAATTTTATTTTAATTAATTATTTTATTCATATGCTACATAAGTTTTTTTTAACAACAATTAATGGCATTGATGATTTTAAAACAAAATTGAATTTATAAGGTTTAAATTGAAAGAAATGTTTTTTTTTTTGTCAAAAAAGTAGTAAAGGAGAACATTATAGCCAAATCATTTGACTTAAGTGGTTAATGAACTTTAGTTATGAATGACCTATAAAAATTCTTTCGACCAAACTCTAGATCATCAAGATTCTTTTTTCTAAAGAACCGAAAAGTTAACTATGTTTTTAATCCTTTCAAAATTTCAATTTTAATTCTTATAAAATAAAAATACAACTTTTAGTCCCTATAAAATAATCATGCATACAGTTTTAGTCAATACAGTTGAGTCAATATATATTTTTGAATGAATGTTAGTAAGTACGTTTACAATAATATATAAAGTTCCTCCACAAAAATAAGCTTAAAATTCGATTTCTAAGTCCATATTTTTGTTATTTTTATCTTAGCGCTTTTACATTTAAAAAAAATCAATTTATTTTATCCCAAGTTAAAAAATTCTAATTTTTTGTGTATAGATTTTTTATAATATTCTAATCATGGTTGTAAAAAATCATTCAAAATTTTTAAAGTTGAAGAACAATTAAACATGTTTTGTTTCAATAGAGACTAAAACACATTTGCTATATAATTTTGTAAAGACTAAAAGTTATATTTTATTTTACATAGAATAAAATTGAAATGTTAAAGTTTTATAGAAAATAAAAATATATTTAACCCTTAAAAAATATGGACATGTCATTAACTATTTTTTCTTTTGATTTCCCATAAATTTCCTATAACGAATGTAATCATATTTAAGACGCGTCAGACACTAAATATAAAAATCTCACTTCATCACATTGTAGAAGTCTAACTACCTATTGAAACACATCATTAACTATTTTTATGAAGTTCTCTCGAAAGACTTGCACAAATATTTATGTCACAAAATACTCCAAACACGTTTATTAGGTGAGACAATTTCAAAGTTAAGTTCGAAGTTTTCTTTTGACAAAGTTAGATTCAAAAGTTGGTGTTACTAATTATGAATTTATTTTACTTATTGTTAGTGTGTATGGTATCTTTTTCACAAAAAGAAAAATAGTAACTATTCGACATACAAATTGCGTCTATATTTGTTTTAAAAAAAACAATTGTATCTTTTTTTTTTCTTTTAGGAAGAAGTAAACTTCATTCAAATGGTGAAATAAGAGTAGTGTATTTTGAGATCAAATCTAGTAATTGGAAAAGATAAATACATGCCGACATCCAAACTAACTTTTTTCCTATATGATTAATGGTAAAAAATAATACTAAGATCAAGAGTCTTTAACCACATCTATCTTAAAAAAAAAAAATTTACTAGTGTTCACTTATATATATTATAAGTGGTTTCAGACGTAACAATTGTAACTATGTGTTGAAAAGTCATATGTAAGACAAAAATGATGCTAAATTTGGTGATAACATTCAAAACCCCTTACTCAAAATACAATATCAACAAAATAAGTTTGTTTCTTATGTGAATTTTACACTAAAGAAAAATAAAAACGTCACATTACAATGACAAACAAACCAACGTCATGTTCAGACAACAAAATTATATATAAAACACGAAGAAAAAAAACTAAGACTATATAAAAAATTACTTATTTAAATAAATAATAATAATAAAATAATTTGAATGGATGATTCTGAACTTAAAAAAAGCTTTAAATTACACCTCTAATAAATGACGAATAAGAAAGAACTATAATTTTTTCGAAAAGAGGCCCACAGCTATTAAAAATTAAATAAATAAATTATATCTATAATGGAAATAAACATCATAAACGTATAACAGTGAAGTTTTTCACTTTCCAAATAAATGTTAAGTCCATAATTGAAGGGCGTGGATAAACTTATTTTAAATTAAACGATCAAAAGTTATTTGGAGCATTTTGAAAAAAATAAATTAAAATAATCAGTTAAACCAAGATCTTGAAAAAAGAAAATGAATAGCTATATATATTTCTATATTTAAAAAAAAATATTATAATTTTCTTGTCTTCAATAAATAATATTTTTAAATATGCCACTTTGTATGGCATTTGGTAATTTGGTTGTAAGTCCACATTTAGAGGTGCCATGAATTTTTTGCATTTTCTTGTAATGAATTAAACTATATATTACTTATTATATTCCAGTTAATTAACAGAATTTAAACAACAACAAAATTGAAGGATATAAGTTAGTAAATTCCATTCTGTTTTGAAATGGTCTAGCTAGGTATATATTGAAAATGAAAAAACAAAATGAAATTTTTTACATTGAGAGGGACAAAAGCATATCATTAGCTTTGTTTTTTTGTTTGGCTCATAAAAAAAAAAGCTTGACTTCAATGTGGACTTGTTGTATATAAAACCAAAACGTTAGAAAAGTGGTAAACGATGTCTAGGTCTTGAGCCCATGAGAGACGTAACAGAGTGAAAAAAGCGTGTCATGTCATCCCTTGTTTTTTCTTTCCTGCAACAACGCAACAACTCAGATACTTTGTTCTATTTAGAGGTGTAGTAGCTATATACTCTTTAACACATATTTTTTAATATATATTTTTTTTTATTGATTAAAATACACATATTTTATTAAATTTATGATTTACATCGTGAATTATAACTAATCTAAGAATCGATATTGTTAGATTTAGATACTTTTTGTTGGTGACCGAGTTCGATTTTAAATAATTTTATGTGTGTGAGTTTATTAATGGTATTTATTTCTCTAAAAAAAATGTTTAATTGAATTTTGTTACATAATATTGTGAGCTTCATTCAATAACATGTATAATTATATGTTGTATCATTTGGAGATGATTTTTAAATGTCACAATAATCAAATTTTAAAACCCTCTTAAAGGAGAGAATATTTGAATTAGTCTTTTGAAATTGTCCCAATTCAAACGCACATGCTCCCATCCAATCCAAATAAAGAGAACTCTAAAAATACATTCTTTTCCTAACCATCTCTAAATAAATATTTTTATTATTAATTTTTAAAATTAATTTAAAATAAACCACTTTTATTTTTGAAGGAAAAATAAACCACTTTTTAAAAGGTGTGTTATTTTTCTTTGAAAAATGAACCAATAGTAAGAGGTGACATCTTTATGCAAAATAAAGTAACAATATCTAACAAGAAGCATAGTCTATCTCCACAAACTCTAACCACTATTTGGTAAGGCTAAAAAAAATTATAATTTATAAACTTTGTTTGAAAATAGTCATATATAAATTTATATCTTATAACGTTTTTTTTTGATAAATTAATTTAAATAGTTTATGAGTTTATAATTTATTAATTTTTCTTTTAATTTTATTTTTTTATTGTAACAAAAATCATTTTTTACTATTTAACTAAAATAAATAATTTTAAAATTTTAAAATAATTCATTTATAAATTACTTATATAATTTAAAATAATTTTAATAAATAATATTTTAAAGTAAATAAGATATTTATTTTAATTTTAAAAAATAAAATAAATAAATAATATATCAGATTGATAAATTTTAAATTAATAAAAATAAATTTTAATTTACTACTTTTGAAACATTTTAAGCATAAATTTAGAGACTTTATTTTTAAGTAAAAATGTCTTTTTATGTTATTTTACATTTTAAATTAATTGAAGCGTTAATTTTATCAAACACTCTAATTAGCTTAACAACTATATATCAACTATAAGTTATAAGTTAATTTTATTAAAAAGAGTCTAAACCATATCCATTGGGCACGCTAAAATATGATTAGCGGCATACTTAATTAAATTTTATGTAATTTTTAAATTCAAAAATATATAATTAAGTTTTTTTTATAGGTCAAGTAGTTTAATTACTATATTTACACACTTTAGTGCATCCAAGTGAGGAGTCTCAATCTTACATAGTAACCTATTTGCACCTATCAACTAACTCAACTTCGTTACTAAATTTAATTTTTCTTTTTTACGGATATATTAATAAAACAACAATGATATATGTATATCTCAAATTTTTATATTTATTTACCATTTTATTTTACCTTTATCTATCTTTTGTATTACATCGACAACATGTTACGTATATCTTATTAATCTCTTTAACTATTTCTTTGGCAAAGTGCATACACTTTTTTTATGAGTATCTGCCAAACTTTTCTTTTTAATAAAACGTTACAATTAAACCTATGTACTATGCATCCATGTCACTCTCACCGTTTAATAATATATATAAAAACATCAATCATGTGGCTTACATACTTTCCAGGCAGCATCCCTGTCCTACAACTTTAGTATCCTTTTAAACCTCCCAACTCATCACTACTCCATAGCTCTTGAATCTCTAATTCTATGGGTTCATAAGCTCATCAAAAGCACTACAAGATTTTAGATCTAGTTACCAAATATGGGTCTAAACAAGCCTCATGTGCTAATTTTGCTTATCATCATGGTTATTTTAGTTTCTGATAAACCATCACTTACGGAAGGAAGGACGCTTTCCTTAATTTCTAATCAAGGTAATTAATATTTATAGTAATTTACAGTTTTTTCCCCTTATTTTTCACAGGATCTGATTTGTCCTTATAGCATGTGTTCGCTAATTTTATTGAAAATAGTTTTTATACGTTGTCAATTTAATTTATTTTAAATATTCTCAATTAATCACAAAACTTTTATCTATATAGTTTTTAAATTAGATATGGTCAAAGCTATTTTTTTCAGACAATAAAACAATTATGATTGACTCGCACTAAAAAAAATCTTTTCATTTTGTGTGCATGTAAATTAACTTTTTGTTGTGTGCTTATTTTTCTCTTTTTGTGATGTAATTGCAGGGTACTCAAATATTTTTGCAACACTTGGAATTGTTTGCAAGTGTTGTGATGGAATTGGAGGAACATGCACAAGTACTTGGACAAAATCTTGCAATAACTTGAACTGTTCACCTTGGAAATCACACTAGTTAATTTGTGTTTTTTTAAAAGTATTTCATTTTCTGTACCTATATATTAATTAAGTTTAGAAAAATCATATTATAAAAATATGACGTATGTGCTCTGCTAATGTGAACAGCTTGAATTTGTAACAAAATTTATGTGTCCCTAGTTTTTGCTTTGAAACAAGTCAATGGATATAATAATTAAACGAATATGTGATCACTACACGTCTATATTGCAACTTGTTGTACTTTAAAATGGTTGCTTATGAGATAAACCTCCAAAAAATAATTTCTAAGGTGGACATTTACCACTTTTAATAAAATAGTAGATTTTATAATAATAATTAAAAAAATAAAATTTTATTAAAATTTATTAAAATAGAAAAGATCCATTTTAAACCGTTTTGAGAAATCTATATTAGATGCGTCTCTTTAAAATTAAATCCAAAACAAATAAGAGCATTAATCATTTTTCATTGATGATAATGGTAAATATTGACCTTCAATTCAACTAAAGTTGACTATAGTGTTTAGAGGCGTAAGGAAAAAGATATTCGGTTTTAGCTGAAAGATGTTATGTGTAGATATTCGATTTTAGCTAAAAGATGTTATGTGTGTAGTAGAGTTTGAATCCTCTCGATTCAAACATTTTTCAATTATATCTATATTTTAATTTATTTTTAATTTTAATTTTTTTTGTTGGATAAAAAATTTATATCATATTGTTCATACATATAAAGATTTGCACAAATATAAAATCATTTGATATGCTGTTGAAATATATCAAATTAACTTCTTATGCACTTTTATTAAACACAGTTAACCTTCATAAATTTTAATAGCATATAAAACAACTTTAGATTTGTGTAAAACTTTATATGCATGATCTCTAAGATATAACTTTGTAATCCAACAACTTTTTTTTTAAAAGTAAAATTTTAAAAACATAGAGACGATTCACAGATATTGAGATAAATTTAGATTGAGAGGATGCAAATTCGTCTAGAGTTAATTTAAGTCTGTTTAGCATTTGATGAATCTGTATAATTAATTAGTTAATTATGAAGTATAAATCTTCCTTCTACAATTGAAGTATAAATCTTCCCTCTCTATCTATTAATCGATTTCTAATGCTATGATTTTTATAAAACTACATTGAAGAATGACTCACTACCATAAAAATTACTAAACAAAGTCCAACCATTTCCAAAAACATTTGCTCTAACATTACATATAACATCACATCATTTTGTTCTTGTAAATTCATATTTACTTATACATAAAAGTATCAACATTATTATTATTATTATTATTATTATTATTATTATCCATTAACACAAAATAGAATATCAATACATCGTAACACAAAACATGGATGGTAGAGAAAAATAATTATTATTCTCCATCAATTTTTTTTTTTGAAAAATCAATCAAAGTTTATCATTAGTAACTATAAAAAAAAACAATTAATATAAATCTCAACTATCGAAGAAGATAGAGAAAAAGAGCAAATATGTAAAGAAAAAAAAAAACAATCGGAAATCCTCTAAATCAAAGTTTATTTTTTCAACTTTTCAATATGGACACAATGTTTATCTTGTCGTAGAATAAACCTAACGTGAACAATCATAAAATCAATCCAATATCAATAACTAAAAAAAATTAGAGTAAACCAAAAAGGGTGGAGATAGGGAGGGAGAGCAACACAACTAGTCGAGACTGGAGAAGAAAAGAGAAACGTCAATAGGAAAAGCGCAAAAATGAGACTGAAGCAGGATATTTTTAAAAAATTTGATTAACGTATTATATCATATTGGTGCATCAATCAAAAATTAGAGTGAAATAAGATAAGTGTATCATGTCTCTGACCATTAAAAAAAAATATGAATTTTTGTCACTCACTAAACCATAAACGACTTTTTGTCTAAAGAACAAATAATCAAAAAAATACTAAAATACCTTTTTTATTTTCTACTAAAAAATTACTCTCTCCCTTCTACATCTCTATTCTATCATGTCTCTTATCTCTCTATCTACTCTCTCATGTGTCTATACTCTCTTTTGCATCTCTCCCCCTCTTTTCTCTCTCTCTATATCTCTCACTTTCTATCTCTCTCATATCTCTCTCTCCTTTCTCTTTACTATCTCTCTCTTTCTCTATTATCCATTTTTCTCCTCTCTCCTTTATTAATATTTGAATTCATAAACATTAATATGTGTATCAATAAAGGATATGACACATTATAGTAAAAATTATATTATTTTGTCCCGTACAAAAACATATTAAATAAGGTGCAATACAATTCTTTTTGTCTTTGCATCAACCATCAAACACAATTAAGTATAAAAAATTGTCATATACATTTTTGTATTGTCTTGTACTAGTATGAACAATACTTACTCTTATGCGAATCAAACGTACCCTATATGTAAGAGAGCTAAAGGCTTACTCTTAAGAGAGATAAGATGAGATCAACTACCTAATTAATTTCATGTTTAGGACAATTTTGTTTCTTCAGAGTGAAGAAATGATATGAGCCCAATCATAGGGGTAAGAAGGGAGCAAACTTTGGTGCTAAACAAGCCCAAAAATTAAGAGGCCCAAATCAACATAACAATTAATAACAACTGTAGTATTTAATCTAGAATATGTAGTTAACAGTAATTATATTAAGGATGTTCACGGTTTGAGTTAGATTGGGAAAGAGATCAAACTCGCGGTGAACAGAACATCTTGGACTAGGAATAGATGCAATTTAAATATAATTAATTGAGTTAAATTATTGGATAGATATTTTAAATAATTGGCAACCGAGCAATTTAATCCCAATCTTGGTTCCTTACATCTAATGTGGTAAGCTTAGAAAATACATTATTCATTACAGGCACAAGGTTGTGTCATTTTATAACGTTGTTGTGTATAGTTAAGGTTGACAAAAATATAAAATATCGTTTGTCTAAGATTTAAAAAAAGTTATTTTGATTTTATATTTTTAAAAATAATTTTTATAAAAATTTATTTAAAAATAGTAGAAATTTTATAGATTTATTTGTTACTAATTAAAAATAATAATAATTTTGATAATTAATAATTTTGATATTCACTATTAGAGATGTTAACATTATAAAAATCATAGTTTTAAAAAAAAATGATTTTTATGAAGAGTTTCTCAAAATAACTTTTCATTTTAATTATTTTTTAGAAATTTCATTATCCAAAAAAAGTTGAAGAAAATAGATCAAATACTTAAAATTATATTTTAAGATACACTATTTAGTATTTAAACTAATTTTTCATTTGAAGTTTTATTTTTAAATTTTTTTAAAAAAATGTCATAACAAAAAGATAAAATACTATAAAAATCATTTTCTTTAAAAATAATAAACAAACGGGCCCATAATCATTAGAAAAGTTTGTTGCAATGAAGCTATTAGACGTAACTACTAATTCGATGTTGAATTAATATAATTAGTTATTTATCCACTTTTCTTATTTTCCATAAACTTTTTTAATAATAATTTTTTTTTCATTTCCTTTTAAAAAATAGACAAATTATAATCATATAGTTAAATTTATCATACAATTTAAATAGAAGTTGTAAAAATATGAGTAACTTTATGTGTGTCTTATGTGATCATACACTTTTTTTTCTTTATAATGATGCTGTAAATTAGGCATTTTTTTTGGTCTACCATAAAAAAAAGTACTAAATTACCATTTATTAGTAATTAAATACCAAAGTACCACCCTTATTAAATTCTCAATTTTACCAAATGAGAAATCGGTCCCCCACATACCGACTTCTCTAATTTTGTTTTTTTTTTAATTATAAAATTTGATTTATTATTTATAAAATTTTTTTATTAGTAGTGTTATTTAGTAGGCACATACATAGGGGATTTGATCATTAATAATGACATACCCACACAGAAAGTGGGTAGTTATAATTATAAATGTGAAATATTAAAACACATTATTTTTTGTTAACATCTTTCATAATAATAAATTTACATTTTATTATTCAATAATTATTATTTTGATTAAATAATTAATTTAAGTTTCATTAATTATTAATTTAATTAATTATTATTTCAGTTAAATAATTAATTTAAGTTTTATTAATTATTAATTTAAATAATTATTATTTTAATTAAATAAATAAATACAATGTTAATTTTTCTTATAATAATTATCTAATTAAATTTTCCTGTTTATAATTATTAAAAAACTTAAATAAAATGGAGTCCATAAAAATAACAAAATTTAATTAAATATTATAATTAAAAATACAAATACAAAATGAACTAATTTTATTACAATGAACTAATTTCCATCAGGAGAAACAGTACGATAACGGCATTTATTCTTGCTATGTCCCTCATTCCGACACAAACCACATCTCTTGAGGTGTGTATTTTTCTCCAGTTGATCCATTTCAGTATGAATGCGAGTAGACTGTGGACGACCTTTTGGATCACTTCTCATGGCTGGATTGTGGCACAATTTTTTTCCATTGTATTCTGGCCAATATGATTGAAGAGGAATTGCTGGAAATCTTCCTTGTAAACATCAAAGATACATTGCAATGTATACTTGGAAGACACATACATCATGTAATCACGGTGAATAAACAAACAAGCGACGATGACATGTGAACATGGATAGTGTAATGCTTGAAATTCACCACAATCACACAATCGTTTGTCGAGGTCTACCTTGAATGTCCCTACCTGACGACTGCTTGGTGAACGAACCAACTCCTTAACTCTAAAAGAACTATGGGCTCGATTGTGAATAACAACTTCATCGGAATTCGATATTGCTCATTCCTTGTTAAGGTTTTGAATGATTGTATTTGAGTAAATCAAACCTGATGCCATCATTGCTTGGGCATGTGTCCCTCTTTCTTCAAAATTTGCAGTCACTCTATAGTATATTGCTTGCACCAAAGAACTGATTGGAAGATTGTGTGTCCCCTTTAATACATTGTTCATGCACCCAGAAAGGTTAGTTGTCATGTGTCCCCAACGTCTACCTTCATTATATGCTTGTAGCCACTGTTCCTTTGGAATATCATCGAGCCATTTCACTGCATCTTGACTCCAATCACTGATTTATCTTCTGTAGTATGTGATGCCTGGTTGAGTCATGACGTATCCTGAACGAACAAAAGTTGATGTTGTTATAGACAATTTGAAAACCAAAATATGAAAACAAAAATATGTGTGAGATATAAAAAAAAAAAAAATACTAACCCATGTTGGTTACAATAATTTTCATTTTGCCATTTTTGAAGGACCTCGTGAAGTTTTGTGATATATGTCGAATGCAAAAGACATGATCCAATTGTTGTTTACACGCCTAACAACACTTTTAATTGACTCATTTCTATTCGAAATCAAGCAGAGGTTGGGCTGAGGTGTGACAAACATTCGTTGACGATTGACGAAGAAAAACCATGCATCTGATGTTTCACCCTCAACAATGGCGTATGCTATAGGAATGGTATGGCCATTACCATCCTGAGCGATTGCCATTAGTAAGGTCCCACAATACTTCCCATACAACCATGTTTCATCAACTGAAACAACTGGCTTACAATGATCAAACCCTTTGATACATGGTTGGAAACTCCAAAAGAGGTGATGAAAGACAACTTTGCTAGGAACTCTTTGACCATCCTCAATAAAGAATTGCACTTTAATATCATAACTCTAATACCAATTTTATTTAAAATGTAGAACTTCATTGAATGTCACCACCACTTCAGAATGGAGGAACCAAATGAAATGATAGTTCCCTACTTGGAGGAAGCTGGATTTTTGACTGTTGCAACATTGGGATCTTGTAACGTGGGCCCATCATTGGTGACCGCAATGGTAGAATGTTGGAGAACAGAAACACACACGTTTCATCTTCCAATTGGAAACTATACAATAACTCTTGAAGATGTTGCATTACAACTCGGTCTACCTGTCAACGGAAGACTAGTAACTAGAGGTTGCGCTTTAGATTGGGATGAAGAATGCCAACAACTTTTGGGTGTCATTCCTTAAAAAAATCAGATGGTGGGCCAATTCGTCAAACTGAAACGGTTGAAAGACACATTTGCTCATGTTCCGAATAATGCAACAGTTGAGCAAGTACAACAACACTATAAAGCATACCTATTGCGCTTAATTGGGGGTTTGGTGATCCCTGACAAATCTTGCAATAAAGTTCATTTGATGTATCTCCCCCTGTTGAAACATCTTCAACGTGTTTGACTATATAGTTGGGGTTCAACCTGTTTGGCAAACTTATACAAACAAATGTGTCGTGCAACCGCACCGTCTTATGCATGTATGGGTGGATGTACATTGCTCATTCAATCTTGGGTATGGTATCGCATGTCGTTCATTGCCCCTCATTGCACTAGAGAGATATCATTTCCACTAGGAAAACTTAAAACACTTTTTATATTAGCTCAATAAATTATGTATATTATACTTGCCAAACTTACTAAATAATAGTTTTATATTCTTTTACTAGATGGATTGGCAGGGGACTAATCCATTCTAGAACTCCATACGGGGATCTTGTTAGTTATAGATCAAACATTGATCAAATGCAACATTATCAGGTTTAAAATTTCATTGTTCAACAAAATTTATACTATTTATAATTGTGTCGCCTTACTAATATGCCTTTTGTTTTCTCTAGTTCATATGGATGCCTTACAGGGGTCTTGAAAATGTCATACCACAACAAGCATATCAGGATTCAATGATATGAACTGCCAAAACCGCTTTGATTTGTTTCTCAACTGTAGAATAACATCAAACAGATAGAGTCAAACTGCAGTTTGGACTTTCCCAGGAAATACCAGATGAACCTGAAAATATTGATACACTTCACTATCAAGATATGAGAGGGAATCATCTGGAAAATTAGAAAGACAAACATGCTGCATGAATTCAATTTTGGAACGAATGTCGAAGTTGTTGTCTTACCGGCCAACCGATACATGGACACCCAATACCAACAGAGGAGTATATGGTGTGGTTTAGACACAACTCCAATCTGTACCTATCAGCTCCGCACCTACTACGGGACCCACGATGTGGTGTTGCAGAAGAGTCAACTCAACCATCACAACGATAAATGCGTAATAGACCTCGCCCACCGACTCCCCCTGTTACTACTGAAAATGAAGCGCCAGAACCACATTGTCATTCATTTTCTTTCACCCTAACACAACAACAATTTGAACCACCAAGACAATCATTTCAATTCAAGTTAATTCAACAATATGATCACCGACAATCTCTACATTCAAGCGACCAAGATTTTGTGAATAACTTATTTGGTGCAGACCTAGGTACGCCTGAGTCGGCTGCTCGTTATATTAATAACATGTACTCATTAGGTGTTCCATCAATTAAGTAGATCCTACTTCTTTGATGCATGTCAACCCACTAAGTGAAAATGTACAGGAGACACATGCCCCAATTGACGAAGAAAATTCACCTCCACATCGTCCACGTCGTATTCGTCGACCACCACGATGTGGGACTAGACACCATATAAGAGATTAATGTAATAAAAACATTGTTATAAAATTTGTGTTTATTTTTTTTTCCACTCATTTTGTATTTGTATGTTTAATTATAATATTGAATTAAATTTTGTTATTTTTTATAGACTCCATTTTATTTAAGTTTTTTAATAATTATAAAAAGTAAAATTTAATTAGATTATTATTATAAAAAAATTAACATTGTATTTATTTATTTAATTAAAATAATAATTACTTAAATTAATAATTAATGAAACTTAAATTAATTATTTAAATCAAATAATAATTAATTAAATGAATAATTCATGAAACTTAAATTAATTATTTAATTAAAATAGTAATTATTGAATAATAAAATGTATATTTATTATTATGAAAGATGTTAACAAAAAATAATGTGTTGCATTATTTCACATTTATAAATTATAACTACCCACTTTCTCAGTGGGTATGTCATTATTAATTGATCAAACCCCTATGTATGTGCCTACTAAATAGCACTACAAATAAAAAAGATTTTATAAATAATAAAACAAATTTTATAATAAAAAAGTAAAAAAAAAATAAAAAACAAAATTACATTGAGAAGTTGGTATGTGGGGGACCGATTTCTCTTCATTCTTTTTAAAAAAAACATAACAAAATTTTGAGAAGTTGGAGTTTGAGAGACCGATTTCTCACTTGGTAAAATTGAGAATTTATTTTTTTTTATGATAGAACAAAAAACCCAATACTTATATTCAGGGCCGACACGATAACGAGACAGATATGATACACTTATCCTATCCCCTTCCTAATCCTTTGTTTGATACAGCCATCGCACAAGATACGCTAATCAACAAGCTAATCAAATTTTTTAAATAATCAGACTGCAGCATTATTAAAATAATCCGTTTTCAACCTGATATCATTGTTAGCGTTTCTCTCTTTCTATAGTCTCAACTAGTCGAGTATACCCCGTGGCACTCTTCCATTTTTTTTTTTTTATTTACCCTAATTTCTGATTGGTCACTTTAAATTGATTTCCTATGTTTTTGGTTGTTTGGTTATTTATTTTATTCTATAACAATATAAAAAATTGATGAAAAATAATAGTAAGGGCTTGTTTGATTGTGTTTTACTTTTTAGTTTTTGAAAATTATTTTATAAATAAATTTTAAAAAATTGTTTTTAAAAAGAAAATTTTAAAAAAATTGTTTGCTAACTTTAATTTTTAAAACAGTATTTGACTAGAGAATTAAAAAAAACTGAAAAATAAAAAGTAAAACACCATTTATCTCTTTTTTTAGTTTTAAAAAGTATAATATTAAAAATAGTTTTACAAAATAGTTTTTAAAAACAAGTAATCCAAACAAATTGTTTAGTTTTTAAATTTTAAAATACTAAAATAGAGTTTTTGGGATTTGAATCAAACAAACTCTAAGTCATTCTTCAATTGTGATAGATAGAGACATCACAATTTTTTCAAGTATATAAAATTACTTCATAAGTTATTTACATTTTTATGATAGTGAGTCATTATTCAATTGTGATAGAGAGAGAAATCACAATTTTTATGATAGTGAGTCATTCTTCAATTGTGATGGATAGAGAAATCACAATTTTTTCAAGTATATAAAATTACTTCATAAATTATTTACATTTTTTAGCATTTTTGTTTATTTATAAAAAATTATATGAATGTTATTTTGAAAGAAAAAAATTAAATAGATTATAAGGACAAATTCGTTATTTTATCAAAATATAAATCATATCATCTTGTTATCCATTGTGTATCAAACACTGAATAGGATAAACTAATTTTATCAAGTTTGTTATCATGTGCACATCAAACACAGAACATGATAACTCTTTATCCTACTCATATCATATCCTGTCTATCCTGCTTCTTATCCTATCATGTGCCTATCCTATCCGGTCCATCAAACGGGCCCTCAATGTCTAAGAAGTTGTATACAATAGGGCTATTAACAATTAGCCTAGAATGTTTTTACAATAAAAAATAATTAAAACATATCAATATTAACATATGTCATACTCTCAAAAAAGAAAATGAAAAGAAAAAACAATTTTGTACATAATAGGGATCTAAAATTTCATAGTACAATATAGTTGTCAATCTTATGGCACAATAACACTCAAAATATGCTATGGAAATGTTGAGCATATTGCTTACTTGTTTATTAATTTGTTGTCGTGGTGTGAAATTTAGTACTTAGGTGAAAAACTGTATGGTCAGTTGATTACTCTTTTGTTTAATTGATTAGTCGTTTGATCAGTTGAGAATATAATACATGGACCAACTTTGTTACTCTAACAATGATCTATTTTTTTATCAAGTGATTACATTGAAAAAAGACTATTTGAGTTTGGATTCTCAGTTTACTCTAAAGAGCGTCTAGTGTTGAAAGTTGAACTATTATCTAAGGGTGCATACAAAATAAATAAAAAGCGATAAAGGAAAACAGTAAGGATAATTAAAGACTCGTTTGATTGATTGTATGTATTGAAAATAGTCTTTACAATGGCTATTGATAGACATAAATAACTAAGAAATCTACATCAATATATTTCTCACGTTCTAAATACTAGTAGGCTAATACCTTGCATATGCGGGTGAGTTGAGGGCAAAATGGTATTTTGCAACTAACTGTCCATCAACTACTCATGTTCTTCACATGCCTATTATTATAAAGGAGTTCTAAATACTAGTAGGCTAATACCTTGCATATGCGGGTGAGTTGAGGGCAAAATGGTATTTTGCAACTAACTGTCCATCAACTACTCATGTTCTTCACATGCCTATTATTATAAAGGAATGAATGATTATCCACATTTTTTGACTCCCAAATTAACCTTGTATTAGGTTTTATACTTCTTTCTCTCTCAATAACCTCCTAGTACTTCATGTCACATATATAAGAAAGTGGTTATATGATATTTTAACTTAGTCAAATCTTTGTTATAATCGCTTGAGCTCATATTCAACATCACCATGATTCTAATAAGCTCGAATATTGACCTTCAAGACCATTTAGACCTGGAAGTCATGTTCAACCGTCAATCGACAACTAATTAAACTGTCACCCAATTTTGCTCAACTGCCAGCTGATTTTGCATCAGCTAATAGAAATTACTAATAACCGCCTCTAAGCCTATTTAAACTTGTAGTCACGTTCAACTGTCAACCGACAACTAATTTTGCATCAACTAATTGTGATATTGGTGATACCCAAATCCTTCCACGTCAATCGAATGACCAATACATGATCCGACCAATTATTTTTTGGCGTAATCATAACGTATGAACAATTATTAACCAGAACTATTGATTGGAGCAATTTCCTAGTAAACAATTGAAACTTCTCCAAGGATCGATGTTAATGATTTTTAGTAGGTCATGCTTTCAGGGGATGTGTTTCGATATCAAGTAACATTTTTGAAGTATTGTTTGCTTTGGGTCTTGTGCGTCAGCCTTAATGATTGTCTTTAATAAAAGACCCATCAATAAGTTGATGACTGTGAGCGTTATTTATAAATTACTTGATAGTCTTGATTTTTCAAGCAATATGAGACTTTTTGGTGTAGAAGGAAAATAGCCCTAATAAGGTTAAGAGGCTAAAAGAGTTGTAGCTTAGAACCCTATCAAAGGCGCCAATGTTCCAACCTCAAACCACATTTATGAGATATTGTTCATTTTGAATATTGTGTATAAATTTTCACGATTTCATCCTTAATAAAAGCCGTCTCTATGGATTGATGTGTTGTTTTTAAAATATCCTTAACCTTAATTTTTAAGCAATGTGAAAATTTTAATTTTTGCATACTAAAACTAAATGAAAAAAAAAAAATTGATGGATAGGGAATTTTTTTAAGGTTTTTTAAACGCCTGCACTGTTGCAGTGATATAATGCCCAAATTCTTAACAAGATGTGTTATACTTGGGGTCACAAAACATGATTTATGAACCTCTAGTCAAATTCTTTGTTGGAAATGATCTTAATTTTAATTCTAGTGCACTAATTAAGTGTATGTTTGGTTGAGTGTTAGATAATTGTCACGGTAATTTTTAGAGCTCTTTTACATTAATTATTAGAAATTAGCTATAATTTGTAACTTCTAATTTACCCCAAGTTGTTAATGTGATTTGTTATTTACCAAACACACTAAGGTTTCAAACCCTTAAAATCGATTTCAATTCACATCTTTTCCCTTGTGTCCACTTTGTGTTATAAAACTGCATTTGTAAATATAGCTAAAATTTTAATTGTAGATATCTTTAAAATTTTATATTATACCTATAATTTCTATTGAGGATTGCAATTTGTTTATGGTTCACATGTTATGAAGATTTGATGACTGTCCATGTGGGTGGAAGTGGAAAATAGGCAAAGCACGTAAAGAAAGGGATGACCCTCAGTAGTGAGAAGTGAGTGTATTGGTGCCCTCAAAGACTCAGCCTTCATTTTGGACCGTTGTTTTGCAATCTTCCACTTAATTTCTCTTGTCACCATTTGCTATATGTGATGCTAATGGGGACCCCTTTTCATTATTAATCTTGCTTTATCTACTCTAATCAATCAACCATATCAATGACTATCAGTCTATCACTCTTTAAACATTTCTTGAATATAATATCTTGAATATCATACTTATCTTGTGTGCTTGGAACCCAATTATTTTTTTACATGCATTTGATGCTTATCTTCCCATAGGAAATATGTATGATTGATGCCTATCTCGTATATTCCAATAGAGTAAATAATTGAAAATATTAATCTTTTTTTTCTTCCAATTTAGGACCACTATTTTGAAAGTTCTCTGTTGATTTAGTAATATTATACAAGTTAATATGTAGATTTTTTTTATTGATTTTAATAAAAATATATTTATGATGGAAGGACTACATTAAATGATAGTTTTAATTTAAAACACTAAATTATTATTTTATAAATTTGAGAGATTAAATTGTTTGACCTTAATTATTTTCAGACCGAAATACTCTTTTTAATTTCAAAGAAAATTAATGTATTTAATCTAAAATTTAGACCAAAATATTTACCTTTCTTTGACCAAGTTTTATTTATATTTAAGACACTCATTTACTCATTTGACTATTAATTCATCTAAATCCATGGGTGTGACTCAGTTAGCAATTAAGACTATTGATATTGTGTGTGAAATCACGAATGTTCGATTCCCAGATAACATTGAGGAGGAGCAATGAGTGTAAAAGTAAGTCACAAATTGAAAATTAGTGTGGTCTAAATGATTGAGGTTGTGTGATTCAAAGTTGCAATTGGGGCCATAATAAATGGATTAGAGTGATTTACCAAAAAAGATATTTCAACTAGTACGGGTCTGTTAATTAGATATCTTTGAGCTCATTATTCAAACGTCCAATAATAATAAAAACTCCTTTTAAATAAAAGTAATAATGAAATTTCTTTATCCAAAACAGTTATGAATCTAATTGCGTTTATTTTAGCTGAATCACGGAAGTAGTCCCTCCATTTTATTTTTCCTCAGTTTTGGTCTTCCAAACAGAATTTTGGTCAAAAACTTGATGAAATGTCATTTTTTTAAACCACACCATACCATTTATGATCATAGATTTCAGGTACAATTGTTCCACCACAAGATCTTGAGGTATGGTGTGGTTTAAATAAGCGCAAAAAAATGACACTTCATCAAGTTTTGGATTAAAATTCTGTTTGGGGACTAAAACTGGAGAGAAATAAAATGGGGGACTATTTTTGTGATTCAACTAAAATAAAGAGACCAAAACTGCAATTAAGCCTAAATAAAAGTAATATGAAATTTCCTTATCCAAAACAGTTATGAATCTAATTGGGTGTCGTTAACCAATGATTTTGAAGGCCATATCCATGGTAGTAACAGGGTGGTACAGCAAAATAGCGACCTAAAGTGATTTTTTAAAATGAGATTTGTTTTTTTTGCAAAAATAATCTTTTTAAATATATAATAATAATAATAATATAAAATTATAAATCTTATAGGAATAAATATATATTAAAATTATATCAAAAATAAAATTTAATGTAAATATTTATGATTTTTAGAACATACAATAACATTAATTTTTAATTATTTATCAAAATTATTTTAATGAGTATCCTTTAAATTGTAAAAAAAACATAAAAATAGTGGTATAATATGGAGTTAAAATTTACACTTTATCAATTAAATTAATATAAAAATTAATAAATTATAATATAATTAGTAATAACATAAATTATTTAATTTAAAAGTAAATCTATTTTTTAAAGTTTAAAGTCTTTATTTTAGTGGCTTGGCGCTTAGGCAAACACTAAGTAAAAATGGACATGTTTCTTGTTAGAAGAAAGAAGAATCAACATGATGGTCATTGAGTAAGAATAGAATCAACATGATGATCATTGAGTAAGAATGGATAAGGAAGAAAGAAAAGAAAAGAGAAAATTGATGTTATTCGGTCAATTTAACATGATAATTTAGAATTTATGTTTTTCTTACGGAAAGAATTTTGGTTAAACAATTGTATGCTTTATTAGTACAAGCAATGAAATTCATGGTATTAGTATTTATCTTATTATCTCTTATTTTGTTGATTATGTTTCTAATGTTGAAATAACAGGTATAACAATTATTTAAAAATTGACTCCTTCTGATCAAGAAATATTTGAAAAAAAATTAAGTCGAAACATCTTATTTGGATTTAATTAAAGAAGTGGTAGCAAATTCATTTCCTTCAAAAAAAGATGATATCAAGTTACTTCAAGAAACAAATATAATTTACGAGATATTTGAATATAACCTATCTAATTCAGATAATATAAAACAACAAAGAGAAGATCTTCATTATCCAAATATGTGTAATATAGGTTCTTGGATTGATGCAATATAGAAGAATGTTGTCCAAAATCATCAAATTTATTCAAATTTGGAAGCAAATTTACATTTAAAAGATTTCACAGATGATATGGCATATCCAAATGTTATTATCAATTAGGCTAAATACCACATGTGGTTCCTTAACTTAATTTCGGTTAACGATTTAGTCCTTTATCTTTTTTTTCCCGATTTGATCCTTTATGTTTTTAAATAATTTCAGCGTTACCCTTTAAATGGGGTTCCGTTAAGAAAAAGTTAAAAAATTCCTCCTCTAAATCATTGCATATGTTCATCAAACCTCTAGGAACGATTGTCACTGATCTAAAGTGATGTCTGTGGAGTATAAATACCCCATAGCTTCAGTTTTAACGAATCAATCTTACTATCAAACTTAGAACAAACTTTGAACATTTCTCTGAAATATTTCCAAAACATAAAGGGTAACTTTTTCTGAAAACGGATGAGGGAGTTTTTAATTTTTTCTTAACGGAACCCCACTTAAAGGGTAACGCTGAAATTATTTAAAAACATAAAGGACCAAATCGAGAAAAAAAAAGAAGATAAAAGACTAAATCGTTAACTGAAATTAAGTTAAGAGACCACGAGTGGTATTTAGCCTATCAATTATGATAAAATATATCCCAATATTGTTCATGATTTGAAGGTTTTGCATTTTTTTAAGGATAGAGATGCTAATGATTTGTTGAATCATTCTAATACATGTGAAGAGCCTTTTACCGGGAATCATTCTATTGTCGCTTAACAACATGTTACATATGTGATTTCTAAGACAATGAAAAATAATATGCAGAAATGAACTATAATATATAATTTTTGCTAGAGTCAAAAAACCTATTGGATATAAAGATTATTTTTTTGCTTTTCTATTTTTCCTTTTTCTTTACTAAGTTAGATTTGTGTCCCCTAATTTTTGTTTTTCTTTTTAATAAATTTTTAATTTAAAAAAAAAATATAAGACAAACAGAAAGAAAATTTCATAATTTTTTCATGCATAAAAATTAAACAAACATATTTAATTATATAAATAATGTGTAATATTGTAAAAAAAAATTGTAGCACAATTTTGACAAACAATTGAATACTTAAATATTGAACTTGGATCTTAGTAAAAAAAGAAAAAAACTTAGATCTTGTATGTCGCTACATAATACAGTTGCATGTAGAACCGCAGATCTAAAAAGAAAATTTATGTCACTAAATCTTACTATTCTACAAATTGTAACGATAATATATGATCTATACACTAAAATATGAGATTATAGTTCATTCTCAAGTTTGTTTATGAAAAGAGTGATTTTTTTTTTGAAAATAAAATATCCTCTACAAACAACTGCATAAATTAATTTCTTGAGCTGAATAAAATTACAATGGACAACAAAAATCTTTGTCAAATTTTTTTTAGGGTATAACATTCTCAAGACGAAATAATTAGTTTCACTTCATTTTCCAAATAAATAAAATTCTTACTTTTGGTCTAGAATACAAGTCACATTTCTTAGTCTCACATATTAGTTAAACAATTCAACAAAGAACTCTAACAATATTAATGACGTTTTTTAAAATGAAAAAAAAAAAAAAAAAAAAAAAAAAAACCACTCATAGTTACAAAAAATCAAAATTTGAACTCTCATGCTATAGAAAAATAACTTTTATTTTTCTATCTCACTTACTCTTAGATAGCCTCTAATGTCGATTTATTTTAAATAGATTTCACCTAAAATAATTTGAGCAAAAGTATAAAATCTTGGTGATTTAAATCATATATATATATGGTAAACAATATTATCATTTGTTTATCTTTTTATGAGTGTGCCTTTTTCAAATTCTAAATGTAGACTTGGGTCCTTGTCAATTCCTCCATATGTGGCTTTCCTTCTCCAACTGCCATTTGATTATTTTCCTATTCAATGACTTAAAAACAGCAACAAATCTAAACCAATTTAAGTTGGAATCGACGAAGAGCAAAGAAAACTCACTCACTTTGGGTCCAACAAGATAGATAAAAAGATAAGATCACATACCATATGGTCGGGTTAGGTGAGGTCATCCTCTTAATCATTAATAATTTTGTACTTCCCAAATAATGCGTTCCTACAAACCCAAAAACAGCCATCAAGATAAAATCAATCAATAATATCCCTAAATATATCCATATATAAAGAAAAAAGTGAAATATGGACACACGTTAATATTTTTAAGATTCAATTCTTATTTTAGTTACTAAAAAATTTAGTATATAATTTTGGCGATGTTATTAAGGCTTGTTTATTACAACTTTAACCAAAATTATTTTTAAAGTATTTAATTTTTTTTCTATAACTTATTCAAAAAATAATTTTTTTTCAAAAAGCTTCAAAGAAAAAGTTGTTTAAATAGCACTTCATAAAAAAATTGTTTTAAACATTTCTTCTTTTTACTATAATTTTCTTTATAATATAATTTCAAAAAAAAACTTAAATGAGAAGTTATTTTGAATAATTATTAATAAAATTTATTTTTGAAAGATATTATTTTTTTTTAAAATATTTTTTTTTTTATGTTAGAAACTTCATCAATGAGTTTAGCTTTCGAATGCCAAAATTATTTTTTTTATAACAAATGAATTTGAAATAAGTTCTATCATTTTTAAATAACTTCTCCCAAGAATTGTTTTTAGAAACATAAAATTAACATCAATTTTTAATAATCTATGACAAACAAACAGGTCCTTCTAGAAACTAAAATGGACTTACTCTATTTCAAAATTTAAATATGATAAATATAATATAAATGAAATAATTTATATATATATATATATATATATTATTTATTATGCAGTATATATATTTTTGCAATATATATATATATATATATATATATATATATATATATTAATTTACACCATCGTTTTTTTATGAAATTATGGTTACCATTGCAGACATATTTTTTGGTACAAACCAATCCAAACATTTTTATTTAAAAAAAAGATTTTATTATTTTAAATTAAATAATTCTTAAATAAATGTTAGGTCTAGTGATCATGACATTGGACTCTGAATTAAGGATGTTAATACAACTCGCATTTGAGGATATCGATTCAAAATTGTTTTGATTTCGGAAGGAAAAGTCATTTTTATTGAGTGTAGGTTTTTTCCGAAATTAAAATTCGAGAATGGAAATGAGTTTGTGGTGTTAATATTCACCTCACACCTACTCCTGAATCCGCCATGTTAGCAATATTATTGTCATTTTAAAATTTTATATACATGTATATCTCCAATATATTTAATATTTTTTTAAATAATAAAAATTATAATCTCTTCTTTATAGAAAATATTATTTTAATATTTTTTTTTGATTTTCTTATTTTATAATAATAGTTATTTTATTATATTAATTATAATAAATATGACTTGAAAAGTAATTATTTTATATATATATGAATGATGCAGAAAAATCCAAACCCGTCATTGGCGAAATGAAAACTTAAATTTCACACCCGATATAAAATGAGGATAAGTGCTGGGTTTTCTCCAACTAGTCAAGTGTGGAAGTTGGGAGGCAAAATATGCCTCTACTCCGCCCAATTCTATGTCTACTTTGAATCTAATAATCCGAATTCAAATCTCGATAGAACTTAAATAAACTATATTTTTGAAAGAAAAAAAAATTAAATAAAGTATAAGATTATAAATTTCCTTTAATGTTTTTTAAAGAAAATATCATTAACTTCTTTTCTTATTTTTCATCCATCACATTTACTATTTTATTGTTGTTTCATAGTTTATTATATTGTAGTTGTTTCAGTTAAGCTATTCCACTATTATTTATATTAACAAAAACATCAATTATATAACCATTTCAATCATAAATATAAAATAATATAAACTTTTATATTTAAAAAATATATCAATATATTTAAAAAAATATATCAATATATTTAAAAAAATATATCAATATATTTAAAAAATATTTCAATATATTTAAAAAATATATCAATTATATTGTTAGAAGGTAGAGTGAATTTTAAATATTAATTTAAAATAAACTATTTTTTTTTATATTTTATTGTTCCGCTAAATCACTAGTATGTTTTAATTATCAACTAAGCAATATAAAAAGAGATAAGTTTTACGATACTATTAAAAAAATTGTGTTTCTTTATTAAGCATACTTTTTTTAATAATTTCTTTTAATTTTTCTATGTTATTACATTATCTATGAAAATTTTAAGAGTTTTTATATATTTAAATATTTAATTTTGACTACAGTAATTAAATAAATTTTTTTATAGTTAAAATTTTAATTTTAATTAAAATTATATTAAAAGTTTTATTTTAAAATAAACTAAAAATTAAAAATTAATAATTTTTAATATAATTAAATTTATTCATAATTATATGTTAATAATTTAGTTTAATAATATCAAAATATATTAATATTCGGATGGAAAATATAGTAGAAGTCCCATTGAAATTTTGCTCGTACCAATTCGATACGTTTACCGACGCGGCAATAATCGGTTTGACCTCTCGGTACTTTGAAGAAAAAGAAGAGGAAGCAGAGAAAGATACACCTTCCTCTGTTTTTCTAGGGACATGGAAAAATTATATGGTCAAGAAAAAATAAAAAATAAAAAGCTTATTTTTGTAATTTTATATATGTTGAAAACACATATTGTATATTTAATATGTTTGTATATTTTAATTTTTCATCTTCACCCAGATTTTTGAAAAAACTGGGTGTTAAATAATTTGAAATTCAACATAAGATGATTAAACCAAATAAGATTATTTCTTTCTATAAAAAATAAGAGACAAAATACAATGGAGCGTATAATAATGGAGCGTATAATAATAAACATAGAGATAATCATTAACATTACCAAATATTAGAGATCTCACCTTAAACTTAATTAAATATTATTTTAGAAATGATAATGTGTATTTGTAAATGAATATTTTTAAAATATATTTTTTATATAAATATATTTACTTCTATTCCATTAATACTATATTGAGTATCACATTTATAAAATAAATTTATTTTAAAATAATATAGTTTTTAATATAATATCAATTTTTTTTATTTGTACATTTTACTAATATGTACATTATTTTCGAATTTTTACATTTTTATTTACATTTTTTTGATACAGATTTAATTTACATTTTTAATAATAGTAAAAATATCAATACTAAATAAAGATTATTTAGTAAAATTAAC
>JBBPBQ010020321.1:15787531-15798604 GCA_037974755.1 Cicer yamashitae | reverse complement strand
ATTGAATATAAAATTGATATTTATAGCTTATTTGTTGCTTTTCTTTTTAAATAATTATTTTAAAATTTTTTCATTTATTTGTTATGTCTTTAAAAAATTAAAATATGAAAAATAATCTAAAAATTACTTCAGATGAAAAGACTTTTTTAGTAGCTTCTTCAAAAATTTATTTTTTACATATGATATATTTTAAAATTATTTTATTATCATGAACAAACACAAAATAATTTTGTTTTTTATTAATTATTAACAAATAATCTCAAAAATATTAAATTTTAAAAAATCATTTTATTTTTAATTTATGACGAAACATCTCTAAAAAAAAGAATTTAATGACATTTATATTTACGATACATATTAAGTAATTTGTAATATTAAAAGTTTGAATTCTTAAAAAAAAAAATTAAAATTTTAAGGATTTTGACCACACAATCATCCTTTTTTTGCCTTATAAATAAATGAGTATGAGCAAAGGTTTCTATCACTCTCTCTCTAGTTTACAACCTTTTCACGTGTCTCTCATTTTCATACTTCTGTTCTCCTTTCTTCACTCTGTTTGTTTCCTAGGAAAACAAAAAAAAAAACTCAATTTGTTTTTTTTTTTTTTTTTTTTTTTTTTTATTATTATTATTACAAACTTGTTCTTAGGGGCGGTGGTTGATGTTTCTTTGTGGAGTTGTCTTCACATAAAAAATCTAACTTTGTTTGAAGGATTGAAGCAGAGATTAGAAAAGAAAAAAAAATGGAAGGAAGCAAGCAAGTTGGTTCTTCATCTTCTTTCACTTCTGAACTCTTTGGTTCCAATGAGTTACATCCATCTTCTTCTTCTGGAATTTTTGACTCTATTTTTTCTCCATCTCCTAAAGTATGTTATGTTATTTATTTATTTATATAGTTAATATTTTGTTTAGTTTGACTTTTTTAAACTCCAATTCAATGCATTTCATTTCATAGTTATAATGCAGATTTCTACTATGTATTCTTATTATTAGAAATTAAAAAGCGCATACATCATTTGGAATCGAATATAAGCAAAATATACGCGTATTTAGTCTAACTTTTTGATAAATTTTTTTTTTGAGATAGTTATAAGTCTATAAGAGTAGAATATATTTGACCCTTATTATTATTGTTGGTTGTGTTGTGCTTAAAACAAAATTACAAAAAGTCAAAAACAAACAAATAGTGAAAATTTTGATCATTGAAGTTACAATTTGATTATCATTATAATTTTGTGTATGGACTTGTGTTGAAACAATATTGAATTTTTTTTAATGGTTTGTGATGATTCAGGTGTTTGGAAGAGAGTCTCTGAACTCTGCACTGAATGGGAAAAATGTCACTGAGGGATTGAACTCCAAAATTGGTAAAATTTCAAAATGGGATATTAGCAAAATCACATAGTAGCACCTTTCTTATTAGCCCTATTTTCCTTGATCTCAAATTTCCTTTATTCTCTCTATGATTAGAGTGTTATTGATTCAATTTAACTAGATAAGATTTTGTCTATATACATGAAATAGTATAAACTAAATTCAATTGGATATTTTGATTAATTTATGAAGAAACAAGTTGTATAGTTTTCCAATGCTATTTTTCCTTGTTCTCAATGCAGACTACATAAGTAAGGGAAGTGATGGTGAAAATCAGAAGAAGACAGCATATAAGGATATGAGTTCTATTTATCAAGAACAAAGAGTTCAACCATGTCACCTTAGTTCATCGATCTACTATGGTGGCCAGGACATATATTCTCATCCTCAGAGTACACGAGATTCGGGATTGAACACTTTGGTATATGATATTATTTAAACAGCATAACCAACATTGGTGTAGATGCATATTTGAAAACACCATTCAACATGCTCATTTTTACTATAATCTTTAAATCTGGATATTGTCTGCAGTCTGCAAAATCACGCAGTCAGTGTATCGATGATCATTGGGTTGAGAATAGACTGTTTAGATTTCAAGCTCAGTATGTTAGCTTTTAAAAAAAGCAACCAAAACTTGCATTGAAATTTGGACTGTGAAAATACGTGGTTTTACTAACTACAGACAATCCAAATTCATAATCCTGGGTAACTCAAAAAGTAACAATTTTTAATAGTAAAATGCTAGGATGATTTCTGAATGAAACATTGGTAATTTTAGAATGGAATAATAGTACTTTTTTTTTGCTACTGCTAGTAATGACTGACATGATTTTTCTTTTATCAGTACAAGAAAGATGGGGGCGAGGATGATTCAGGAAGTGCCTCAAGAGGAAACTGGTGGCAAGGTAAGACATATACTATTGTATAATCGATTTGTAGTGTAAACTTTGCAATTGGTTTTTATGTCATGAATTTTTCACCAATTTCATATGTTGTGACATTCTATCAACAGGATCTCTCTATTATTAAAAAGAGTATACTTGCCAAGGGATATGCTCCTCAAGGTATGAAATTCATATATGTTAGATATAATTTACGGAATTTGGATTTTCTACAGGTTTAATAATCACACACTGTCAATATAAAATTAATTTACACTGAGAATGTATGATCTTTTTTGTACATATACTCTCCAAAAAATATTGTCACGGGACCATGTAGTCAAAAATTTACACTGTCGAATTACTCATGTAGTTGCGTCTTTCATTTTAAAATCAATTACGGTATGAAATCTGAAATCCAATGGTCTAAATTCATTGACCGCGGGAACATGTGATTACTGAACTACAGAGAATCCAAATCCGTTCAAATATGTTTGACCATGTGTTATTAATCAGTTGTATTCATAATTGCAGGTTAAATAGGAGGATAGTGTGACAGTGTTGTCCATCTTTTGTAACATGGAAACGTTGTACTGTAGTTATAAATAATGCTGTGGATGGTTAGTTGCTTTCTCAAGCCAAACAACAGAATCACAATACGAACCTATAGTTATAAGTATATTTTTTTCATTTTCCTATACAGAATATGGTACTCAGTGATGGTAATGTATAAGTTATATGGTATAGAAATATGTATCATCAGCTACTTTTATGTCGCTGAAATGGGAGAAACTCTATTTTTAGTGGTTTCCTCTCTATGTAATATGTATTTCATATGTACTGACCGAAGAGTATGCATGTATTATCAGCCTGTGGCTGAACTGAAATAATGTATTTTATGAATATAATTACTACTAGTTAATACTCTTTATTAATTTTTTTGGATAAATAACTTCAATTGCGGCATAACTTCTAGAAAGTCATTGTCTCAAACTCTAGCGACGATGGACAAAATTTCTCGCAAGTATAAGTTAACAGTTCTATTCGTATTTATGGCTAAGATAGTGATCTATTTGGTGTCGGTTCGATGAATTATATTTTGAGAGATACATTTATTTTCTCTTATTTTTATCGAATTAACATCAATAAAATCAAATAATTGTTTCTGCTCTAAAGATGAAGATGTTGTCTTTGAGTTTCGAAAATTGTTTTGAAAAATCAATTTGTGTCACCGAAGATATTACATTGTTGAGTCGCGGACTAGATCGCTCTCTTTAAGACGTTTCGCGGCACTGCCCAAATTGTGCAAGGCAGATTATCAACCACGAAGTCCTCAGCATAAAACAGCACAGATTTACTATATCGGAATTCTACTGCACCGTAGAAAACCATTATAGAACTACACCCTTAATATGGCAGTTAAAGTCACTCTCAGTATGACGATTAAAGTCACTCGTAATATGGTACTATGACCACTTATAAATCAAAAGGACTACGACACAAAAACCGCTCTAAAAGACTACGACACAAAAACCACTCATAGTGGTATTAGGACCACTAAAAAAACGACGGAATTACGGCATAAAACCACTGTAAAAGGATAGTGGTATTAGGACCACTCAAAAATCGACGGAATTACGGCATAACAACCGCTCTAAAAATCGAAGGAACTACGGCATAACAACCGCTCTAAAAAGTGAAAGGACTATGGTACAAAACTGCTCATAAATATTGAAGGGACAGAAAGAAATGGGAGAAGTGGTTCGAAAATAAGTTGAGCAGAATATAAAAGGGAATAAAGAGAAAGTTGGGAAATGCATTCAACTTTAGTGTACTTTTCACAAGAGTTTGAAACTCATTATATAGTGATGGAAGCAAACCCACGTATGTTTTCTATCCAATGTGGGACTTTAATATTTATAGAGTTAAAAACTACTCAAAATATGAGAGTTTTTCAGTATGGCACTTCAACAATTTTTAAATTCACACAATAACATACTCTATGTTCCAACAATCCCCCACTTGAATTTAAAAAAAATGTTTTTGAAATAGCGTCAAACGCTTCTATAAGATCGTGCATAAACAAAGGTGTCTCATGATTTGAAACTTTTCATAGTAAGTAAGATTCAAATTCAACAAGAGTGACTCGTAGTCTTGAACTCTATCTCTAACATCAAACCTACACACAACCTTTTCATAGAGTGTATTCTCAAAAGCCCGTGCATTAATGGCACTGCACGTCTATCCTAGTATAGTGAACGCTCTAGGAATTCTGCCTCAAAATTCCATAGAAAGCGGCCCCACTTCCACATTCACTTAGGTGAGTCTATCAAGAGTACTCCTGTAGCTAGGTACTCCACTCCACATGGAGTATAGATCACATTAAGAGTTTCTATTATCTCATCCTATCACCGCTTTAGGAATCATGCTTCTGTAATTTATAATAGCATGTTCATCTCATATCACTTCACGACTTGTTATTACCCATTGAACATAATTCTTGGGATCTCCAGTCTTTTAGGTCAGGTTACCATCATGAATAACTCTATAGACATTAGTCCCATCCTTTTGGATGTATTTAGGACTTTCTCTCTAACTAATTCTTTCGTCAAATGATCAGCTAAATTCTCATCAGTGCGTACATGATCCACTACAACAGCTCATTTAGAAAGTAACTCTCTAACAGTAATGTGCTTACGACGTATTTATCGTCTCTTATCTTTGTAATAACGATTCTCAATCTTTGCAATAGTCGCGGTACTACCGCAGTGGATCAACACCACTGACATAGGTTTATCTGATAAAGGGATCTCAGCTAGCAAGCATCTCAATCAGCCCGCTTCTTCACTAGTAGTAGCTAGTGCAATCATTTCAGACTCCATAGTGGACTGAGCCAATATCGTCTGTTCTTCGACTTCCAAGATACAACACCACTAGCTATACTAAAATATAGCCACTGATTGCTTTGGAGTCATCTGATAAAATGTTCCAATCAGCATCACTGTATCTTTCAAGGATGACAGGAAATCATTGATAATGTGATCCGAGACTCATGGTCATTTTTAGGTATCTCATGACTCTTTCGATAGTGTGCCAATGCTCCATACTATATCTACTAGTAAACCAGCACAATAGTCCCACGACGTAGGCAATGTCGGATCTAGTACAGTCAGTGGCATACCTGAGGCTGCCAATGATGCTCACGTATTCAATTTGTCTAACACATTCACGAGTGTTCTTGAAAAGTTTCACACTTGGATCATATGATGTGCAAGCAGGTTTACAATCAAAGTATTTGTATTTCTTTAGGATCTTTTCAACATAGTGAGACTAATCCAAATAAATTCCATTTTCTGACCTAGTAATCTTGATTCCAAGGATTACACTCGCTTCTCCGAGGCCTTTCATATCAAAGTTGTTACACAACAATGATTTCACAGTATTTACAGCATGAATGTTTGAACCAAATATGAGTAAGTCGTCTACATAGAGACATATGATAGTGCAAATGCAATTTTCGGATTTGTAATAAATACATTTGTCACTTTCATTCACTTTAAACTCAATGGATATAATCAAGTTATCAAACTTTTCATGTCATTGCTTAGGAGCTTGTATAAGACCATACATAGATTTATCTAACTTACATACCTTGTCTTCTTGTCCATGAATTACAAAACCTTCATGTTGTTCCATATAGATTTCATCTTCCTGGTCACCATTTAAGAAAGTTGTTTTGACATCCATTTGGTGTATCATCAATTTATGAATAGCTGCTAGTGAAATGAATACCCTAATGGATGTTATTCTAGTGACCGGTGAAAAAGTGTCGAATAAATCTATATTTTATCTTTGTCTAAAACCTTTGACTACAAGACAATCCTTGTATTTATCAACAGTTCCCTCGGGTTTTAGTTTCTTTTTCAAAATCCATTTACAACCTATTGGGTTGCAACCAGGAGGCAAGTCTACTAAGTGTCATCTCCTGTTAGACTATAGAGAATCTATTTCATCGTTTATAGCTTCTTTCCATAAATCAGCATCCAATGATGACAAAGCTTCTTTAAGATTTGCAGGATCCCCTTCTAAAGAATAGGTCGTATATTTGGGTCCATAATCTTTAGAAACTTTGACTCTCTTACTTCTCTGAGTTTATGTTTTGCCTTGTTTGTTGCTTTCAGTGCTTCTTGTTACAGGAACGTGATTTGGTTCACTGCCCCCACTATTTCTTGATTTGAAAGGGAATATATTTTCATAGAAGTCAACATCATTTGACTCTATGATCACTTTTGCCTTTAGGTCATAAAATCTATACGTTTTATTGTTTACTGCATACCCAATGAATACACATTCATAGACTCTACTAGCGAGTTTAATTCGCTTGGGATCGGGGATTCTGACATAAGCCAGACAACCCTAAGTTCAAAAATAAGACAAGTTCGGTTGTCTTTTCTTTACCATATCATAACGAGATGTTTTGTTTTTAGATTTATGAACTTTATTCAAAACATAGCAAATATTCAATAAAGTTTCTCCCACCATTGAGATGCAGCACTAGTGTTATGCATAACAACAACAACTAGTTCAATAATAGTTCTATTCTTTATTTCAACTTTACCATTCATTTCAGGCGAATATGGTGCATATGTTTCATGTACAATTCCATTCAATTTATAAAACTCATTAAACGAACTAGACTTATACCCAGTACATCTTAATCTTTTACTAAATTGATTTTCAATTTCAATTACAAAGATCTTAAACATGTCAAGCGCTTCACTTTTTTTATTCATTAGATATACGAAAGTATAGTCAAAACAATCGTCAATAAAAATGATAAAATAATGTTTTCCATTTCTTGTTAACGTCCAAACAATTTCACATATATATTAAATCTAAAGACTTAAATTTTCTAACTACTGATTTATGTGAACTCTTTGTTATTTTATCTTGACTATTAAAATCACATTTTTCAAAATTATTTAAAGATAACTTTGGAATTAAACCTAAGATTGAAATCCTTGTTCATATGACAAAGTCTAACATGCCAAATATTAAAATCACACATGTAAACAAAAGAGACATTTTATTAAATTCGAACATTTAATTTAAACATGTTATGAGTTACGTACCTTAATAAATGATCTCATGAGGTATCTTCTGAATTTCACGGGAGTGATCCTCCACGGATCTGTCATCGGTCATCTGATACTTGAGGTAATGGCTCTCAGTATTGTTGGAACTGTCGTAGTCCTACACATATCAGCAAGTCCATTAAAAATATAATTCTTATAGAGGTAGGTAATCATTATCCTCCCATGGGTTAATTCTTCAGCTTTATTATCCTTTTCTATTCGCCTCAATGAAATATTTTATTGAAATTAGAGGCACTAGAACTAGATCCAGTGATCTCTTCTGTTGACATGGCAGAAAGAAACGTCTTAAAATTGTTGTTTTTGAGTTTCGAAAAATCAATTTATGTCACCGAAGATATTACTGGGTTGAGTCGCGGACTAGGTCGCTCTCTTTAAAACGTTTCGCGGCACTGTCCAAATTGTGCAAGGCAGACTATCAACCACGAAGTCCCCAGGATAAAACAACTCAGATTCACTGTATCGGAATTCTACTGCACCGTAGAAAACCGTTCTGAAATTACACCCTTAATATGGTGGTTAAAGCCACTCTCAATATGACGATTAAAGTCACTCGCAATATGGTACTATGACCACTCATAAATCAAAAGAACTACGACACAAAAACCGCTCTAAAAGACTACAACATAAAAAATCGCACATAGTGGTATTAGGACCACTAAAAAAACGACGGAACTTCAGCATAAAACTGCTCTAAAAGGATAGTGGTATTAGGACCACTCAAAAATCGACGATATAAAATCGAAGGGACTACGACATAACAGACGCTCTAAAAATCAAAGGGACTACGGTACAAAACCACTCATAAATATCGAAGGGACATAAAGAAATGAGAGAAGTGGCTCGAAAATAAGTCGAACAAAATATAAAAGGGAGAAAAGAGAAAGTTGGGAAATACATCCAACTTTGGTGTACTTTTCACAAGAGTTTGAAACTCATCATATAGTTATGAAAGCAAACCCACATATGTTTTGTATCCAATGTGAGACTTTTAGTATTTATAAAGTTAAAAACTACTCAAAATATGAGAGTTTTCCAATGTGAGACTTCAACAATTTTTAAATTCACAAATTAACATACTTTATGTTCCAATAGAAGATAACCTCTAACTTTTTCTGTGCGGCAAAACTTTTTCTCTAATTTTTTAACATTGCTTCATTTTCGTATAGTATATTAAATTTTTTGTACTATATATATTCTCCTGTACCATACAATTGTCTATACCATACAACACAATTGTATGGTTGTACAAACTTTTTAAACCATGTACTGATGTTTTATAAACCTTTATCAATTTATTTTCTTTTTGAGTTATTTATCAATCGAGTCTTGATATTATACATGAACTCATCTTTTAAATTGAAAATAATCAATAACTTACAATGGTTTGTCAAAAAAGAACACATCTTTTAAATTGAAAATAATCAATAACTTACAATGGTTTGTCCAAAAAGATTAGTGTGATTGATGATTTAGGAATAGTATTATTATATTAGATTTTTATATTAATCTCATTCGCACAAAAACAATTTGTATGGTAATGAATCTCACTTTTTATATAGTCTTATAGAGTTTTATCTCTTATTGATGTGGAACTTTAATTTTTCTCAATATTTATAACAAATTACGATTGTTACATTTGTTTTCTTTAAATTAAGAAGGTTAGAATGATTTATGTTCTTATGATTCTAGCACGCATCATCTTTTAGTGAATTTTCAAAGGTGACTCATCTAGGAGTAATGTGATTTGAATTTTTTTTTTTGACTATCTAGTTTATGCCATTGTTGTAGATTCTGAAGTCATTTTTGCTTCACATTCACGGGTTGTAGATGATGAAGTCCCTAAGAATAATAAAATATTCTTGAAGAGTGTGGAAAGTTAAAGATTCATGAACCATCTTTATTACTTACACTCCATCAAATCCAATAAATTTCGACACAATGCTATAAGTTAAAACACCATTCAAAAGAAGAGTGTGGTCCAAACCCTATGAAGAATAATTATCTAGAGACATGTACAAAACAGTTGGTTAATGGGCATGTCCACTCAATTTCTTATCCTATAGTAGTTTTCTTTAGATTGAATCTATGTTTATATACTATGTCCAAAACATGATCCATCTCATCTATCCTTATCCATCAATGGTGGATTTTTCTGCTTGTTTTTTTTCCTATGGGGCATTGTTAAAATATTTAAGAATAGTATTTGGTAGAGATACAATACAACTACTATAGTTGAGCATCGTTAGTAGGTCAGCTATTGTCTTTTCTTTAAAATTGAGAAAATAATTTAAAGTTTATAAACAATGTCGACTAAATTATCAAGTTATTTTTAAAACATTTAAATATTGTCTTTGCATGTTATTTTTTCACAACTCCATCCTTCTACAAAGGAAAATGGATTAGCTGCAGTTGGAATTACGTGCAGTCAAAACTTCGAGATTAGCTGATTAAGGCCAGACAATTCTAATCTTAAACCAGTTTTTGTATTTTATTTAATATAATAATTCGAAGTTAAAATCTTAATTTTTTTTATCTTAATCAGACGACATCAACCTTATGCAGTAAGTATTTGTGACTCACTACACATAATCTAAATCTTTGGCAAAACTCACTCTAACACCTCTTTCTTTAACTTTTTCTCTTCGTATAATTCCATACCCTAATCCCTATAACTTCTAATTTAATAAAGGTATATTTTATCTAATCTCCTCTCCCTTTATGCCATTTGGTGAACATGTGTCGAATGAAAATACCATTGCTAACTTATCTTTGGTGCTTGAGTTGAATGTAGATGTAAAACTAGTCAAGAATTTCCGAATCTCCCTATGTTTTTTCCGTCTACAACAACATTAGTATTATTGATATTCACAATTAGAAAGATTGTGCACCTCGTAATTAGACAATGGATTCAGGGTTCATTAATTGTATGAAGATAATTATTGTGTCCATAACAGCACGGTTACACGGTTACACGGTTCACTTTTGAAAAAAAATATTTTTTTTAGGTTGTCGTCGAAACAATTATGGATAAATTATCCATCATAATATGCCACTAATTAAAATTAGATAAGTATAATTGGCTACCTCTATCACACTTATAAATATTATTTCACAAGTTTTTATATATATTTTTATGTCATCTATGTCCATAATAACAAGCACAGCACACCTAAGATATATAACATGTAGTTGTTGTGCGTAAAATAAGCAAATAAGTTTTATATGTTATGTATGATATATAGACCGAATTTTTTTATTGAAAAACGAGAATTGTAAAATGTTGGGGATAGGTAAGAAATATATAAAGTGAACATTTTATAAAATAATTTTTTATCAAATAATTTTTTAATATTTATTTTTTAAATATTTTGATACAATTTATTCAAAATTGAATATGTATATAAAAATATATTTTGATGCATTTATGTTGATCAAATGAATGAAAAAAATTATTTATTTGATTTATAATGAGTTAAAAGTAGTATTTTATTTATTTATTTTATATGTAAGTTAAAAGTTGTGTGTATTTTTTCATGAGATATTTTGCTTTTATATATTATATATATAAATTTTTTGTATTTGGTTTTTATAATTTTTTTTCTTCTACATTTTTGCCAATATTTTTTACTCTTTTATAAATATATATTTTAATTTTTTTTT
>JBBPBQ010020321.1:15768212-15786942 GCA_037974755.1 Cicer yamashitae | reverse complement strand
AAATATCTATTTTTTATAATAGTTATATTCTTTTTTAAAATTATTTTTAAACAAAAAAATACTAGATTATATAATTGAAAAATTTAAAAATACCTATATATGAAGAGTATAATATATTTTAAAAAAACTATTATGAAATTATATGATTAAGAAATCATTCAAAATATATTATGAAATTATTGTGAAATTATTAATAAATCATGACATTTAGTCCTGCATTTGTTTTTGAGTACTATTATTTATCCATAAAACTCTAACGAATAAATTACGGTTTGTTTTTTTTATGTACATGCTCTTTTTTTATTCTCTATTGTATCCTACCTTCAAATTTATATAGAAGATCGCATTCAGAGGTGATCATCTATAATATTTTAATTTTAATTTTTTATTTTTTATTTTAACGGAAGGTTGAGATGAAAGATAAAGTAAAAAAAAGTATTTTGATATATAAATTTCAATTTATAGTATAATGGAAAGTTTTTTTAGATTAGTCGAACGAGAGTTACAAACAATTTTTAGATCGAACAAGATTAATTGTGTGAGTAATATGGAAAACTTAAATCGGAGAAGTAGCCGTTTGATCGAAGTTGATTATTCATATGAGTGATGCAGACAACTTAGATTGAAGAACCGTCTGTTTAATTAAACTCAATTAGTCGTATGAGCAATATAAACTACTTAAAATCGAGAACCAACTCCTATATAATGGTCAAATATGTTTGAAAAAAATCAATCAAATATTAAAAGGACCTACGTAAATTGACTTAACATAATAGATTAAGAAAACAAATTAGATAAAGACTAAATAAATCTATAATAGAATTATATAACTCTTGTACTCACTCTGAGTATCACTTAAACAAAAAAATTATCTCAGAATAAATATTATTCTCAATTTTCAACGTAATTTTAATTATTATTTTTTTATAATATCTTCAATTATTAATATGTATATAATTTTTAAAGTATTATTGTCTTTTGCATTAATGATAGCGTAAAATACAACAATAATTAAAAAAAGTAATTGTAAAATAATTTTTTTTCTTATTTTAATTATATAATTTTTAATATACACAAAAATTTTAAACATTATGAAACGAAAAGAGTATATTTAAAAAAATACAACTTTTCAACATATGATATTTATAATTGATTTGTTAAACAAACAAGTAGTTGTTGTAATGGTTAGTCGAGCTGTGCCGGTTCGATCAATCTAAAAATAACATAAAATAATTTTAATTGGTGTCTTATTATTATAAGCCACTTATTCATAATTGTTCATAGAACAACCTAAAGAAGGGCAACCTAGACCCTCATCTGGTCCTTTTTTTTTAAACATCACGTCTGTCTTAAATCAATGATATATGTAAAGTTTAATTATGGGGAAATTTCGTAAATTGTTGGAAAGGGACCCACTAAGGAGTGGCTTTTTTTTTTTTTTTAATTTAGTTATTTCAATTAACAAATCAATTAATAAAAATAATAAAATCAAAAACTGTAATTAACCTAAAAAAGTCATATAATAGACTGTTAATTGACATATTTTTAAACAGACTCAAATCACGTTTAGACCTTACAAAATTTAGTTTCATTGAATTTATTCTCATCCTTACTTCCTATCATATTATCAATTGATTTCTATCACGTCTAGAAGGTAGGGGTCTAGGTGTTCATAAGACAAGTATTAATAAATATACAAATAAAAAGAAAAATAATAGAAATGAGGGAATTGAGGTGAAAGGGTATGAAAAGACTGAAGGCTGCAAGAGTACTGAAGAAGGGCTACACATTCTATATGTACGACCACTTTAAAATAAAATAAAATAAATATTTGGTATTGTCACGGTTTGAGTGTGAGAGAGAAAGATAAGTTTGGTTTTCTTTTATCTGAAGGAGATGCATCTTGGTCGCTTGCTTCCGATCTACTGAAGGTTGAAGAGAAAGATTTACATATTATTTTTGTTATGTTTCCGTGCTTTTTGTCCCACATCGTCTACATATTTGAATATTTAACTCTTTATATAAACAGTTCGAGCAACAGAGTTTGTCCCTTCGGGGACATCCGATAAAATTGGAACGTTATAGAGAAGATTGTCATGGATGACACGCACAAATCGAGAAATTGTTCAATTAGTTTTTGAGCTTTTTGTTTTCTCTATACAAATCTGTTTTTTTGACTAGGTTTCGTTTTCCCCTTCTTTTTGCTCACAACTTCAAGAAAACCCCCTCGGTACTACGAAAAGGGGGCTTTGATTCCTCGAACAATTTCAAAATTGGGTTGTTGTTTATGCATTCTAGGGTTTGTGTTTCATTATCTTATCCAATTATTAACCTATACTATAAACCATGTTTATGTTAGTAAAACGTCAATGTTACAAATAGAAGTTTTTCTTGCTGAAATGCCTGCACTTTTACTCATTTAAAACAAAGTAAGTTTGATGAACAGGAGAATAATTTGGTTCAAATTTAGTTAGTCTGAAAATTGTTCTATAATGTATTAGTTTCTCTTTATGCTTGTTTGTGTGAAGTTTTTTATTGATGCACATTATTCTGTGATAAATATGCTTCTTAATGATATTTTGGATGATATATGATGTTTCCTACACTTGAGGGTGAAAAATTAATTTGAGTATTCTTGGTTCCACAGAACATCATGTAACCATGTTTTTGCACTTTTCTATCCAAGCATGCATTTACCTTCAAATAATTTTCTAGGGTTTCTATAATATAATTTAAATATTAGTAGTAAAGGTTGATTTAGACACTTATTATTTGGACATAACCAAATTTTGAAGGGTATTTATATTTGGGTACTGGTTTGGTTACTTCTATTTCTGATTGAGGAAACAGTGTCTTTTATGCTATACTAATTCAAGCACAAGTAGTAAACTTTCACATTCCTAAAGATAAAGGGATTATAGAAACCAATCTGTTTTGCTTTTGCAGGATATGAACAGAGGAGAGGAGATTGCAGGTTTCTCTATCACATGTGTTATTAATCTTTAGGAATTTTTCCCCAATTTCATAGTATGTTGTAACTTTCTATCAACAAAATCTCTCTATTATAGTGTGATAATTTTTTTTTTATACATACCCTCCTCCACAATATAATTGCATTTTGATCTCTGAAATTGACAATAAAGTATTTAAACTCATTTTTGAAATTGAAAATCATCAATAACTTAGATTATGTGATGGAGGACCGATTATGGGCTCGAATGCTGCAGCAAGGAACCGATTATGTATTTCTTATGGTTTGTGATGATTCAGGTGTTTGGAAGAGAGTCTCTGGCTCTGCACTAAATAGGAAAACTGCTGTTGAGGGATCAAACTTCAAAATTGGTACTCTAGGTTGGAATACTCTGTTTTTTCCTCTCTACTTCCATGATCTCAATGTTCCTTTATTCTGTCTATAATAGCTTTAGATCAGTTAATCTATGAAGAAACAAGTAGTATAGTTTTTCAATGCTATTTTTCCTTGCCTTGTTCTTGCTCTCAATGCAGACTACATCAGTAAGGGAAGAACACAACAAATACGGATATGATTCTTGCTAGCTGCACCTTTTGGTGAATTTTCTCTTTGAAAATTCACTAACCAAACCTGCTGACTCATCTATGAACAGTGTGATTTGCATTTATTTTTTACTATCTAGTTTATGCCTTACTTGTAGATTCTAAAGTCATTTTAGCTACACATTCACAGGTTGTAGATGATGAAGTTACTAAGAATAATAAAATATTCTTGAAGAGTGTGGAAAGTTAAAGATTCATGAACCTTCTTTATTACTTACACTCCATGAAAGCCAACAAATTTCGACACAATGCTATAAGTTAAAACACCCTTCAAAAGTGGAGAGTGGTCCACAACCTATGAAGAATAACTATCTAGAAACATGTACAAAACAGTTGGTTAAAGGGCATGTCCACTCATTTTCTTATCCTATATAGTAGTTTTCTGGAGATTCAATCTATGTTGTTTATATATATATATATATATATATATATATATACTTCTTTTAAATAGCCAATGTTATAATTAGTTGTTAATTTTTTTAAATAGCTAATGTTATAATTAGTTGTTAATTTTTGTTAGGGAAAAGATTTGAACCCATGTTATCATTATCACTCCAACTCCTCCAAAGCACCCAACCACCTTACGACTCTCTCAGTCTATGTTGTTTATATACCATGCATGATCCATCTCATCTATCCTTATCCATCTATGGTGGATTTCTCTGCTTGTTTTTTCCTTGGTGCCATGTTAAAATATTTTTTCCTTGGTGCCATGTTAAAATATTTAAGTATAGTAGTTGGTAATGATACAACTACTATAGTTGGGCATAGTTACTAGGTCAGTTATTGCCTTCTCTTTAAAATTGAGATAAAATAATTTATAATTTTTAAACTATGTGGACTAAATTATCTTTAGTTATTTCATTTTTTTATATATTTTTTTAGAATTGTCCTTACTAATTAATGCTTTGTTTTTTCACAACTCCATCATATATATCATCACCTTCTTTAACCTTTTCTTTTCATAATAACCATACTCTATAACTCAAATTATTCTGATTAATAAATATTATTTTCTCTAGTCTCCACTCCCTTTGGACCACACAAGGAGAGATAATTTTAATTTTCCTGTCCTTATTAATTATTTTTTTCATCTCGCTTTTTTCTATCACACCAAACAATGTCTAAATGATTATTATTATTATTATTATTATTATTATTATTATTATTATTATTATTATTATTATTATTATTATTATTATTATTATTATTATTATTATTATTATTATTATAGGTTTCCTCCATCAAAATTAATTTTATTTGAGATATTGTCGGATATTTAATTTGAGCACCTCTTTCGATTGGAACTCAGACCATGGTTCTAACGATTTTTCTTTTTACAATAAATTATATTCCTTGTTAGTAAGTGGTAACAATGACTGAAATATAATGTAAAAGCATCAACTATAAAGTTTAATAAGACTAATAAAATAAAACACTGAACTGAAAGTGCATGTTTTATTCAGGGTGTACACAAGTGAGCTGCTGGCTCTTCTTATCCACTATAAACAACGACAAAGTTACAAGACAACACAACGAAGTTGTGATGATCACCATACTAGTAGCTAATAGCAACAGTGCATATCCCATTTATCTTTGTTTTCAGCAACAACCTCAACTCTATCAAGGCAGAGTGTAAGCTGCAAAATCAGAATTTTATAAGACGAATTAGCATATTTATCGATCTGTAGTATAATTATAAAAATGGTTCCGAATCATTACTCCATTCGCTTCTAAATAAAAATAAAAACAATTTTGCTACCCACACTCCATTTTTATTATCCACACCCCTCAATTTTTTTTTATGAAAACAAATACTTAAAATGCCCAAATCTATTTATAACATTTTTAACCGGAATCTGAATTCACATACGCATACATCAACTCAATTCACGTACATTTACGTAAACTCAATTTTTGTGTACCTACGTGAACTCAATTTACGTACGCCTCATTTATTTAACTGAGATTAGGTATACGTGAACTGAATTGACGTACGTTTACGTGAATTGAGTTCATGTAGGTGTACGTGAATTGAGTTCACGTAAAATCTCTAGATTTTGAAATATTTACAACGTACGTGAACTGAGTTCACATAAAATCCTCAGATTTTAAAAATAAAAACAAACTCAAATACATATCAGTAAACATACTTTGTTGGGTGACCAGCGGCAGAACTTAAGTGGAACATAGGGTGGTCACGGCCACTCCAAAATTCTCTAACAATTTTTTAAAAAATATTACTCCTTTTATTTTGAGTTAATAACTTTTTAAATAAAAATTGATACAGAACAAATCAGAGCAAACCCTTAACTCTTGTGCAAACCATTCCCATATGTCATTCAAAATTTTATTAATTCCATTAATTTTATATTTACTCTTAGATGAGTTGTGATATGTGAGTTATGAATTTATGAATGGTGATGAAGATAGAGTTAAAAATATTATAAATAGACAAAGGACATTTTAGGTACTTTGTTTTTATAAAAAATTTAACGGGTGTGGGTAGCAAAAGTGGAGGTGTGGGTAGCGATATTGAAATAAAAATTAAATCAACGAAAATTGATGTATTTAGTTAAAATTTTAGACTAAATATATCAATTTTTTCTTATAAAATCATGAGGTTGTTATTGGCTATACTATCTTAGGATTGCTCATACAACCACAAGGTCAATTTGGTCTCATCAGTTGCATTATAACACAATTTAACACAATTGCAACTGCATCAGTCACATATACTTGTATTTTACCACAATATAATAGTTCACATTGTAACCACGATGATATTGACCCAAGTGACTAACTTGAACCAAATTTATTCGTAGAAACAACATGAAATACATATATCACCCAATAATAGAGTTATATATAGAATGTCAAAATTGTGTTTGCTAGCATTTCATCTAAATTAAAAGTGAGAATTAATTATACTTACGTCCACACTTGTAACCAACAGGGCGATTAGCAATGTTGCAACGTTTAGGGATAGTCACAGCAATTTGAGGGTCAGCACCAGACATTTTGGCAGTGTTTGATAGCATAACAGCACATAGACAACTTGGATTCTGACCAAGTTTCTTAACCTGAGCACAACAACTTTGTGACACACTTGCATTTTCATCTTGTGCTGCACTTGCACAAGGAGCTAGCTTAAAAGCTTCATTATCTGGTGTAGTTGATTTTCCACATTCACCAGCACTTTCCACACTTGCAACACTAACAAGTACAACAAAACCAGTAAGGCACAAAAACTTAACAAGAGTCTCCATCTTCTTAATGTGTGTTTATATCTCTTAGTGAAATTAATTACTTCTATGTAACAATGTCATGCATTTGATGGGATTTTATAGCATGCTGGAGTGTTAAAAAAATGTGCTTGGTCTAGTCATCCACCTTAGATTAATGGAGCTTGCACTAGTACTAATTGGTGTGTTTCTTAGTATATCTTATTGCACCACTTAGCAATAAAAAGCTTGTGTCGACATAAATTTGTTAATTTTCTTGTCCAATATCAAAGATGGTGACAATATTTTTTTGTTAAATTTTCATATTTCTTGATGTAGTTATTACTTGCATTATGTAAATTAAGGGAGCTATTTAATGCTGCCACCTCATTCTCAATAAAGTGATCCAATGTTCTTTTTGAAATACTGGGATTAACTTTTAAGCCAACTACCACAGAACACTAGCTTCCACACTTGATGCCCCTAAACTCAACCATATACTTAATTAAAGTATACATATTATAAGATAAATTTGATTAAATTGTTATTCAACTAGTGGGGATATAACTAACGAAGTCTAGCACAAGTGGTTGATTTACGATGTGTGTAAGTATTGTAAACTTTACAGTACTACGAATTTGATTTTTACTCAAAAAAAAAAAAAACTAGTCTGGTCATAGTAATAAATGATTCAAGTTCCTCAAGTATAAGATCATCGATTTGATTTCTAACTTGTTGTGCTCCGAATTCACCATTTAGAAGAGACAACTCTTAAATATAATGGATATTCAAAGAAATTTGTCTCTACATTTATACAAATATAAGATACACAAATGAAAAAGAAGGTGAAATAAAAGCTCTTTCAAATGCATTTATTTAGTAATATAACAAATCAAATCACATATAGCGGATGAAGTAAAATGTTTATAACCAAGACACTTACAAAAATCAGGTAGATTTTGGCTCTATTTTGTAAAAATTAGGTTGTCACGAATAGGTTAGGGCATAACAGATGAACTTATAATAAAAATGGATAAACTATTTGATTGAATTGAGAGTGTTTGATTAAATTAGTTGTTAAACTAACCAATAGATATTAAATGTCACAAAAAAATATTTTTATTTAAATTTTTTCAAATAAGATAATGAAAATAAGAAGAGAAAAAATATTACACACTATAAAGTCAAACACTACCTAAAGTAATTACTCAAAAATGTTACAAACTCAAAAAAAAAAATATAAGCTCTTAAGATAAAATTGTTACTAAACAGGTATATTTTATTTATACACACTTGTATTCTATAAGCCAACGTAAATCATGGTTTTAAACTATTATCTTGCACAAACCCAATTATTATTTTGATAAGTGTGAGAAAAATTGAAGCCAATATTTGAATTAACTATGTGAATCAATATTAGCTCTTAACTGGTTTTAATAACCGAAAATTGGACATCATACATGGGCATTTGGTCTAGTGGTGTGATTCTCGCTTAGGGTGCGAGAGGTCCCGAGTTCAATTCTCGGAATGCTCGGAATGCCCCATTATTTGTTTAATATTACACATCTTTTTGGGGAATTCTTTCCTTCAATTTATTTTATGCACACCCTTCACATAGGTTCAATGAAGTTTTATTTACTGAAGGTTTATTTTTTACTTTTTTTGACAATTTACTGTAGCTTTAATTAAGTTAAGTAAATGAGAATTAGCATCTTTGGACAGTAAATAAATATAAAATGATTACAAAGTACTATCATCAAAATTGACAATATAAAATGTTATCTATTATAATTCTAAATAAAACTCAATCCTTATATTTATCTATTTATAATATATTAAAAGAATCTCGTAAACCATTCTATTGTCATCTCATTGTCAATTTTGTAACATAACTCTATTTTTGTCAAGTAAATTATATGTTTATGTATCACTTCAATTTTAATTGTAGACAAGCTTGTAGCTCTACTATACTTACTCGTTCATCCAACATTCATTCTACTTCAATTTTGTAACCGACTCGCATCAATATCAATAATATCATATTTATTTAGCAAGTGATGATCCATTAGCTTAAAAATCCTTGTTCCCTTCCTTATGCACCCTTTTCTATTTTTAAATACTTTTTTCCCTAAATGTTTCAATCAACCTTCGGTATATAATAGTTCATAGTTGATTGATATTCTTCAACAATTATTCGAAGTTATGTCTTAACAATTGGAAAATGGTATTTAACGCATTCCTCTTCAGAGGCCTTCATCGTCCCTCCTTCTAGGACAACCATTATCAGTGCTTAGAACAAATGACTTTTCTTATTAAATATTTGGTTTCTTATTTGTTTTTTAATGTCTTTTCTTTTCTCTTCACATTTCACTTTATCTAGATTGAAATATCGATTATTACATGGAGATCGAAAGGTTTGTGTTTTAAGTTCTAAAATATGATCTATAATATAACTTAAAATATGATCATCTAACCTTCAATGTACGTCTAAGAATTAAACTGAGATTAGTAGGAAATGTTGACCATATACAATTCATTTATGCATTTCACATTTTTCATTCTCTATACGTTTACTCTAATGGCACAATATGTGTTAGATTGTCTAGATGATGAAAGCATTTCTTGCATATTTTAATGGGAGATCTTACTCCAACACGGCTACACTAAAAGGTGTTTTTGCACCATAGATACCATTTTTTTTTTTCAAGTTTGATAAATTGGTCATATTTTGTACCATTTTTATAAATTTCATTAAATCTCCAAGAGTGTGTTTTGTATGAAGAAATTGAAAATTTTAAAGAATTAAAAGTTTTAAGCAATTCAAAATGTTTCAATTGCTTTTTCTTCATTAATAAATTGTGTTGTTTGGATAGAATAATTATTTATTTAAATTTTGGTCATATTTATAAATTTAAAGTTAAGAAGGAATTTCAAATTCTTACCTTTAAGGTAGTATTTGAAATTCTTCAAATTTAACTTTAACAAAATACTTAATAAAATCTCTTCATTTTAAAAATTCTCAAAATTTATCATCCAAAAATAAAGGTTACATAGAAAAGTATGAATTACTCTCTAAAACTATATTACTTCAAAAAAATCATCCAAACACACTCTAAAAATATTTTTATATACTAAATTTTAAATACTTTATAGAAGAAATTTGTAAAATTATATATTTATCCACGAACAACTATGCAACCCAGGTTTAAATCTAGTGTGAAATTAAAACATCAATGTCATCTAATTTGTTAAATTTGTATAGTATTTTTTTTTTTTTATCACTTTAATGTGTGGATTTGAAATGTCACTATTAAATGTCTAATACTACGATTTGGTTGGCTGCTTAGAAAATGTTGAATGAAGATGTGAAGGACTAATGGAGATAGATAGGGTTGACACTGAATTATTGATATGTTATCTCCATCATGGTGTTCTTATTTATGTTAGTAAGTTTATTTATTTAAATACTTGTTAGCTTATGACTTTTAAATTTTTAAAAGTTACTAGTATTTAGAAAGCATTTGAGTTTATATCAAATCAGATTAATGTCATTTTTTATATGAAATTAAAATATAAGTATTATCTTAAGACAAAAAAAAAGTATTATCTTAAAACAAAAAAACAAAAAAAAGTATTATCTATGCTTTTTTTTTTTCATGTTGGTTAGTTTTATTAGAAAAAACTCAATTCAAACTTTGAAAAAAGATAAGTTCTGAAAACAGTTTATAAAGTCAGTAAAGGTTTGATATACTCAAAATACACAATATAAAATACTATCCATTCTAATTCTAAATAAAACTGAATCCTTCTACGTATTTCATTTCATTCATATACATAGTAAGAACCAAACAAAAAAATATTTGATAAAAGCCTAGGCTATTAAATAATAATAGCCTTTCAAACTTTCCATGCCTTGTCCATAATATTTGGACCAACGTCAACTTTTAACATTTTCAAATGTTGCCACTTCATCAAGTGTTTTTGGTTTCTCATTGGAACTACTCCCTTTTGTATCAATGCTAAGAAAATCAGTTAAAGATTTCTTCACCCCTACACCTCTCTTGGGAGTTTTGCAGCTATTGATGATCAATGGAGATTTTCCTCCCTTTGAAGGACTAATCACACGATGTGCAGGAGAAAGGGTCGGCGTTCCGAAAGCTGATTTGTATGGAGTGGTTGGGACGGGAATCGAGTATGGAACCGAAATACTCTTGCGAGTAATTACGCCAACTTTTGAATGTGATGAGAATTGATCAGAAGAATTCTTTGTCAAGTCATCTACGTAGAGCACGTCATCGATTCGCGACACCATGTTAAATGCTAAACTCTCAAGTACTCGAGAGTAACTCTCTAGAATAGCTTTTCCAACATCCTAAACAACAACAAAATTTAAGAACTGTAAAAATCAAACTTGTTAAATCTCAAGATACAAAAAAGAGGCTTTTTATTTTTTTTTGGTCTTAACCCTCTGATTTCTAGGTGGAAGGGGGCCTGGTAATTCAAATATCGGCCGTAAAGTAAGTAAAGTCGGGTCATAGATACAAACCTTATTGTATTGAATTTTGCTCATATCCAAAGCTGTTTGAGGGAGACCGGGAAAACGCTGCTTCAAGGAATGTAGAAGGATTTCAGCTCTCTCTGCAAACAAATCCATTTTGTCTGCATCAACCATTAGATCCTTGACCATTTCCCATGATGTTCTTGAACTTGATCTAGAACTAACACTAGCAGGCTTTGAATTTGTCCTTTTCCGCCAAATATACATGGAAGCCTCCGCTCGGTTTGCGATCTCTATAGCTTGATGTTCAGAAGATAAATCGAGGCAAGCTAACAAACACTCGGGAGAAAAATGATCCGACGTGATATATCGATGAATAACATCTCCCAAGCTGACTCTAGCATTCTGAAAGAAAGTTAGATCAGTTTCAATTTGACCTTTATCTTATTTTGTTTTCGCGATGTTTGAATAACTTGAATAGATAAGGTTCACTCGTCAATCATGATTCATACCTTTGGGAGAGACTCCAAATACGACTCGGGAATGTCCATTTCAGCTAAAGTAATACTGTTAATAGCCATTGCAGCTTTTAATATTTGGCTCGTGCAATCACGCTTGTGCTGCAATTGCTTTCTTGAATTTTCGTGGAGACCGCAAGGAGGGACTCGGGGAACTGGAAGCCACCATTTCTCTTCATGCCGCTGAAGCGCTTGCCTAAAAGAGGATGGACTACTACCAGCGTCCGGAGCTATAACACCTTGATCTACGTACCAGAACTCTGTATCGACAAAACTATCCTGAATTTCCTGCAAAAAATACCGCAGTTTAGAATCACCTCCTACTTGAAAATGGATTAATAAGTACACTCATCGCTGTAAGACATAAATCTTACAAGAAGCATGTTATCTAATTTGCGCAGAGCTGGAAGATTCACATACAGATCTGAGCGAGGTCGACACGTCATGACCTGATTCACATTTCAAAAATATTGTTAACTATCAATAAACTATCTATCTTAAACTTTAATTTTACAGTCCAAACAAAGTCATTTTGTGTTATATCTACTAGCATAAATTACTATTGAAGCTTTCACATTAAATTTATAAGGCTAAAGTAAGCATCTTCAAAAGAAAATATGTACATAAAAAACCAACATAACTCAACATTATAACTATTTATAAACTTACCTCAAGCTTGCTTCCATCAGGAAAAGTTTGCCAATTAGGCGTTAACTCAACAATATGATCGCTCACAGAAAGAAACCATTCCATTTCTCTTCGCCACATTGCTTTCTTCTCTGAACGCAGTGGCTCTAATCTCCAAAGTTGTCCGAAAAGGGTAGCTGCATATTTATTTAGTAAAGGAATGATCAAAGACAATTAGAGACAAAAGTTGCAGCCAATTAATAAAGCACAAAAACAAAATAACATAGAAATTGATTCGTGTGTCATTTTGCATACCACATAGATTTGTTATGGCATTTGAGATAGCCAATGCTGTAGGGACCCCATTTCCACATCCTGACATATCTTCTCCAAGTAACAATTTTGCAAACCTCTCCTTCATCATCTCAACCTCTACCAATGAGAATCAAAATCAAATCACAAAAAACAAAAAATCAAATAAATGTCACCATTATAAAAAAACACATACTACAAATTAGCTATATAGAACAGACATTTCAAATTGAAGACATTTCAGGTGTCCAACACGTATCTGTGTTGGTTTCTCTATGTCAGACACCAACACACGACACCAACATCATGATTACATTCAATAACTTCCATTTTTTAAATTATTACTTGTATCAATGTGTCAGTGTCGTGTATGGAATCAGAGTCGTGCTTCATATCAAATTGTGTGCATAAAACAAACATTGAATACCTGATAATGCTGAAACTTGTTTCTCAAATCCCTTATCAACCAAGTGTATTTTTTTCTTACCATCTTCACTTCCAAGAGGACTGATACAATCTGATGCAGAAATTTCCTTCACAGACCAACCCAATGAAGGTGATGAAGATGAATCCTCAGTACTACTCTGACTATGTTCTTCATTACCATTATTCTCAGATGACAAAAACTCAGAACAACTTGAACTACTCTCACAACCCTTTTCTTCAATCAAATCAGCAAAGGTTTCTCTTTTATAACCACCAACACTATCTTCATTCTTCTTCTTCTTCTTCTCAGATAAACTCAAACCCTCCATTGTAGTAGAATCAACTTTCCCTTCAGCATAGATGAGAGTGGTGTCAATCACTACCACGCCATTATACTGAATCCTTTTCAAGCAAAACCCTTGTGAGATTTGAACTCTGAAACACAAACTTTTGAGAGATTTGGAAACCCAGAAAACAAAAATGGAAAATGGGTTTGGATTTGGGTACCTTCTAAGGCTTAGTATTGGGGTACAATAGTTCAGATGTTGTTGTTGGGTTTGTTCTCTTAGTTGTTGTTTGGTGGAAGTACTATCCATAGGTTGTAAAACATTGTCTGGTAGTGTGTAAGAGTGTGAACAATTTGTGGGCTACCTTAGTTTGGTTACTTATATGTCAAATTGTTATGCCACACATCATTACTCATATATTTCTTCTCCTAGCACATGATATGATGTGATAGATTTGGATTTTCTTCAACTTTATAGTTGTGGACCTAGATTCTTAGAAGAAGTGTGTTTAGTTTTATTGTGAGAACAATTTATATTTTAAAGAAATTGGTTTGGTAAATTTGATTTTTATTTTAAATTGAGCTAAATGTAAATATATATTTAATAGGTTCATGTAAAAATTAGGGGAATAAGGGAAATGATAAAGTGGAGTATTTTTACAAGTGATTTATCGTAGATCAATGTTTAAATGTTATTTAAAATTTTAATTATAAATTATGATATTATTTAAGAATATAATTTAACAACTATATTTATTTTTACCATTGAAGCAGTAACTTAATTGATGTTGTTTTTAGACAAGTTAAATTTTAATGGTTATATTTATTTTTCTTTTATTTTAAACTAACATCAATTGAGTCATTTGTCGATAAAAAATAAAAAAATATTAAATTATATTTGTAAAGAGTGTAAGAGTAACTTTATTATAGATTTTTTTTAAATTTAAGAAACAGATTCAAATTTTAAAAAATGATTATTATAACAAATGATTTTGAAAAAAAAAACTGTAACTAACACATCCTAAAGGTGTGACTTTTAAATATTGAACTTCGATAAACATAGTCCACTGTAGCATTATATTTTATATATCGCTAATAATTTAATTGCAACTGCGGTTTATGTGCATAGTTTGGTGCTAATGTGTCTCTCTTGCAATTATGTTGCTGATTTAAATAAGGTGTGTGATGAAGGTTTGAATTTAATTAAATTATTTTCGGTAGTCTTTGTTTCAGATAGAAAAGGGAATCAAGTAAAACAAGTTCAAAAAACTGAGTGACTAGTGTAATATTCCAGTAATTTAATCCAATACATATAACGACGAAAATTCGAAATTCAAAATTTTATTCAACATTTGCTTTTGCATAATAAAATACTCCTAGTATAAGGATCCACAATGAAAAGGTTACTATAAAGAAATGTCATAGGAAATCGTGTAGTTAACGAGGCTGGCTTTCATGTCTACCATATGCTTAATTTTGTTCATTATTACTCGGTAAGTAAAAATTAGAATAATTACTATTGTAGATTAGGATAATGTCTTCACTTTGTTATGCCTCCGCTCCAATACGTTCAATCAATAAGTTGTCTTCAAATTATAATTTGGATTTCACCGAGACAAGATAAGGTCAATGTGACCAAAATCCTGATTAAAGACTTAATTAAAAAATAATTTTATTTAGTATAATATGATTGTTAATTAATATTTTCAAACACAAATAATAGTGAGGAAAGCTCATTACTACATCGGACCGTAATTCAACACAAATTTCTAACATTTAATACTACATTTGAACTTAAATATAAATAAAAGTCAAAATATCTTTATTCTAAATAGAGTATGTATATATAATTATGTAACACAAGTGAAGTGACTGATTGATGTTTATGATACAAGTTGATACTTAAAAATAATATTTTTGTAACTCATTTATATTTTCTTGTTTAAAATATTAATTAAAGTCTCAAAATGCAAAATAAAAGATTTAAACCTCATTTATTTTTTTTTGAAAAACAACAATGATAACCATCGGATCAATTTCAATTTCATACATTGTTTAATTTGATATATTTTACTCACTCTATTCCAAAATATATGTATAAATCAATAAAAAAAAATTATATATTTAAATTAAATACATCAATTTTTGTTATCTATTCGTACTTATATTTTGAGATAACATATTAGATTGGTAATTTCAAGATAGTGCTATTGTAATACTATAATTTTGTATATTTTGTATTTTTGTTCCTTTACCTTGATATGTTTTTTCTTGGTGGAAAGTCATTGTTTTTTCTTTTTAATTTTCATATGTCATTGACGTTGCGTTACAAATGACTAATGTTAAACCATGTCAAGCACAAAATTGATATCAATTGAGTTCTAAAGTGTGTATGATACACACATTTAAGGTCATGAACATAATTGAGAAAAATATTACTTATAAAAATCCCAGTGAAAAAAACCATTAGTTGAAGTGAATTAAAGTTGCCATCTGACCAAATCAAACCAATACAAACGTACCATAATATGATAATAATATTATTCAATGGCATAATTCCTAACTTAACTTGCAAGGCTTTTACTTAGCATCAAAACTAACATAAGTTTCCTCTTTTACTAATGATACTGGTTGTTACAATAAAATTTGTAAAGAATAAAATAAATAAATCTCACCAACGGCTATAACAACTATATGTTGATGTGGGCCAAAATTTTGAAAACCTCGACGAGAGGGAACAATTAAACTTAGGCCTCAAGATTTTTGAGTTAGCATTAAAAGCTAAGTTAGCCTTATTACTTTCTTGCTTTTCCCTTTTGTTGAATTTTCTTCTTTAGTTAAATAGTTTTTATTAAATGTTTAACAAAATTCTTCTTTGAATTTTAATCAGTTCCAATTCAAGTTTTGAATGTAAAAGAGAGTTAAAATTCAAAAGGGGTTCTCATTTCTTGTTCTTTTCTATACCAAAGAGATTACTTTTGGTTCTATTAAATGTGATGGCCACTGCAATGGTACAGGGGCGTGAAACGTATGAAAAATTAAAGAGAATTGTCTACTTCATTGTATTTTGAAATTTGAATTTGAAAATAAAAGTGATATATATGGAGCTCTAAAATATGGACCAGTAGTTCTCTATAGTTATCTATATTGTATCGAGTCTCAATAATTGATATTTGCAAGAAAAAATATTATTTTAAAATAATTGATATTTTCAATTTTTAATATTTTTTTCAATTGTACCTTTTAATTAATTTTATTTATATAATTTTCAATGTAATATTTTTTACTATGCATTATGACATTGATAATATATCAATACTTAACAAGAATAATTTGATAAAAATAATATTTTTTATTTTTTATTTATATATTTTTTAATATATACAAAATAATCAAATAACTCAATTATTTTGAAAAGAACGAAGAATTTGATACACGCCATAGAAATCTAAACTTGATGAATGCAGACAAGATAAAACTAAATATGGACAAGTAAAAGGGGGTTAATGATATTTGCTTGCAAAAGTTGCTGCTGCTTATTTGTTTATTTTTGCTAAATGTAAAGGTTGTTGTTGGGTACAAGCTAATTAGCGCAATTTAATATTCTTCTTTTTTTTAATGAGTGTCGTTTAAAGTTTTTGTACAAATATAAAAAAATTATAAAAAAAAAGAAACTTAATTTTATCAAACTACTCATCTTAATTATTGGTGTGTTTTCCACTATCATTAATGTAAAGTACAATAATGCTTTATAAGTTGTATACATAATAATAATTGAAGGATACTAAAGAAAAAAATAATTAAAATTGCATTGAAAATTAATAATAACGTTCATTTTTTAATAATTTTTTGTTGAAGTGACACTTATTGTGAGACAAAGTTAATGTCATATGGTTGTTATTTGGTGCAACTAGTGGAACTAGATCAACCTGAAAGAGGTATATCTTCTAGTCTACGATAAGTTGAGTCAGATTATATTTTTTGTTTCTTAAGTTAAATCAAAGCTTTTAAAAAAAACTATTTCAGTAAAAAAAATTAGACTATAAACCACAAAAAATAATCAATTTGTCCTACAAGATTAGTGTGTTAAATATAAATAATTTTTTTATTACTTTTATTATTATATTAAGTTTTACATTTTGTATTAAATTATAAATTTATTAACATTTTCTGTAATTTATATATGCTTACCTACATCATTTTTTGAAAAATTTAAAGGTATTATAAAAAAAAGTGATTATATAAATAGATTTGATATTTTGGGTCAACGGTCAAACTAAATTATATAAATTGATACTAATTTACAAGATATTTATCATATGCACAAAAAAAGTAAAAATAGGTATTATATGTTACTTATGCTAGATTTAGACCTTTTTCTCAACGAGATAAGAGTTGGAGTATCTCTTATACTCTTTAAGTATTCTTTGAGCAGTATTTAAATTAATTATCTAGTTGATAAAATTATTAATTAGATTTTACATATTTCTAGACTAAATACCAAATTACCATGACCATTTTTAAAAAAATTGGAAAGTTGAGAAAAAAAAATACTATGAAATTTCTTGTATTAATAAAACTAACCTTTTTTTGTTAACAATCTAACATAGGAGGAAAAAAGCGTAGTAACTTTGAGTGTTTAGATTAAATGAGTAAGAATGTGAGTGAAATGGGAAAACATGTATGACATACAAGGGTGAATAAAGATAGATTACTATTAAAAAAAAAAGAGAGAGATTACTATTGAGAAAAGGTATTTTTCCACCTTAATGTAAATAAATTCTATCGGGTTTTTTTTTTTTTAATTAAAAATCTCACCCTAATTTAGCAAAATCTCTCTCTTTTTTTAATAGGTAAAATTTATTAAACGAACACTAATCAAAGGCAAGCAAGCAGTGTACTATTCTAATTTGGAGAATTGTACCGTGCACCCCCCCACTTTTACCTCCCACCCTCTATTTTTTAATTAAAGATCACTTGGCCCTTTATTTATTTTGTATAAAACTATGAAAAAAATTTACCATTCTATTTTCTCACCCCTACTTTCGAAAATTACAAAATATTTCTTAATAATCGAAAATTACAAACTTTCAAAATAATAACAAAGTGAGTTTTTTGATATCTTCGAAACTTTTGTTAAATTTGAAGCTTTCGAAATGTAATTATCTAGAAATATTTATCAATTTTGAAACTTTTGAAAAAATACCAAACTTTCGAAATGATATTGTTAGTACAGATGTGCACCTAAGAGAGGGGGGGGGGGGGG
>JBBPBQ010020321.1:15756628-15767955 GCA_037974755.1 Cicer yamashitae | reverse complement strand
GGGGGGGGGGTGAATTAGGTGTTTAGGAGTTTTCCTTGTTTTTAGCGATTAAGTGATCGATTTTTGCGTTTAAGGATAGTAAGTGATGAAAGTAAATGGCAGTAAAGAAATGAACACAACAGAATTATCCTGGTTCCCCTTATGACCAAGGTACATCTAGTCCTCTTGCACACCACAAGAGATTTCTCCACTATTGTCAGAAAATGTACAAGTCCCACCCTAGGACCTTTGCTACAAACTTCTAACAAATCTTCTAGGATAGCACACTACTATCTTAGATAAAACTATTTAAAGAAAGTACTACTTTCTTTTTACAAACAATGTGATTTGATAAGAGTATAGGAATAAGAAAGAGGTAGAATGATAACAATCCAAGATTGCTTCAAGTACTTTGAGAACCTTAGTTAAAGATATGAAAATGATATGCTAGTACTTGAATTTATGAAAAATGACTTTGAGAAAAATTCAGAAAGTTGTTCAAAGTCTTTACAGTTGTGTAGTAGGATTGTTGATGTTGAATATGAAGTTATGGTGTATTTATAGTCCATAAACATCTCTTCAGATTCGTGGCTATTGATCCAAGAGGTTTGAGGAACAATTGCAATGATTTAGAGCCATTTCATAACTGAAAAATTGCATTGCTTCCAGTTGTATTCAAATACATGATGTATGTATTCGAATACACCTCTTTGTAACGTTCAGAAAATTCAAAACTTTTCAATGTGTATTCGAATACAAGATGGTGTAGTCGAATACACTTGTATCAATTTTGCCACTGTCTTGCTCGTTGTATTCGACTATACCGTTTTCGTCAAGTTTATTCTTAAACAATCTTGCCTTGTTGCGAACAACTATACCATTTTCGTCAAGTTTATTCTTAAACACCTATTTTGTACCAATGATGTGTTTATTTCCCGGATTAGGAACAAGTTCCCATACTTTGCTTCTTTCGAATTGGTTAAGTTCTTCTTGCATGGCAAGTATCCATTGATCATCTTTTAGTGCTTCACCAATTTTGGAGGGTTCGATTTGAGAAACGAATGTCATGTTCGAGCAAACATCTTGTAGTTTAAGTCTTGTTGTAACTCCTTTGTTGATATCACCAATGATGTTATCAATTGGGTGATCTCTATGGGTCCTCCATTCCTTAGGAAGATTATCATTTTCCTTTTCAATGTTGACTTCACTTTCTTGACTTGGTTGATCAATTTGATGTTCTTTACTTGTGTCACTTCATCTGCTTTTTCATCGAATTTTCCAAGGTTGTCTTTACCGTTGTTTAGCACAAAACACTTGCATCCAAAGATGTGGAAGTGAGAGATATTGGGTTTTCTTCCAATAAATTGAATTTCATTTGTTGCTGCATTTTGAATGATGCACTCATCTTTGTTGAAGGCTATCTTGTATTATTTGTCACATAGCTGGCTAATGCTTATGAGATTGTGCTTTAGACCTTCAACATATAAGACATCTTCAATTGAGGGGAAAGGGGTTGTTCCAATTTTTCCAATGCCTAAGATTTTTCCTTTGTTATTATCTCCATAGACTACATATCCCTTTGATTCAAGAGTCAAGGTTGAAAATTTTGTTATATCACCCGTCATGTGTTTGGAGCACCCACTATCTAAGTACCACATATTTGAGGTACTTTGTGTGCATACCTACAAAATTGAAATCAAGTTTTATTAGGTACCCAATGTGCTTTGCGTCCTTGATGGTTAGTATCTTTCTTTACCCACATGTAATGCCCTTTAGGAACACTAATGTTTCTCACATGACAGACATTAGGTGTGTGACCATGAAGACCACAATAGGAACAAGTAGGAGTAAATTTATTTTTAATAGCATATATATGAGATTTATTTTGAGTAATTTTCTCCTTGTAAGAATGACCTTTTTGTAAAATTGTAATTTTTTCTTGATTGGATTGAGTACTTGCTTTGACAAAAATGGTCTTATTCAAGCTTGGTTTGTCAAATTTAGAGAATCCAAGACCACTTTTATCATTTGAGTATCTTTGCATGTTTAGAACATTTTCCAATCCCATTTGTCCTTTTTCATATCGTTCAATTTCTCTATTTAATTGAACAATCTTGAATGAAAGGGAATCACATTTATTGCATGTAAAATTCTGTTTTAATTTTTCAGCATTCATTTCCATAATGTCAACTTTTTCTTGAAGACTTGAGATTTGTCTCTTTTGTGTTGACACTAGTTTGAACAAGTTTTTACATTCAATAAGAAATTCCTTAATGGCATTTTGAGCATCATTGTATTCTATAATTAATTCACTATTAGTTTTATTATGATGAAGAGAGTCTATGTTACTAACCTCTTCGTCGTCATCTGATTGATGTGAGGCCATTAGTGCATTCTTCACTTTATGTTTCTGAAGATGAACTTACTTCGTTATCTTCCCAAGCTATGTATGCCTTCTTGAAGTCTTTCCTTTTACTGACATTTTTCTTGATAAGGTTTGGACAGTATGCTTTGATATGTCCTTGTTTCCCGCATTCAAAACAAGTGAAGTTTTGGTTTGAAGTAGAGCTATCTTTCTTTCTGAAATTCTTCTTTTTGAAATTTATGTCATTTTTAAGAAACTTACCGAATTTCTTAACTAGGAAAGTAATGTTTTCGTCTTCATCAGAAATTTTGTCTCTGACTTGTTCCTTTGATTCGGTCTTTAGAGCAATGTTTTTGTTTCTCTTGATTTTCATTTTGCTCCAACCTTCCAAGTTCAATTTCGTGTTCTTGAAGTTTTCCAAATAATGCAGAAAGTGACATCTTGGATAAGCTTTTCTTTTCTGATATTGCTATCACCTTTGGTTGCCAAGCCCTTGTTAGTGATCTTAATACTTTCAGATTTAGTTCATCGTTGGTGAAAATCTTTCCAAGAGCCGTCAAGTGATTTGTTAAGTGGGAAAATCTTTTCTGCAAGTCTAAGATAGACTCTCCGGGCTGCATACGGAATAACTCATATTCTTGAGAAAGTGTATTAAGTTTAGATCTTTTTACCTCAACGGTGCCTTCATGGGTTACTTCCAATGTGTCCCATATTTCTTTGGCTGTTTTACAGTGAGATACGCGGAAAAATTCATCCATTCCTAGTGCTGATTGTAGAATGTTTTTAGCCTTTTTATCAAACAACACTTTTCTTTTATCATCATCGGTCCAGGAATTCTTTATCTTAATTTCTTCTTTGTTGTTGATGACTGTTGTTGGAATGTAAGGACCATTTTCAATAGCATCCCATATGTCATCTCCTTGTGCTTCAAGATACGCTTGCATACGTATCTTCCAAAAATCATAGTGCTCGCCAATGAAGCATGGTGGTTTGTTACTGCTGCCACCATCTCTTAAAACAGGTTGTGTGGAAGCCATGAGTTATTGGTCGAGGAGTAAGTTACCTTGAACTTGCTCTGATGCCAATTGTTAGTACAGATGTGCACCTAAGAGGGGGGTGAATTAGGTGTTTAGGAGTTTTCCTTGTTTTCAGCGATTAAGTGATCGATTTTTGCGTTTAAGGATAGTAAGTGATGAAAGTAAATGACAGTAAAGAAATGAACACAACAGAATTATCCTGGTTCCCCTTATGGCCAAGGGTACATCCAGTCCTCTTACACACCACAAGAGATTTATCCACTATTGTCAGAAAATGTACAAGTCCCACCCTAGGACCTTTGCTACAAACTTCTAACAAATCTTCTAGGATAACACACTACTATCTTAGATAAAACTATTTAAAGAAATTACTACTTTCTTTTTACAAACAATGTGATTTGATAAGAGTATAGGAATAAGAAAGAGGTAGAATGATAACAATCCAAGATTGCTTCAAGTACTTTGAGAACTTTAGTTAAAGATATGAAAATGATATGCTAGTACTTGAATTTATGAAAAATGACTATCAGAAAAATTCAGAAAAGTTGTTCAAAGTCTTTAAAGGTGTGTAGTAGGATTGTTGATGTTGAATATGAAGTTATGGTGTATTTATAGTCCATAAACATCTCTTCAGATTCATCGCTATTGATCCAAGAGGTTTGAGGAGCAATTGCAATGATTTAGAACCATTTCAGAACTGAAAAATTGCATTGCTTCCAGTTGTATTCGAATACATGATGTATGTATTCGAATACACCTCTTTGTAACGTTCAGAAAATTCAAAACTTTTCAATGTGTATTCGAATACAAGATGGTGTAGTCGAATACACTTGTATCAATTTTGTCGCTGTCTTGCTGGTTGTATTCGACTACATCATGTTGTAGTCGAATACAGATGAGAGGCTTTTGCTACCGACTTAGCAATTTTCATCTATATTCGAATACACTTATGTTGTATTCGAATACACCTTTGTATTTTGTCAAAAATATTAATTTTAACACTTTATAAATGTAATTGTGACTTTTGAAAATACTTTTTATGTATATGTAAAGATGTGAGGTTCTCATTGTATTTGGGCTATGGGTTGTATCATTTTACATTTACATAAAACATCTATTATGAGAAGATTATTAATTTATCAATAAGATTTTTGTAGACTTCTTCTTTTTGAGCTTGTAGCTTTGATCATCATCACCGTTGGTCTTTTGTATCATCAAAAACATGTATTTTACAGATATTTTCCAAGAACATCTGAAACATTCGAAACTTTGGGTGCACATGAAAGTTCCGAAGTGTAATTTTCCAGAAAGTTTCGAAAGTTTGGATGAATTTGAAACTTCTGAAACACATATCTTTCGAAAATTTCAAACATTCGAAGTAACTCAATTTCGAAAGTTTCAAAAAATTCAAAAATTTCGAAAGTTTCAATTTTTTTATAAAATTACTGATGTATGTTATAATTAAAAATATATTTAGAAAAAAATTAATTAAATTAATTATTAATTAAGTTTATTACTATTTTTGAAATTGGATATGAAATTTATTACTATTAATTTATTACTATAAATTTATTACTATTTATTACTAAAAAATGCATTTCGGAACTTTCATATTGTTCCCAAACTTTCGAAGTTGGGTTTCGAAACTTTGCAGCAACCCCAAACTTTCGAAGTCTAAACCCTCGAACCGTTCCAGCAATCTCAAACCTTCGAAAAATCAGATTTAGGGTTTCTGAATTTTCATTTCGAAACTTTCAGATTGAATGAAAGTTTCGAGTGTTGCATTGCGAATGTTTGGTCTTGCTGGAATGGTTCAAAAAGTTTGTTTCGAAAATTTGGGGATTGAATGAAATCTTCGAATGTGCAAGTTCCTGAACCTTACTTTTGTATTTTGAAAGTTTGCCCTTGATGGAAAGGTTCGAACTTTATGCTTCAAAAATTTGGGTTTGAATGAAATCTTCGAAGGTGCTAGTGTTTGACCTTACTTTTGTATTTCAAAAATTTGGGATTCCTTTGAATTGTTCGAATATTGGAAAAATCTTGTTTCGAAGATATAAAACTTTCGAATGAAATGGGTGAAAAAAGGGAAGGTAATTTTTTTGGGAGTTTTTATAGATAAACCAAGGGGCATTTTGGACTTTTCCATTGGAATGGGGGGTGGAAAGTACAGGAGGGGGGTGCACGGTACAAAAACCTCTAATTTGGGCTAGCTTAGGCCCAACTGTTTTCTTTTGTTGTTTGGGCTACATGAAACATTTCACTATCAAATTTTTTGTAAATTTTATACTTTAATTATTTATATATTAATTTATACTTTTATTACTTCTCACAATACTAAATTATTTATTAGTATTTTTGTTTTTAATTTTTCTTCACAATTTTTTATACTGTATCATTCTAAGTATTTGTGTTAATTTTTTATTTTATTTATTTCACACAAAACCAAAATATTAGTTTTCATCCTTGTTTCTATTTTTTCTTTAGAACAATTTCAATATATTTATTTGTCTCTTTGTTTCTATTTCTATTTAGTACATTTTCAATACATTTCTTCAATTACAATAATATTAGAAAACGTTTGGTAAAAAAGATCTATGAATATATACCGTTCTTTTAATCATCATTCTTAAACTTTTAATCATATCTTTGTTACTTGAAATTCACTCTAATTGATCATTTGAATCATTGTCTCAACCACATTACAAAACGTTTGAATACTCTTTGCGAGTACGAGCTGATTTTTTGTGTGTTTCTACCTGTTATAACATTTTTAAAGTTAAAGATATATAGAAGTTGGTCTCTTTTTTTCTATATTATTTTCTCCTCTAACTTTTCTTTATATTTGTTACCTGTGTTCTTCTTTGTTAGATTTTTTTAAATTATTTTTATCATGAAATTTTCATGGTACAAATTCAAAGTTTTGAAAAATCATTGTTTCTCGTTCGTTTATATTATATTATTTGTATACTTTTTATTTTTATTGTTAATATCCTTATATAAAAAAGTTAGTAAGCAACTAAAGAAAAAATTTCCCTCCCAAATCATGGATAAAATAATAAATTAATTATTTTTATTAAAATTTGTAAATTAATCATATTTATTAACAAATTTCAATTGATTTTTTTTTAATTATTAACATGTTTTTAATACCTCAATTTTTTTACCATTCACATTCTTTAATTTGTTGACTCTTCACATCCTTTCACCTAAGAAAGAATTGATTTTTGGTATAAAAATATTTGCTGAATGATTTTTGGTACTTGAATGATTTTTGGTACTTGTTTTTTGTTCTATAGACGGTATGATATAATTTCCACCAGAAAATCATACATAACTGCAAAAAGTCTAAATTAACATGATGTCTAACCTAACAATATCGATATTTTGTCAGGTGAACTATGACTTAAGATCGCTTTTTAGTACTTTATATAATATTTAATATAACATATATAAAGTAAGATGATCAGACATATATAGTAGGTTTCCCTCCTAAGTTAGGGACATTTTAGTAATTGACTTTATATATTTTTTTATTATTTTTTAATTTTGTATTAATTGTTGTTTTAGAAAATGTGTTTATTAATTACTTTAGTTCTAATATTTTTTCTTAATAAATAAAAAAATCAATAATTATTATTTTATTGTAGAATATGTTTTTTTCTATACATGTTCTTCAATTTTTTACAATCCACAAATTTATTTTACAAGCCTTTGTAAAAAACATTACAAGTCAGGTTTATTGATTGTACTGCTTAATTTTAAAAGCTCCATTTTTTCATAGACACTTCAACTTATTTGTAGTTTGTTTAAGATATTGGTGGAAGATATCTCACAACATATATAAAATGATAGATGCAAACCTTTTGACGTAATGTTTTTAATGTATTTTAAAATTTAATATGAAAAAAAGTTATTGAAATTAATTATTAAATTAAATTTCAATTTTTTTTATTCTAAAAAAAATTATCCCTTAAAATAATAATAAAATATATTAACTCATAATTTTTTTCTTGTACATGGTGTATGATCTAGTTAAGTTAAGAGAAGAAACCTTAAAGAGAAATGTCTCCTCCCACCACCCTCGTTTGCTACTAAAAAACTCTCTATGTTTCTCAACACACATTTTGTTTAATGTACACAAATAAATAGTCTTACTCTATATATAAGTCTATTTTTCACTATTAAATCAATAAATTTCATTTGATATAATGATAATATGACTTATTACTATATGGATACACAATTATACATAGCACCAGACTTATCTCTTCTGTGTACCATACACTTGTCCCTCCATAGACATATGTTCGAGTAGGGAAAATAGCGCACTCCCCAAACTAAAAATTTCACATACATTGATGGTGTATTGTCATATAATTTAGTAAGTATGAAATCTTTTTTATAAGTTTTAAACTCGTGAAATGATTTTGTAATACATCGTCGCAAAAAAACTTTTTTAACCAAGATATATACGAATTAAATCAATTTTGTTATAAAGTGACACATCGTTTTCTTGGGAATAAGGATTTTCTTTATTAAATAAAATAGTAAATAAAACAAGCACAAATTCCTAGAATTTTTTAAACAGGAGAAATTCTAGGTTGCACATATAAAAAAAGTAATGACATGAAATTTCATACAAAAGCAACTAAATGACAAAACAAGTAGTTTAGATAATTCTCCTCAACCCCCCAAATACGTATCACCTTGAATTGATCTATTTTGAAGCAAGAAAACTTTCATAACGAGCTTTGAAGTAGAGCAATAATGTTTCTCTGGAAGGCAAATTTTCCTTAACAATTGGGTGGTTGGTGAAGTCTTGGCTCCATTTATAAAGCTTGGGAAATTTCTCATGGGTGAACAACTTTAGTCCTACTACTTCTTGTACTATAGGGAACCATAAAGCTATCAAGACAGCAGTAATGTCGACAAAGCCAATCTCCTCTCCACCAAAGAATTTGTCCTTAAGCTCATTCTCAAGAAATTGAAGAGCCACTTCTGTTTCCTCAATACCATTCTCACGTTCTTTCTCATCAATAGTGAAAATAGCTTTTTTTATAGCACTCAAAAACTGGTTTCACAAATTAAGGCAATTATAAAAAAAATATTCATGTTGAAAATAAGAAAGAAAATTAAATAATATTACATACATTGAGATTGAATTAATGGTAAAATCTTAAGTAATTTTGAGTTTGGTAAAATATCAGTATGGTTAAGATAAAATCAACTTAAAGTTTAAAAATTAATTAAATATAAAATAATGACGTAATTTTATATGATTGATCCATAGGTGTCTTATTCAAAAAATAATGATGTAATATTATAAGTACTTTTGAGTTTGGTTATTTATACTTTCCTCGTAGTTTTGTTTCAAAAAATAATGCTCTCTTCAATTTTTTTTCTTTTATTTTTTTACAAAATCCTTTTCAATTTTTCAACTACATTAATTATTCATTTATTAATATATTTTTAATTATGTTACACATTTTTCTACAATTTATAATGAATACTACAATAAAAAATATAAACTAATAAACTAATTTTTTTAATTCTCATGATTTAGTTAATAAGATCTTATATATAATGACATAAGTAGTAAATAGAAATTTTCTGTTATCTTTGTTTTATTTTACAACAGTAACCTTGTTTTTCTTAAAAGGTTTTGAAGAATTATAATAATTATTACATTTTTAAGGTCAACGTATAGCCCAATATAAGTTGAAGTTAACTTTAACTAACTAATGTTATTTGTTATTGTTATGTCATCACCAAGAGTAGAATGCAATTTGAGTTGAATTTAAGGAGCCTTCTCCAAGAAGAGAGTGGTAAGATTTCTTTTATTTATATGAGTGAATAAAGGATGATGAAAATAATTAGTTGAGTTTAGTGGAAGGAATTGAACTCTTATTATATAGTAAATACAAATTTGAGTTTCTATTGTTAAAAGTAACTATACTTAATGTTCAACTAACACATTTCAAATAGATTTATTTTCGAAAACATATTGAAAATAATGATAAAAACAAAAAAACAAAAAGTAAAAGTAAAAGTGAGAGTAAGTTATAAATTAACTGGTTCAAACTTTGTTTCAAATAGCCTCTCATGAAAAGCTGCAAACTTCTGAGATAAATTACTTTATCAATCACCTTTACTTCGATCAAACAAGTTTTTAAAAAACTGCATTTTCTTAAAAAAATAAAACTTATATCTAAGGATAAAAGGTCAAACTCAATCCTTAAGTTAAAATTTTAGTCAAAGGTGATCTCTTTCATTCTTCAATAGTTATATTTTAAAATTTAATAATTTAGTGATTAATTATTATGAGCAAAGAAATTTTGTCAACAACAAAGATCAAATTGTGAATTTAATTCTTAACACACCTTTAACGTTCCACATTTTCATTCTTTTTTACTTTAATTAAAATAAAATTTTGAAAATGACTTTTTACCCAATCAAAATTACTTTGCTAATGAAAATTAAACAAATGCATCCAAGATCTCAAATTAATTTACTCAAAGAGTACTTCATGTTAATTAAAGTATGATAATATCATGAACTTGGAGTTACACAACAAGGAAAAAATAAAAAAATAGAAAAGGGTAAGTAATTACCTTGTCATCTATGAACTTGGACCAGAAATGAGCCAATGCTTTCTTGTAAGGATCAGAAGGCAAGATAGGATTTTGTTTCCAAGTCTCATCAATATATTCAAGAATTATAAGAGATTCTGAAACGGGCTTTTCATTATGAACTAATACAGGAACTTTCTTATAAACAGGATTATAATTGATTAATGTATCACTTAAGTTTCCCAGCTTTTCTAATTCATATTTGTATTCAACTCCTTTCAATTTTAGAGCAATCTCCACCCTAGTCACAAATGGACTTGACATCATTCCAAAAAGCTTCACCTCTTCTTTATTTGATGCCATTGTAGCACTTCAATTCTTTACTCAAACAATTGTTTTTGACTCATTTGATTGATTCCTAAAGTTCACTTCTTTATATAGAGTCAGGTTTTTATTCAACAAATCGATAGTCAACTAGAAAGTCTATTCAATTAATTAAAAGAGTGGAAGGAAATGTAAAGTGGTCCCATGTTTTATTTAATTTCATTTGTCGATATGGCACTATCATTTTGCATTAATGTGTTCATTTTTTTTTTATCAATGTTCAATTGTTCATGATTATCCTCTGTTTTTTTTTTTTCCTTTTGTAAACAATTATACTCGTTTTTCTAATAACTTTTGAATATGATTGGGTTTAATTATATTTTTCATGATCATCTTCTAAAACACTTAATAGTATCAATTATGAGAATATTTAAACTTTTTTACATTAATATCTAACTTTTTTTTCAAAAGCACCAAATTGTCCCACTACCAAATTTAAAGCCCTACTTTTTAGTTCCAGATTGCAACTTAGAGATGCGACGTGCTGAAATTTTTTTTTTTTGTTGTAGTAGGAGGTCGCATCCTGGGAATGCGACCATGTAGTATGTCTTTTTTTTTGTTCCATTTTATTTATTGACATAATTATTATTTAATTAATTATAAATAATTAAAATATTTAAAAAATCAAAATAATAAAATAAAATAAAATAAAATACATTATTAAATAATAATAATAATAATTTTTATAATATTATTAATATTAGTGACTTATTATTAATTTAAATTAATTATAAATAATTAAAATATTTAAAAAACCAAAATAATAATAATAAAATAAAATACATTATTAAATAATAATAATAATAATAATTCACTAATAATGTATTTAAATAAGTCACTAGTAATGTATTATTATTAAAATTATTATTATTGAATAATAAAAATAATAATAATTTTAATAATAATAAATAAAATACATTAATAATAATATTATAAATTTTAATAATAATAGTAATAATAAAATAAATTATATTAATAAAATAAAATTAATTA
>JBBPBQ010020321.1:15721857-15756334 GCA_037974755.1 Cicer yamashitae | reverse complement strand
AAACACGTTAAATTAAAGAAAAAAATACTACAAATTGAAAAAAAAAACATCAAATTCATATTTTATTATTATTATTATTATTATTATTATTTTCATTAATTTTTATTTATTAGATCAAAACAAAAAATAGGAGAAAGTTGTTATAATAATGTGTGAAAAAGGAGGAAGTTGTTATAATAATATGCCAAAAGAAATAGGAGTAAGTTGTTATAATAGGGGAAAATTGTTATAATAACGTGCCAAAATAAATAACTTCTCCCTAATATTTTGTCGATAAAATAAAAACTTATTTTCTTAACAACTCCCTCTAATTTAACTGCTTTTTTATCTCCAAATTAATGTGTTTATTTTATTTTATTAAAAGTATTTTGATTTTTTAATTATTTTTAATTTATTAAAAATCAATAACACAATTGTTAACAAAATAATATTAAGTGTTAATTTAACTACAAAATAGGATTGAGTTGTCAAAATAATGTAACATGTTATTTATTTCGCACATCTACTCAAACACGTAAACTTTGATATTTTGTTTGATTTTATTATTAAAATTTTATATTTTTTAAATATTTTTATTATTATTTTTTAATTACATTAATCATATTTAATTATTATTATTATTATTATTTAATTACATTAACAATATTAAGGAAATAAAAAAAAGAAGTTAAATAAGAGGGAATTGTTAGTGTTGAGACAAAATTTCTCAAATGATTTTAATGATAACAAAATTGTTTAAAGATTATGATTATGTCTTATGACTAATCTGTGCTTTTGAGTGAATTATTATAAGAAAACAGGTCAATCATCAATTAGAACAAAAGGGAGAAAAATCTGGATTAATACATTAAGGTTTCAAGCTGGAGGATGGGACAGAACCTTGAGAGGATGGGTCTTCAAGTTGAAATTTTCCATCCTCACTGGAATAACGTTTTTAATCCATCAAAAGAGGTCAAACCATCATGAATAAATAATTATATAAAGCATTTGATCAAAAGAAGTCACAAGGCTAGCTATACAAGGTCCGAGGATAGCTTATAGCTTGAGTTTTCAAGAAGTCACATGTTTGCAAACCATCATCCCATGTGCAAAGGCTATGGGCAGCCCTATATTTCATTCTTGGATGATTGAAAAAATAAAGCAAAGTCAATATATAGAAAGGCAACTGCAAACAAGCTCAAAATAGAAGTCACAAGTCTTGAAGAATGAAAAAAGAAAAAGGCTACACAAGACCAAGGCTCAATGCTAGGCTGAGGATGGACTACATAGATCCAAGCACAATTGATGGCATTTTCGTAAATATGATGAAAGACCATGGATTGATTTGAATTGATCCCAAACGGTCACAAAAGCTTGTCTCATGGAAAGAACATCTCAAGAACTCTATAAAAGGCAGCAAGCTATCCATCATTCGAATACACAACAAATATTGCAGAAAAAGATCAAGAATCTTAAAGTTTATCATAAGCAATATTCATCCTCTCATCATACTTTCTACATCCATACACTAGATCTCTGAAATATCTTTTTTAGAAAGTGTTTAAGTTGAGAGAAAACAAATCATACTCATATCACTCTGTATTTTCAAGTAAGTTGTACTTGAAAATATTTGAAAGTTGATTGTAAGCTTGGTGAAGCTTGAGAATACACAAAGTGTAATCATCCTCTGCAAGAGGCTGATCTGTTTGATCTTTAGTGAAATCTCACAAGGTTGTGAGGACTGGACGTAGCCGTCATTGGGTGAACCAGGATAAAAGTTGTGTGTCTATCTCTTTACATTTCCTTGCATTTATTCTGCTTTCATTTGAAAAGTTTAAAAAACCATTTTCCAGTTCGCATCCTCACTAAGAGGACAGAAACTCATAAACTCTTGAAACTATTTTTAAACGCCAAAATCCCTATTCAACCCCCTTCTAGTGATATTTAGCTCCATCAATTGGTATCAGAGCAAGGTTCTCTAGAAATATTACATCTAACAGTGTAAGAGAAAAAGATCCAAAGGAAAAATGTCTGAAGGAGGATCCTCCACTAGACCTCCCTACTTTGATGGGACAGATTACTACCACTGGAAAAGTAAGATGAGATTGTTTCTCATATCACAAGATAACAACATGTGGTCTGTTGTTGAAAACGGGGATCATATCATCAGAATCAAAAACACAGATGCAACCTCCGACGAGAAACCTCAAGCACAATGGACGGCTGATGAAAATGCTAAGGTACTCCTAAACTCTAAAGCTCATTTATTTCTAACGTGTGCTTTGAGCAGGGAAGAATATGATAGAGTTGAAGAATGCAAAAACGCCAAGGAACTCTGGGATACTCTAAGGATTCATTATGAAGGATCAAGCCATGTAAAGGAAGCAAGGATTGACATGGGAGTAAGAGAGTTCGAGTTATTTGAAATGAAGGAGGAAGAAACGATTGATGAAATGTTCTCAAGATTGACAATCATACTCAACAATCTGAGATCTCTTGGAAAGGTGTATTCCGTTCAAGAAAGGATAAGAAAAATCTTGAGGAGTTTACCAAAAGAATGGAGACCAATGGTGACTGCCATCACAGAAGCAAGAGACTTGGCCAACATGAAATTAGAGGACCTGGTTGGAACTCTAAGAGCTCATGAACCTCTGTTGCTGGCTGACAAACCAAGCAAAAAAGGAAAAATGATAGCTCTAAAATCAAGCCAAACAGAAAGCTCATCTTCCAAAAGAAATGAAGAAGCCACAAAGAAAGAAAGTGCAGACTATCCTCTATCCGAGGAAGAAGATGAACTTGCTCTCATTTCCAGAAGAATCCAGCGGATAATAAATCGTAGAGGACATGACAAAAGATCTCCTCAAAAAGAAAAAACTGACAAAAGTCAGATTACTTGTTTTGGATGCAACAAGTTGGGTCACTACAAAACTGAGTGTCCTCTAAACAAAAAGGGATCAAGAAGATTTCCTTCCAAAAACAAATCCATGATGATCACGTGGGATGACAGTGATGATTCATCCTCTGAGCAAGAAAAGGAAGAAGAAGCCAACCTCTGTCTCATGACAAATGCAGAATCTGAAAAGGTAAGCATATCTGAACTTTGTCCTAATTGTGAACAATTAGAAATAGAGTTTGATAATCTTTTAAATGACTCAAACAATTTATCTCAAAAATGTGGATCTCTTAAAAACCAACTTTTTGAAATAAAGAAGTTAAATGAGGAACTACAAGCTAAGAATAAAAATTATGAACAAACCATTCAAGACATGCAGTTATCTCATGAAAAGTTGTCTGAGCAATACTCTATTTTGAACAAAAAGATTGTCAAAACCAATCCTCCGGAAGAGGATGCAGAAAAGGAAATTTTGAAAATAGAGGTTAAAGAACTCAAAAATGATCTTACCAACTTTGTTAAATCCACTGATACTTTTCAAAAAATTATGGGATCGCAATCTGGAATTTTTGACAAAGCTGGTATTGGATTTAAAAGTTCTCAAAAACAAAAACTTTATGAAAACTTTTTGTTCCAAAGAAACAAGAGGATAGGCCAAGATGTACTTTTTGCAAAAAACTTGGACATACTTTCAAGAGATGTTATGCCAAGAAAAGGACTGATAACATTAAGAAAGGATGTTCATTCTGTGGTAAACATGGGCATCATGATTCAGTTTGTTATCATAAAAGAAAATTCCTCTCAAGAGGAAGAACTAACCAACAAGGACCCAACTCTATATGGGTACCTAAGTCACTACTAAACTCAAACACAGGTACATCCTCTGATCAACAAAAGAAAGCCTTGGTTCTTGGACAGTGGTTGCTCAAGGCATATGACAGGGGATAGGCATTGCTTTATTTCATTGGAAATAAAGGATGGAGGATCGGTCACATTAGGAAATAATGATAAAGCTCAAATAAAAGGTACCGGTATCATTGGTAATAAAAATTCTGCCAAAATTGAAAATGTTCAATATGTAGATGGTTTAAAACATAACTTGCTTAGCATTAGCCAACTTTGTGATAGTGGTTTTGAAGTTATTTTTAAACCCAATCTATGCGAGGTTAAACACTCATCCTCGGGTAGAGTTTTCTTCTCCGGTTTTAGAAAAAAGAATTTATATGAGCTATATCTTGATGATTTGCCTACTGAATCTTGTTTTGTATCCATTGTAAAGGATAAATGGGTATGGCATAAACGAGCTGGTCATACAAGTTTAAACACTATTTCTAAATTGTCTAAATTAGAATTAGTTAAAGGCCTTCCAAAAATTGATTTTGAAAAGGACAAAATTTGTGAAGCTTGTGCCAAAGGAAAACAAGTAAAAAGTAGCTTTCATTCTAAAAATGTTGTTTCCACAAACCATCCTCTTGAGCTACTTCATATTGATATTTTTGGTCCTATTAAAACTCCTAGCCTTAGTGGAAAAAGGTACGGATTTGTAATTGTTGATGACTTTTCACGTTTTACTTGGGTCTTATTTTTAAAACATAAAAACGATGGCTTTGAGGCTTTTCATTATTTTTGTAAAAAGATCCAAAATGAAAAGGGGTCAAAAATTATCTCCGTTAGAAGTGACCATGGAGGAGAATTTGAAAATGAATCTTTCAAAAATCTTTTTGATGAAAATGGTATTTTTTTCCAAGAACTCCTCAACAAAATGGAGTTGTTGAGAGGAAAAATAGAACTTTGCAAGAAATGGCTAGAACTATTTTGAATGAAGCCAACATTGAAAAATATTTTTGGGCTGAAGCAATTAATACCGCTTGTTATGTTTTAAATCGTGTATCCATTAGAAAGATTCTAAACAAAACTCCATATGAACTATGGAAAGGAAGAAAACCAAACATCTCATATTTTCATATATTTGGGTGTTATTGTTACATCCTAAATAATAAAGAAAATTTGGGAAAGTTTGATTCAAAATCTGACAAAGGATTGTTTTTGGGATACTCCACTTCGTCTAAAGGTTATAGAATATATAATCTTAGGACTCAAATTGTGGAGGAATCCATGCATGTTATTTTCGATGAGTTTGATGACTTGTGCTTAGAAAAAATTGATAAATCTGAGGAAGATGAACCTTCATCCTCCAATGCACCCAGTCCAAACGAAGAGGATGATTCTGATCCATCCTCTCAACAACCTCCACGAGGATGGAAGATAGTCACTTATCATCCTCTAGATCTGATTATTGGAGACACGGCTGATGGAGTAAGAACAAGACAGTCCCTACGAGGAAATGCAGCTACCATGGCCATGATTTCACAAATTGAACCAAAAAATATTGATCAAGCTATTTGTGACAAATCATGGGTTGAAGCCATGATGGAAGAACTCTCACAGTTTGAAAGAAACAAGGTATGGAACCTTGTACCTCCTCCACTTGAAAAATCCATCATTGGAACAAAATGGATTTTCAGAAAAAAACTGAATGAGGATGGAGAGGTAATAAGAAACAAGGCAAGGCTTGTTGCTCAAGGCTACAATCAACAAGAGGGAACTGACTACGATGAAACATTTGCACCAGTTGGAAGACTTGAAGCTATACGCATCCTCCTAGCATATGCCACCCATAAAGGTATCAAACTATACCAAATGGATGTCAAAAGTGCTTTTTTAAATGGATTTCTAAATGAGGAGGTTTATGTTAAACAACCTCCTGGATTTGTGGATGAAAAGAAGCCCAACCACGTATTCAAACTCTCAAAAGCCCTTTACGGATTAAAACAAGCTCCTCGAGCTTGGTATGAGAGGTTAAGCTCTTTTCTTAAGGAAAATGGATTCATCAGAGGACAGATTGACACTACTCTTTTCAAGAAATCATCTAAAGAAGATTTGTTAATTGTCCAAATTTATGTGGATGACATAATTTTTGGATCCACTAATGAAAAGATGTGTGAAGAATTCTCAAATCTTATGCAAAGTGAATTCGAGATGAGTATGATGGGTGAATTGAAATTTTTTCTTGGATTACAAATTAAACAACTCAAAGATGGTATTTTCATCTCACAAGAAAAATACACTAAAGATGTTCTCAACAAATACAACATGAGTTCAGCCAAGAGTATGGGAACCCCTCTGCACCCATCCTCCATGCTTCACAAAGATGATGAAGGAACTCCAATTTCTGAGAAAGAGTATAGAGGGATGATTGGATCGTTATTATACTTAACAGCAAGTAGACCGGACATAGTCTTTGCTGTAGGTCTTTGTGCAAGGTTTCAATCCTCTCCCAAAGAATCTCATCTTACAGCAGTTAAGAGGATTCTGAGATACCTTGTTGGAACAATAAACTTTGGAATCTGGTATGAGAAAAGCTTAGATCTTGACCTCATAGCCTACTGTGATGCTGACTATGCGGGAGATAAAGCTGAAAGAAAGAGCACAAGTGGAGCTTGTCAAATTCTTGGTAAATCCCTAATCAGTTGGTCATGCAAGAAACAATGCACCATTGCTCTATCAACTACAGAGGCTGAATATGTTTCAGCTGCACAATGCTGCTCACAATTGCTGTGGATATAGAATCAACTAGAGGATTATTCTTTAAGGTACGCAAAAATTCCCATCCTCTGTGATAATACAAGTGCCATATATCTTTCAAAAAATCCAATTCAGCATTCTAGATCTAAGCACATCGAAATTAAACACCATTTTATAAGAGATCATGTTCAAAAAGGTGACATTGAATTAATTTTCATTGACATTGAAAATCAATTGGCAGACATCTTTACGAAACCTCTCCAGGAGGATCGTTTCAAAAATATTTTGGAAAAACTTTCCATCATTAGTTTTTCTAAAATTAATTGATTTAGTGTTTTATCCATTGTATCATGATTGTGTTTCTCTTATTTTAATTGTTTAATTTTTATTATTATCAAAACTGGATTGGTGATTAAGCATTCCTTTTAAGTTAGAAAGGTGAGAGGACGGGAAACAACCCAGAGGATACAGTTTCCTCTTTTGGGAAACTCCTCGTGTAACGCCCCGGATTTTTAATCCAAAAAGTTACTTAAAAAAATACTTATTGTTTAGAAAAGTTTACGAATTTTTTTTTTGTATACTTAGCATTTATTCATTTAAATAATTAGTAAGAAACACGTTATTTAATATCATTAAGAAAATAGTTATTCAAAATTTAAAACAAAGTAAAGACAATTATTCCTAACGGAAGAGAACCACTTCCGTATTTCTAAAATTCTAGTACCTTTTAAAAGTTTATGACAAAAGATTAAAAAGAACTTAGAAATATTGCGACAACTCTATTATTACAAAATTGTCTCGAAAAACCCATTTTTACCCCACGTTCGCCGCACATCAATACTCATTAACTACTCTTGAATCTCCTCGAACTCATTAGTACCTAAAATGTTGTTGTAAGGGTCAGTTTTATTCCATCATCCACATCAAACCAAAGCTAAACATATGAAAGAATAACACAAAACATATAAAAGTAAAAACTTCAAATTTAAAAGAAAAAAATGCGCAAACCGATAATTTGTATATCAAACATATGCATAATGCATGCTCCTAAAAACTATATGATCCGGATATCAAGATGCCACTAAGGCAACTTCCACACAGAAAGGTCACCCATACCAATGGGGAAATCAAACCTGCCACTAAGGCAACTCCCACGAAGATGCATATGCCATGACATGATGATATAGTATCAAACATATATATATTCCCACACAGCCCACTAAGAATCATGTCATATGCATTCAAAATTACTTTTCAAAATCATCTCTTATTCACATATCACTAAGAACACATACAACACATCCTTATCATGAGTATCACATAATCATAGACAAATAATCATAAAAATTATGACTTTCACCACATACACATCAAGATAGAAACTTTATATCATATAGGCCATAAAAATTAACAATTTAACATATATGACAAGAAAATTCAAACTTCAATTCATATACATAATAAAAGTTAAAACTTTATCACATATAAGGTAAAAATTCAAACTATATTTCATATTCATCGTAAAACTACAATTTTATCACACATAGCATAAAATTTTCATACTTTACTCCATAGAAGTCATATATTACATTTCAATCTCAACAAAAATTGGGGTTTTATTATTTTAATCCATTAGTCTACATTTATTCCTTCTAAAATCAAAGTAATCACGATTATTTATTCCATGTCATCCAACCAACGGCCTAACTATGATTTGTGTGGGGAAAAGCCCTTACCTTGGTCGATTTTCTTCCTAGTTCAAAGCTTTAAGCCCCACGGAGTTGTTCACAAGGAAAGGAAGTTCCAAGCTTGGATACACGAAGAAAATGAGGTGTGAAGGTGATGGTGGCTAGGGTTTCGGAATTCTTTTTGTTTCTTATTAGTGAGTATACAGAAATTGTGGACTTAGGGAAATTTAAAGTGGAAATTGTTGGTTAGATAATGTTGGGCCTAAATGAAGAATAAGAGGGATAAAATGTCACTTTTTTTTTTAACCTTGATCATAAAAACCAAGCCACAAACACATAGCCCAAATTTATACTCATTCAAGTGGGTTGGGTCACACTAAGCCTCAAACCCTTAGCCCAAATTCTTCTTGCACTAGGAAAACACATCTACATATAATATCTCTCTACTTAAATATATATAATATATATATATATATATATATATATATATATATATATATATATAAATATATTATATTTAAACTCCCCATTTAAAAAATTCTTACTAATAACTTTATCAACTACAAAAATCGAACAAGGCAAATAATTATCACACATAATTTAATATTGAATAATATTGATAGGTTCTAATTATTTTTAAATAATAATTTAGAGGATGTTACACCTCGTATCACGCAAGCACGCACCTCCCTCCCTATTGGTCCGTTTGCGTGGCGTGGTCTCCTTGGCTGCTGCATTAAATGCACAGATGGCCACACCTGTCCGTTCTCCCACGTCCCTAAGCCTAGCACCTCCATCATCATGACTGCCTAGGGAAACATCTTACGCCTCCTCACTTGAATAGTCACTTCAACTTCCATCCTCCTTTACTTAATCCCTCAATCTTCTCTCCTCTTCATCCTTCAACCCTCATTCAAAAATCAGAACTCATCTTCCTTCTGCGTTTCTGTTCCAAAATCCAATGGCTCGCACCAAAGTAACAGCTAAATGCAAAGCTTCAACTCAAGAAAATGAATCGGTCCAAGATCATTACTCCAACACGGAGTCTGATCATCACGAAGAAGGCAACTCTGATGCAACTACGCCTCAAGTACCTCCATCTGTGTCTCATCCTCCTGAACCTTGTTCAACCATTCCCTCTCCTTCCATTAACCCTAAGAAACGCTCCACCAAACCTTCATCCTCTACTACATCCTCAACACCTAAAAGGCGATCCTCCAGGATCATGTCTGGAGTTGTTTCATCCAAAAGGTCAGTGTCTCAAGACAACACTGTACACGTGATAAATTCAGATGATTCTGAGCAAACCATCTCTGCTGAGCCGCTTCAACCACCACCACCTGCCAAAAACACCACCACTGTTTCCACTCCTAAAAAGCCTAAGAAACCTCTCTTCAAAAAACATCGAGCCTCATCATCCAAAATCTCTGTCAAACTGTTTGATTCACCCATCCTAGAAACAAATTATGTTTCTAAATGGCAAAATAAATCTGTTGTAAATGGAAAGATTATTTGCCTCGCTGATTTGAAAGAGGGTGGTTTCAACATTGAAGAAATGTTTGATCAATTAGGCTGGACTTCCTTCCTCCGTATCAATGAACCTCAATATCCACGCCTTGTTAGGGCATTTTATGCTGCTTCAAATGGCTCACGTGGCCTTACAAGCTTCAGCATTGTTCTGAAGGGTGTCCACATGGAAATTAACCCTACTACCTTATGCTAGATTTTAGACATTCGTGATGAAGGTATGTGTTGCTTCACTGAGAATTGGTATTCTCAATGTATGGTCACCCGTAACTCCGTCCTTGCCAACACTCTGATTTCTACGACCAAACCCCATGTAGCCTCAAATCTGCTTCCTATCTGTCGTATCCTCCACAACATCTGTGTCCATTGTATTGTTCCTAGAGCTGACAGTTTCGAGAAGGTTACTGAATTAGACCTTCTCCTCATCCACCACCTTATGTCTGGAACTCCTCTACATTTAGGCTATATCGTTTTCAGCTTTATGTTGAATGCCTCAATCTTAGGAAGGTCAGCCCCCTATGGCATGGTGTTAACCAAAATCTTTAAGTTTTTCAATCTACCCTTAGATGATGAACCCTCACTCCATTTTTACAACACCATCTCAATGAAAAATTTGAAACAAATGAAGCTCACTTCGTCTGCCTCCATCACCCCTCCTTCTCCAAAAAGGAAAAGAACTCGCAACTCATCCTCTACCACTCCACCACATGAATCCATCACTGCTCAACCTCTATCAGAGGATACTCCCTCCAAAACCACTCAAGAGCCCGTCTTGACGATTGATCCTCCTCCATCTCCACCAAATGAATTTGTCATTCCTTCACCACCTCACTCCCCACTGTTGCCAGACCTCTCCTTACCACTTGACGAGGCACCTCTTCCTGAGGATAATGTTCCAGAAGCTCCCCTTCAACTAATGGAGGATGAAGAAGAGCTCTATTTTGATCTCAATCTAACCTATCATCAATTTTCTCCTTTGAGCCCTTTTGAGACTTTGCCTGAGAAATTTCCTCCTGATTTACAAGAAAATATCCAGATACCTCCTACTTCTGCTCCTCCTTCAACTCACGTTGATGCCATTGTTCCTGAACAACCCCAACCTCTACCTGAGGTTCCTGTTGGTTTCTATTCTATTGATTCATTTTTGGCTCCAACAAAGGATCAACCTTCTAAGGACAATGTTGGGAGTTCGCAGAATAAGAGCTCAAGCGTCAACAATCAGCCTAAGGACTCTTGCCCTGGCCAACGGACTAAGGAACGGAAACTCACTAAGCATATGAGGCTTCTAAAGACCATCAGGAAGGATCAACAGAAACTAATTCGACGTTTTGATCTCTTCCAGAATTCGTTTGCTCAGTTTGGACTCATTCAAGAATGGGTTACCAAACATATGGTTACTACGGCTGCTCCTGATGTTCCTCTTCCTGAGCTCCCTGCCATGCCCTCTTTTGCTGTTCCTGTTTCCTCCCCTTCGTCCTCCTCTGATGAGTTGTCCTCTTCAGAGTAGCATTTTCGCTCCTATTTTTTTGTTGTTGCCACAATTCAGGGGGAGAATGATTATGATATTTTCATGTTATTGCTGCCATGTTATGATGTTTTGATTAAGTTGTTGTTTAAGTTGATGTTTTAGTAATGTTTTGATGTTTTGAAAAGACTATGTTTATGCCATTATAATATTATTGATGTTTTGAAAAGACTATGTTTATGCCATTATAACATTATTGGTTTTATCTTACTTTATCATTTTAGTCTTTCCTTATTAACATTGCTAGCATACATTCAGGGGGAGTAATATTTTTTTAGCACTTAAAATTTTAAAAATTACTCACTTGATTCAGGGGGAGCATAAACATTTAACATCATCATATTTAAAAATCATAATCTAAAGAATTTTGTCATCATCAAAAATGGGGAGATTGTAGAGACAAAATCTCTCAAATGATTTTAATGATAACAAAATTGTTTAAAGATTATGATTATGTCTTATGACTAATTGTGCTTTTGAGTGAATTATTATAAGAAAACAGGTCAATCATCAATTAGAACAAAAGGGAGAAAAATTTGGATTAATACATTAAGGTTTCAAGCTGGAGGATGGGACAGAACCTTGAGAGGATGGGTCTTCAAGTTGAAATTTTCCATCCTCGCTGGAATAACGTTTTTAATCCATCAAAAGAGGTCAAACCAGCATGAATAAATAATTATATAAAGCATTTGATCAAAAGAAGTCACAAGGCTAGCTATACAAGGTCCGAGGATAGCTTATAGCTTGAGTTTTCAAGAAGTCACATGTTTGCAAACCACCATCCCATGTGCAAAGGCTATGGGCAGCCCTATATTTTATTCTTGGATGATTGGAAAAATAAAGCAAAGTCAATATATAGAAAGGCAACTGCAAACAAGCTCAAAATAGAAGTCACAAGTCTTGAAGAATGAAAAAAGAAAAAGGCTACACAAGACCAAGACTCAATGCTAGGCTGAGGATGGACTACATAGATCCAAGCACAGCTGATGGCATTTTTGTCAATATGATGAAAGACCATGGATTGATTTGAATTGATCCCAAACGGTCACAAAAGCTTGTCTCATGGAAAGAACATCTCAAGAACTCTATAAAAGGCAGCAAGCTATCCATCATTCGAATACACAACAAATATTGCAGAAAAAGATCAAGAATCTTAAAGTTTATCATAAACAATATTCATCCTCTCATCATACTTTCTACATCCATACACTAAATCTCTGAAATATCTTTTTTAGAAAGTGTTTAAGTTGAGAGAAAACAAATCATACTCATATCACTCTGTAATTTTCAAGTAAGTTGTACTTGAAAATATTTGAAAGTTGATTGTAAGCTTGGTGAAGCTTGAGAATACACAAAGTGTAATCATCCTCTGCAAGAGGCTGATCTGTTTGATCTTTAATGAAATCTCACAAGGTTGTGAGGACTGGTCGTAGCCATCATTGGGTGAACCAGGATAAAAGTTGTATGTCTATCTCTTTACATTTCCTTGCATTTATTCTGCTTTCATTTGAAAAGTTTAAAAAACCATTTTCCAGTTCGCATCCTCACTGAGAGGACAGAAACTCATAAACTCTTGAAACTATTTTTAAACGCCAAAATCCCTATTCAACCCCCTTCTAGTGATATTTAGCTCCATCAGTTAGAGCATCTCCAACGGGAGTAAAATTAAGTTCGTCCGCCAGCGTGTAATAACGTAACCGTGAGTTTTTTGGGAGTTCACCGTTGGAGTTGTGCCAAGCTGTAATCACGGTTCTCTCTGGAAGGAACTCAGAGCATCTACAGCGGTGAGCTCAATATGAGTTTATTAAATGGGATCCACTGTGCCACATCATTTCTAAACAACTCATTCATTTTTTACTCCAACGGTGAACTTAATATGGGTTCATTAAATAGGGTCCACTATACCACAAACAAAGATCCCACAACTTTAATTTATACATTAATATTTTAATTATATTTAATTTTTTTACAGCTTAAAATATTAATTTAAATATTTCAATTAATATTATTATACATTATTTTAATTTAAATTTAAAATAAAATTGAACTTAAATTTTTTATAACAATAATAAAAATTAAATGTTAAAATACATGACATAAATAATTAAAAAATAATAAAAGTAAATAATAATAGGATAACGGTCATAAATTTATTATTATTAATAAAATAATAAAAAAGGTATCGGATATAAATTTATTATTATTAATAAATTAATAAAAAAGGTAACGGTTATATCAAATATTAGGGACACGTTATTTATTTATTTTGGCTAGTTGTTATAACCACTTCCCCTATTATAACAACTTCCTCGTTTGGCACATTATTATAACAACTTCTTCCTAATAAATAAAAATTAATGAAAATAATAATAATAATAATAAAATATGAATTTATTAAAATTATTATTATTATTATTACTATTTAATAATGTATTTTATTTTATTATTATTATTTTATTTATAATTAATTAAATAATAATTATATCAATAAATAAAATGAAACAAAAAAAAGCATAGTACATGATGCGACCTCCTACTACAAAAAAAAAAAATAAAGTCTTTCAACACGTCGTATCCCCATATTGCTATCAGCACCTGAGACTAAAAAGTAGGACATTTTGTATTTAAATTTGGCAGTGGGGCAATTCAGTACTTTTGAAAAAAAAGTAGGATATTAGTGTAAAAATTCTGAATATTTGAAAGAAAAGAAATGTACTTAGTACTACCTCCTTCCTCTTTGCATATATTTAGAATTATTTTTTAAACGGCATATATTTAAAATCTTGTGTGCGTAGCTGCAGAACTTTATTCACCTAACTCTGTAGGACTAAAATGACATCAAAAGCCCTCTCAAGAGTGTTATGGTTGCTGCATTTAATAAAGATGGTTATCAACTCATCCAAACATTTTTTGTGAACCTTTTTGGCATATATTAAGACATATTATTAGTGTAATTAATGTATACATTTTATATATAATCATTATTAAAATACCTTTTATTTTTAAATTTATCTAATATTAAACAACTTTTTATCTGTCAAAATAAATTAATAATATATTAAAATATATCTAATAATTTATAATATGAGTCGTATTCAGAGGTAACTCTTTTTTCAAAGTTATTATTTTTAAAGGTTCAAATAGAAGAGCACCTTATTTTTCTTTATTCTCATTTAAATTATATTTCTGTACTAATATCTAGAGTCAGCGGTGGTATAGCACAAAAAAGTTAAAGGATCTAGAAAATCGGTGATACCTTTCATAGTAAGAAATTTCCGACTACATGAGTGCCAAAAAAAATGATGTAAGGGATTACGTAACCTAAAGCAATGTTACAAAATAGAGAAAAATTGGGCGAACACAAACGTCAGAGCTTATCTTTACTTTACAGACGGCAAAAGTGATTTGTATAATTCTTTTTAGAAAATATTTAAACTCGTTTGATAAAATTAAGTTATAAATTAGGTGATAGATAATTGATTATTTATAATTGAAAAATTAATTAATTAAAATTAATTTTTTTAATAAGTTTAATTTTTAACGATATAAATGACATAATTATTTAATTTAAACTAATAAAAAATATAACATAGAAAAACATAACTATTTTATTCATTTTTTTTTATATTATTTACTTTTTTTTTTAGTAAAGTACATATATAAATTTGAAGAGTTCTCTAAAAATATAATAAGTTCTATAAGTATAAGTAGCAATCTTAAAAACAATACAATTCATTTACTGATTATAATTTAGCATAAAAAATGAATTTAACTTTATCACAATGATAAATTAGAAGACAAAAAATAATAATAAATATGACAATGCATATTTTAATCAATTTCTTGTAAGATGAATAACATGAAATTTTAATTTTTTGAGTTATTTTGACAAGAAATTAAAAAAACTAGGTATAATTATGTTCACATATAAGAAGATATACGTGAAGCTGTGAACTAGTGGGTGAAAGAGTGGTGAGTGGATGGAGTAATTATTTTATATTATATAAGGATGAAAACATAATAAAAATAAAATAATAAACTAATAAATTAAAAAAATTATAAAAAGTTATAAGCTATAAGTTTAAACGATACATGAAATAGCGTATCAGAATAAATTATAAGTTGATGAGAAAAATTTATTTATCAAATACATCTCTTTTAATTCAACAAACTTATAATCTAGTTTAATAAACTATAAACTAACTTATTAACCTTACCGAACAATGACTTAGTTTCAAGTTCGGGTTGATAAAAGGATAAATAAAAGGATAGGAAATCGGTCTTAGTGATGAGATTTTTTGTGTTTTTGTGTTTAGAAAATGAGATTACATATGACATATTTTGTATATAGATTTTCTTTTGTTGTTGTGTAATTTCATCTCATAAACTTTTATTTATCATTTTAGATATAAAGCTAAATTGTAATATAAAAATATATTATATTCTTAAATTAAGGAACAAATTCTAACCGATTTCTAAACAAAAATATAAAATATAATATCTAATAATGAAATCTTATTTTAAATTTAAATATATGTAAATCTAAATCTAAATAAAATCTTTAGAAGATATTTATGTACATTATTCTTAACATTTAATAATTTAGAGTTCGATCAGAAGATAAATAAAGTTTGACTAAAATTTATTTCCATTAAAATTTAAACTAATCAATCATCGGTTCATCAGAATTTTGCCAAATTTAAATTAGCCATCGATATATCTAATAAAATTATAATAAAATATTTATATTAGGTTTAACAAGGTCTCTATATTTATTTATTTTTATTAAAGTAGTGTTTCCCTTGAACTAATTAATTATAGATTTTGAGATAAACGATTTAATTAAGCTTTTATAGTTCTCTTATATAAATTGTTTTTTGCAATTAAAGAGAAAATATACTGACCAAACTTATTTTTTGAATCAAGGTATAATTCTATGTACAACTGCAAATTTTAGATTTTTGAGGTAGTTGAAATTCATTTAAAAAATTAACTTCTTCTAATATATATTTTGTATATTTTCCATATGTATCAATTAAAGATCAAATTTTAAACTAAATGGTATAAATTAAATGATTAATTTAGATAATTTATCTAAATTAATTAAAATTAACCTTACTGACATGCATGTCATTGATTTTTTATAAGGTGATCTAAACACTACCGTAAATATTCAAATAAGTAGATAGAAAAATGTTAGTATGTGATTCAAATGACATATGTTAATGATTTAAATGTAGAAATTTTATAGGATGACGTAAGTAGATAGATCAAAATACAATTGTTTATAAGTCAATCCAAAATGTTACCTTACAACAAATAGAAAAAAAAAAATACAAAATATGAAATAAAAAGAAAAAAGTCACAATTTAATGAGAAGAGTTTCACATATCACCTTACATTAATCTATTTTAAAGTGCGATTTTCGTAATGAGCTTTGTAGAAGGCCAAAAGTGTTTCTCTAGGAGGAAGTGTTTCCTTTACAGTTGGGTGATTTTTGAAGTCTTGGCTCCATTTATAGAGTTTGGGAAATTTCTCATTGGTGAACAATTTCAATCCTATTGCTTCATGTATAATAGGGAGCCAATAAGCTATTAAGACAGCAGTAATGTCAAGAAAGCCAATATCTTCTCCACCAAAGAATTTGTCCTTGAGCTCATTCTCAAGAAATTGAAGAGCCACTTTTGTTTCCTCAATACTCGTCTCACGTTCATGCTCATCATTAGTGTAAGCAGTTTTCAGCATAGCACTCAAACACTGGTCTCACAAATTAAGTTAATTGTAAAAATTTATGCATGTAAAAAGTAAGGAAAAAAAATAAATGTAATCAACCAACAAAAGTCTATAAATGAAAGAAATAAATAATAATAATAATAATAAAATAATAATAATAATAATAATAATAATAATAATAATAATAATAATAATAATAATACTTTTATTAAACTAATATTAGTATTTTTAGTCGTTGCTCATTTCACACATACTAAGAAAAAATGATTTTTATCAAATTATTTTTATTAATCATTGATATATTTAATTATCACAAATAAATGTAAAGTGAAAAAGTAATAAATTGATTTTAATGTATATAATATTAATTAAAGAGCATAATTGAAAAAAAGAAATTAAAATTGCATTGCAAACTAAAATTACATGTTATTGTAGAACGGAAGGAGTAACTTGTAAGTGATACATGTTGTATCAACTAAAGAGTTCAATTAAAAATAAAAAAGAAAGTAGTTAATATTACATTATAAATAAAAAATCAAAACTTATAATTTTGTAACTTTTTTTACAAATATAACATTCATTATTGTATAGAGAGATTAATTTTTTAAGAAAAATATCAAATATAACATTGTGATAATCATATTAAATTTTTTATTAAAATGAAATAATTAAATTAATAAATTATATCATATAAATAATTCTCAAGGGAGAGAGGAAGCAAATTCACATATGCGCTCCCAAAATCCCTCCCCATAAAAAATTAATATTACATATCATAGATAAATATGTCAAACTCAGGAATATGGATCCTCTTCATTTCTTTTATTATTAATATTTTGAATGTATGAAAGTTCAATTACACAATATAAATGTCACAATTTTCACTTTAAATAACTTAAAGAAAACTATGAGTATAACCCTTTTTAAATTTATTTACTTAATTTAAAGTATTTTTAAATATAAAAACCAAAAACAAATTTTTAGGTAATCAAAATAATTTTGTTAATGAAAGCTAAACAAATGGAGCTAAGATCTTAATTTAACTTTTACTCAAAGATTACATGTAATTAAAGTTTGATATATCATGAACTTGGACTAGAAGATGAGAGTAATTACCTTGTCATCTATGAAATGGGACCAAAAACGAGCCAAAGTTTTTTTGTAAGGATCAGAAGGCAATATTGAATTTTGTTTCCAAGTCTCATCAATATACTCAAGGATCACACGAGATTCTGAAATAGATTTTTCATTATGAAGTAGTACAGGAACTTTTTTATAAACAAAGTTGTATTTGATGAGTGTATCACTAAAGTTCCGTACTTTTTCTAACTCATATTTGTATTCAACTCCCTTCAATTTTAGAGCAATCTTAACTCTGCTCACAAATGGACTTGCCTCCACTGCAAAAAGCTTCACCTCTTCTTTATTTGATGCCATCGTAGCGCTTCAATTATTTACTCAAACAATTGTTTGTGGCTCATTTGATTGATTCCTAAGATCAATATCTATACATAGAGGCAGGATTAGTTTTTTGACAATTTGAGATGGATTTTTATTCAACTAATTGGAAGTCAAGTAGAAAAGTCTATTCAATTAATTACAGTAGTGGAAGGAAATGTAAAGTGAACCACGTGTATTATTAGTGTATTATTAATTTCATTCAAAGTAAACAAGAATAAGGATAAATATTTACCACATTTCAATTTTATAGTATTTATAAATTTTATAATAATTATAAATATTTTATTGTTTTATAGTATTGATTGAATGGATGAAGTGTTTTTTTTTTAAACTCAAGTGAACTTGTTCACAACATACAAGATTTCAATTAATTAATTTTTCTCTTGACTTAAAAAAAACAATTCAATTCAACGTGATTTGTTAATTTTACCACAAAACCAAACATACCGCTAACCTCTTTCTATATACAATTCAATTAATTAAATGCTAATGAGTTTATCCTTACACATAACTAATTTAAGGTCGGTATAAGGTCTAAGGGGATAATACATGCGTTTTAGTCCTCAAAAAAAAAATAATTTCATGTAGGTATAGGCCAAAAAAATATATGTAATTATAACAAATAAAAGACTTCACAAGTGTAAAAATATACAAAAATTAACTACTTAATTAAAATATATTGTATATCAAAAGTAAACAAGTAGTTCAAATAGTTCTCCTTAAATCTCCAAATCACTTTAATTTAAGTGTTTCTCTAGGAGGAAGTGTTTCTTTGACAATTGGATAATTTTTAAAGTCTTAGCTCCATTTATAAAGCTTGGAAAATTTCTCACTGGTGAACAATTTCAATTGTATTGTTTCATGTAAAATAGGGAGCAAAAAAACTATCAAGATATGGGTTTCTTAATTATTTAGAGAGTAATTGGTCATTTAATTATTTATATTTAATTATGGATATTTTTTTGAAAAATTAATTAACGTTTCTTTCTTGTAATTTAAAAAAGATATTATATAAAGACATATTTTTTTTGTAAGTGTGTTTTGTATATAGAGAAGGAGGTAATACAATCATAAATTAAAATTGACACTTGGACTAGAGTTATATCATATTGGAAAAAAGAAGTTCAGAGTATCACTAAGTTCCCCATTTTTTCTAATTCATATTTGTATTCAACTCCCTTCAATTTATTAGCAATCTCAACCCTGCTCACAAATGGACTTGCCATCATTCCAAAAAGCTTCACCTCTTTTTTATTTGATGCCATCGTAGCTGTTCAACTCTTTACTCAAACAATTCTTTAGTTTTAAAACTAAGTTTTCTATTAAGTTTATAAGACGAAGAACTTATATGGACTTGCCATCTACAAGCTTATGCTGTAATAATAAGCAAAGTAATGAAGGAATCATTTCAATGAAATTATGTTAGAGATAAATATTAGCCATGTATTTTAACACTACTATTGATTGAAACTCATATAATGGTTTTGTAAATTGATCACATAAAAGTGTCTTATTTTTTTTATTATATTTATAATGAATCTATCATATACTCGATAATTTTTCTTTTTAAAAGGTAGAGTCTCGAGAAAAAAAAAATTCTATTACTTTATTTGAAACCATAAATTTTATGTCAAATATTAGGATTTTTTTTAAATATACTCTATTTTTTTTTACACCAAAATACTCCACTCCCAGTTTTATATACTACATTACTCTACTTTTTGGACTCAATAGGAAGTCGCTGGCTCAGGGTGCGACCAGCTGAAAGGAAATTTTTTTGCACCTAGTTGGAGGTCGCTGGCTCGGGATGCGACCTCAGGATTTTCAATTTTTTTTTTGTCGTTTTATGCTTTAATAAATGATTTTAAACATTAAAAATAATTAAATTAATAAATAATAATAATTATAATAAATAATACATTAATATATAATAACAATAATAAATACATTAATAAATAATAATAATTAATATTATTATTATTAAAAATGATTATAATTAAAATTAAAAATAGTAAATTATATTATAAATTTCAAAGAAAATACATTAAAAATACAATTGGACAATTGTTTATTTAATAAATTAAAACTAATTATAATATTTAAAAAAAAAATACTAATAAACAATAATAATAATAATAATAATAATAATAATAATAATAATAATAATAATAATAATAATAATAATAATAATAATAATTTGCTACTTACCAAATTGGTGTAAAAAAAATGATATATTAAGATTTTTTTTACACCAAAATACCTCACTCCCAGTTTTATAAACTAAATTGCCCTACTTTTTTTTTTACACCATTTTGGTAAGTATCAAATTAATTTTAGCAAATTGATTAATCACAAATTATACAATTTGGTAAGTAGCAAATTTGGTAAGTAGAAAATTATTATTATTTATTAGTATTTTGTTTTTTTAAATATTATAATTAGTTTTAATTTATTAAATAAATAGTTGTCCAATTGTATTTTTAATGTATTTTCTTTGAAATTTATAATATAATTTACTATTTTTAATTTTAATTATAATCATTTTTTATAATAATAATAATAATTAATTATTATTATTATTATTATTTATTAATGTATTATTTATTATAATAATAATAATAATAATTTATTAATTTAATTATTTTTAATGTTTAAAATCATTTATTAATGCATAAAATGACAATTTTTTTTTTGAAAATCCTAGTAGGAGGTCGCACTCCGGGCCAGCGACCTCCAACTAGATGCAAAAAAATTTGCCTTCAGCTGGTTGTACCCTGGGCCAGCGACTTTCTATTGGACCTAAAAGTAAAACAATTTGGTATATAAAATTGGGAGTGGGGTATCTTTGTGTAAAAAAAAAAGATATATTAAAAAAAATCCTATATTAAACTCAATTTATAGTTTCTCTAAATAAAAGAATCAATTTAAAATGGTAGAAACTTGAATTTCTTAATAATTAGTTAAAGGTACGAAAAATAGTCGTTCTGTGTTTATTTAAAAATGGTCATGGATGATGGAACATGACAGAATAAGAGGGAAAAAAAGACAACACATTAATATTTGAATAAGCCATCCAACAAAAAGTTGTGTCAAGAACAAATATCTTTTTTTTTTCAACGAAGAACAAATATCTTTTTTTTTTTCAACCAAGAACAAATATCTAAAAGGCAAAAAAAGTCACTTTTTATTTATGCTCTCTCATAACTTTTATATTTTTAAAAAATCAAAACTCCGTTCAAAAGTGCACATTCATAAAACAAAGAAATCATGTTTTTGTCCAGAATTACACATCTAAAGTATAAAAATTATATATATATATATATATTTTTTTTTTAGATATGTACTTAATGAAGTGTATGTGAGATCCAACTAGTCTTTAGACACTCAAAATCTGTAGCTTAGAAATTCAAAATATGGCGAAACTTTAACAAAAGTAGATGCATTTTATTGAATGATTAATGCACAAATTTAAACAACGGACAAGTTTACCAAGTTACATCAACTCAACTAGTCTTTAGACATCCAAAATATCTCAAGATGGCCCATCAAACGAGACTTTGGGGGGTCACACCTCATCTATGAAAGAGAGGAGAGTTCAATTTTGAATATAACTATATGTGTGAACCTGCATTGTCTAATATCCTAAAAAAATCTGAAACAAAAAAAAAAGAAAACACACCAAATAATTGATGTTGCACAACTTAATATCAATATCATACACTTGGTTTTTATTTAGCCAATACTCCAAACTAGATTTTGGTACTTTTACAATGATACTAATTTGTCTAGAAAAAGACAACAAAAGTCTACTGATTGAGAGCAGAAACAATAGTAGCCAAAACAGCAACATAGTAGCCAAAACATTTTTCATTTGAGTAGGGTCCAAAATCCAAAACATGGCCAAACAAATTTGGCACCTTATTGTAAGTTACAACACCTGCCAGAAATTTCAACCAAATATCACTATCTCAAAATCTACCCTTCATTCTTATTTGTTGCTGCCAGAAAATTCTAAAAATAAAACTAAAAAGCCCTCCCCTATCCAATCCAACAACCTTAGTCAAAGCAAGAGATAATAAAACCAAAACTAAGTGATGCTATCACTTTGATGGATTTGTCTGGTTGCTATTCTCCAAAGCCTCTTCCACCTTTTCACCTAATCCAACCTCAAATTTTGACACCTTCTCTTCACTACCAACACCTTGTGACCCTGTCAACCTTGCCAACATCACAAAAGACACACCTCCAAGAACATTGTTCACAACCCTAAGCACCAACACTGAGGTCTTGAATGCCAAAGGATTAAGCCCTTTCTCCAACACAAACTCAGCACCATTTAGAGTTTGGTACCTAAGATTACTACTTAAACCCATATGAGCAGCCCAAGTGAGAGCATTGAGTAAAGTAGGTGGAGGCTTGTTTGGTGTCTCAAAGTTTGGATCCATTTTCTTCCTCATTGTGATCAACCCATTTGAAACTGCAGTTCCAACAAGACCAGCACCAAATCCAACAGCAGCAAAAATGGTTCCTTTATAAACCAAAGTACCTAATCTGTTCAATAAACTAAATGCACCAGGTTCAAACATATGACTCTTGGGACAAGATGCAAAGATAGCTGGAACACTAGCTGAAGAAGATCCTAAAGTAGGTGCCAATAGATACATGAGTGTGAAATTAAGAATAGCACCAACAACAAGGGTTGAAAAAACAAAGTCAAGTTCATTCAACCCAAAATTAGGTCTTGAAGCCATATCACCTAAAACACAAGCAGTAACACCAACCAACTCTTCCATCAAAACCTTGAAAGGAAATTGTGGATCAGCAGCAACCCTTGATCTCCATCCATTCAGAAAAAGACCCAAAATCCCAAAAGATGAATTTTTGGAATCTCCATCATTATGATCATCCCCCCAATTTTCACTTCCACCACCACCTCCACCACCTCCACCACTACTACCACCACCACGCCCAACCCCATCTCCTCCGGCGAAGGAAAGTTTCATTCTTTGAGGCAAATTGGGGATTGGGTTGGTGAGATATATAGAACCAGAACGGTTGTGAAATTGAGGAGGTGATGATAATGGTGATGGAAATGAAAGTGCATGGGTTTTACCAGTGGGAAGTGTAAAACGCAAGAGAGCCATAGTTGACATTTGATCTGTTATTAATAAAGAGCAAAAATCAAAAACAGAAACTTAAAATAAAATCAAAAACCTCATATCATTCATAAATCTCAGCAATGGATCATGAAAATAAAAATCTCGCCTGAGCGTGGTGGCTGGTGTTCCAGAGAAGAAGATCGGAATAGGATCGGCGATCAGTTGTTTGATCGTGGTCAGAAGAGAAGCGGCACTGCAGTCGGGTTTGGTGACCCGATTCTTTGAATAAGGTAAGATGATAGCGCCGTCTATAGAAAACGTAAATACTTTTTTTTTTTTTTTTTTCAATTAAAACCCTATTCTACTAAACACGTGGGTTAAATATCAGAACCCACGATTAAGGCCCAAAGATGCACACTAACCTTTAATTATTAATTCATTATTTGAAATAAAAAACTACTTGTTTGGTCATATGCATAAATAATTGATTGGGTGATTTTAATGGATCACTTAACAAATAAAATATTAAACGAGCTATACTTTCATGTCTTAATGCAAAATCAAATTTCCCAAAATTTATAATGATTACTTAAGTTGAATGAAGTGTTTAGGAATCAATACGAGAAGATGTCAACACTTATGTCCAATAACTCTAACCTTTGATGGAAAGTACAAAGACTTCTACGGCGAGTGACTAAGTATGGAATGATTACTTAAAGATAAGTTGTTCATAATCTTTTAAATATAGTAATAGTTACAATTTTACTTTATTGTAATATTTGCACCATATTACCGATGTATAATTTATTATTTGCTAGTCACCCAAGTCATAGCAAACTTGGGGAGAAATATAATTAATTATGATGATTTGAAGATTGTTGTTGGATGTGAAATATGTTGAGACAAAATCTCAATTTAATGTTTTGATGAAAACAAACAAAAAGTTAATTAAGAATGTTAATTATGATTCTAAATGTTATGTTAATTTAACTTGTGTTTTTGAGTGTATTAATTTAAAGATAGGATTTAAATAAAGCAAAGAAATCAGCATAAAAAGGCAAGAAACTGAACAGAAAGGAGATGAGAACATTCTTAACAAAATCTGGAAAACAGAGAACTAATTGGAATACCGATGACAGAAAATCACTTATTATATGCACAAGATTGGTTAAAAATCCTAATTGGATTAGAATAAGCCTAGGGAGAACGAAATTGACCTAAATGTGCAACCAATGACACAAAATCACATATTGGATGCACAAGATTGGTTAAAAACACTAATTGGATTAGAATAAGCCTAGGAAGGACGAAAATAACCTAAATGTTCAATCAATGACACAAAATGACACAAAATCACATATTGGATGCACAAGATTGGTTAAAAACCTAATTGGATTAGAATAAGCCTAGCGAGGACGAAAATGACCTAATTGGATTACCAATGACACAAAATCACTTATTATATGCACAAGATTGGTTAAAAATCCTAATTGGATTAAAATAAGCCTAGGGAGGACAAAAATGACCTAAATGTGCAACCAATGACACAAAATCACATATTGGATGCACAAGAATGATTAAAAACCCTAATTGGATTAGAATAAGCCTAGGGAGGACGAAAATGACCTAAATGTTCAACCAATGACACAAAATGATACAAAATCACATATTGGATGCACAAGATTGGTTAAAAACCCTAATTGGGTTAGACTAAGCCTAGCGAGGACGAAAATGACCTAATTGGATTACCATTGACGCAAAATCACTTATTATATGCACAAGATTGGTTAAAAACCCTAATTGAATTAGAATAAGCCTAAGGAGGACGAAAATGACCTAAATGTGCAACCAATGACACAAAATCACATATTGGATGCAAAAGATTGGTTAAAAACCCTAATTGAATTAGAATAAGCATAGGGAGGGCGAAAATGACTTAAATGTTCAACCAATGACACAAAATCACATATTGGATGCACAAGATTGGTTAAAAACCCTAATTGGATTAGAATAAGCATAGGGAGGACGAAAATGACCTAAATGTGCAACTAATGACACAAAATCACATATTGGATGCACAAGATTGGTTAAAAACCCTAATTTGATTAGAATAAGCCTAGGGAGGACGAAAATGACCTAACTGTTAACCAATGACCCAAAATGACACAAAATCACATATTGGATGCACAAGATTGGTTTAAAACCCTAATTGGATAAGAATAAGCCTAGGAAGGACGAAAATGACCTAAATGTGCAACCAATGACACAAAATCACATATTGGATGCACAAGATTGGTTAAAAACGCTAATTGGATTAGAATAAGCCTAGGGAGGACGAAAATGACCTAAACGTTCAACCAATGACACAAAACAACACAAAATCACATATTGGATGCACAAGATTGGTTAAAAACTCTAATTGGATTAGAATAAGTCTAGCGAGGACAAAAATGACCCAATTGGATTACCAATGACACAAAATCACTTATTATATGCACAAGATTGGTTAAAAACCCTAATTGGATTAGAATAAGCCTAGGGAGGACGAAAATGACCTAAATGTGCAACCAATGACACAAAATCACATATTGGATGCACAAGATTGGTTAAAAACCCTAATTGGATTAGAATAAGCATAAGGAGGGCGAAAATGACTTAAATGTTCAACCAATGAAACAAAATTACATATTGGATGCACATGATTGGTTAAAAACCCTATATGCATTAGAATAAGCATAGGGAGGACGAAAATGACCTAAATGTTCAACCAATGACACAAAATGACACAAAATCACATATTGGATGCACAAGATTGGTTAAAAACCCTAATTGGATTAGAATAAGCCTACAGAGGACGAAAATGACCTAAATGTGCAACCAATGACACAAAATCACATATTGGATGCACAAGATTGGTTAAAAACCGTAATTGGATTAGAATAAGCCTAGGTAGGACAAAAATGACCTAAATGTGCAACCAATGACACAAAATCACATATTGGATGCACAAAAATGATTAAAAACCCTAATTGGATTAGAATAAGCCTAGGGAGGACGAAAATGACCTAAATGTTCAACCAATGACACAAAATGACACAAAATCATATATTGGATGCACAAGATTAGTTAAAAACCCTAATTGGATTAGAATAAGCCTAGGGAGGACGAGAATTACCTAAATGTGCAACCAATGACACAAAATCACATATTCGATGCACAAGATTGGTTAAAAACCCTAATTGGATTATAATAAGCCTAGGGAGTACGAAAATGACTTAAATGTTCAACTAATGACATAAAATGACACAAAATCACATATTGGATGCACAAGATTCGTTAAAAACTCTAATTGGATTAGAATAAGCTTAGCGAGGACGAAAATCACCTAATTGGATTACCGATGACAGAAAATCACTTATTATATGCACAAGTTTGGTTAAAAACCCTAATTGGATTAGAATAAGCCTATGGAGGACAAAAATGACCTAAATGTGCAACCAATGACACAAAATCACATATTGGATACACAAGATTGGTTAAAAACCCTAATTGGATTAGAATAAGCCTTGGGAGGACGAAAATGACCTAAATGTTCAACCAATGACACAAAATGACACAAAATCACATATTGGATGCACAAGATTAGTTAAAAACCCTAATTGGATTAGAATAAGCCTAGGGAGGACGAGAATTACCTCAATGTGCAACCAATGACACAAAATCACATATTCGATGCACAAGATTGGTTAAAAATCCTAATTGGATTATAATAAGCCTAGGGAGTACGAAAATGACTTAAATGTTCAACTAATGACATAAAATGACACAAAATCACATATTGGATGCACAAGATTCGTTAAAAACTCTAATTGGAATAGAATAAGCTTAGCGAGGACGAAAATGACCTAATTGGGTTACCAATGACACAAAATCACTTATTATATGTACAAGATTGGTTAAAAACCCTAATTGGATTAGAATAAGCCTAGGGAGGACAAAAATGACCTAAATGTGCAACCAATGACACAAAATCACATATTGGATGCACAAGATTGCTTAAAAACCCTAATTGGATTAGAATAAGCCTAGGGAGGACGAAAATGACCTAAATGTTCAACCAATTACACAAAATGACACAAAATCACATATTGGATGCACAAGATTGGTTAAAAACCCTAATTGGATTAGAATAAGCCTAGGTAGGACAAAAATGACCTAAATGTGCAACCAATGACACAAAATCACATATTGGATGCACAAGAATGATTAAAAACCCTAATTGGATTAGAATAAGCCTAGGGAGGACGAAAATGACCTAAATGTTCAACCAATGACACAAAATGATACAAAATCACATATTGGATGCACAAGATTGGTTAAAAATCCTAATTGGATTAGAATAAGCCTAGCGAGGACGAAAACGACCTAATTGGATTACCATTGACACAAAATCACTTATTATATGCACAAGATATGTTAAAAACCCTAATTGGATTAGAATAAGCCTAAGGAGGACGAAAATGACCTAAATGTGCAACCAATGACACAAAATCACATATTGGATGCAAAAGATTGGTTAAAAACCCTAATTGGATTAGAATAAGCATAGGGAGGGCGAAAATGACTTAAATATTCAAACAATAACACAAAATTACATATTGGATGCACAAGATTGGTTTAAAACCCTAATTGGATTAGAATAAGCATAGGGAGGACGAAAATGACCTAAATGTGCAACCAATGACACAAAATCACATATTGGATGCAGAAGATTGGTTAAAAACCCTAATTGGATTTGAATAAGCCTAGGGAGGGCAAAAATGACTTAAATGTTCAACCAATGACCCAAAATGACCCAAAATCACATATTGGATGCACAAGATTGGTTTAAAACCCTAATTGGATAAGAATAAGCCTAGGGAGGACGAAAATGACCTAAATGTGCAACCAATGACACAAAATCACATATTGGATGCACAAGATTGGTTAAAAACCCTAATTGGATTAGAATAAGCCTAGGGAGGACGAAAATGACCTAAATGTTCAACCAATGACACAAAATGACAAAAAATCACATATTAATTGCACAAGATTGGTTAAAAACCCTAATTGGATTAGAATAAGCCTAGGGAGGACGAAAATGACCTAAATGTGAAACCAATGACACAAAATCACATATTGGATGCACAAGATTCGTTAAAACCCCTAATTGGATTAGAATAAGCCTAGCGAGGACGAAAATTACACTATTGGATTACTGATGACAGAAAATCACTTATTATATGCACAAGATTGGTTAAAAACCCTAATTGGATTAGAATAAGCCTAGGGAGGAAAAAAAACCTAAATGTGCAACCAATGACACAAAATCACATATTGGATGCACAAGATTGGGTAAAAACCCTAATTGGATTAGAATAAGCCTAGGGAGGACGAAAATGACCTAAATGTTCAACCAATGACACAAAATGACACAAAATCACATATTGGATACACAAGATTGGTTAAAAACCCTAATTGGATTATAATAAGCCTAGGGAGGACGAAAATTACCTAAATGTGCAACCAATGACACAAAATCACATATTCGATGCACAAGATTGGTTAAAAACCCTAATTGGATTAGAATAAGCCTAGGGAGTACGAAAATGACTTAAATGTTCAACCAATGACACAAAATGACATAAAATCACATATTGGATGCACAAGATTCGTTAAAAACCCTAATTGGATTAGAATAAGCCTAGCGAGGACGAAAATGACATATTTGGATTACCAATGACACAAAATCACTTACTATATGCACAAGATTGGTTAAAAATCCTAATTGGATTAGAATAAGCCTAGGGAGGACAAAAATAACCTAAATGTGCAACCAATGACACAAAATCACATATTGGATGCACAAGAATGGTTAAAAACCCTAATTGGATTAGAATAAGCCTAGCGAGGACGAAAATGACCTAATTGGATTACCATTGACACAAAATCACTTATTATATGCACAAGATTGGTTAAAAACCCTAATTGGATTAGAATAAGCCTAGGGAGGACGAAAATGACCTAAATGTGCAACCAATGACACAAAATCACATATTGGATGCATAAGATTGGTTAAAAACCCTAACTGGATAAGAATAAGACTAGGGAGGGCCAAAATGACTTAAATGTTCAACCAATGATACAAAATCACATATTGGATGCACAAGATTGGTTAAAAACCCTAATTGGATTAGAATAAGCCTAGGGAGGACGAAAAAAACCTAAATGTGCAACCAATGACACAAAATCACATATTGGATGCACAAGATTGGTTAAAAACCCTAATTGGATTAGAATAAGCCTAGGGAGGACGAAAATGACCTAAATGTTCAACCAATGACACAAAATGACAAAAAATCACATATTGGATGCACAAGATTGGTTAAAAACCCTAATTGGATTAGAATAAGCCTAGGGAGGAGGAATATGACCTAAATGTTCAACCAATGACACAATATGACACAAAATCACCTATTGGATGCACAAGATTGGTTAAAAACCCTAATTGGATTAGAATAAGCCTAGGGAGGACAAAAATGACCTAAATGTTCAACCAATGACACAAAATCACATATTGGATACACAAGATTGATTAAAAACCCTAATTGGATTAGAATAAGCCTAGGGAGGACGAAAATGACCTAAATGTTCAACCAATGACATAAAATCACATATTAGATGCACAAGATTGGTTAAAAACCCTAATTGGATTAGAATAAGCCTAGGGAGGACGAAAATGACCTAAATGTTCAACCAATGACACAAAATCACATATTGGATGCACAAGATTGGTTAAAAACCCTAATTGGATTAGAATAAGCCTAGGGAGGACGAAAATGAACTAAATGTTCAACAAATGACACAAAATCACATATTGGATGCACAAGATTGGTTAAAAACCCTAATTGGATTAGAATAAGCCTAGGGAGGACGAAAATGACCTAAATGTTCAACCAATGACACAAAATCACATATTGGATGCACAAGATTGGTTAAAAACCCTAATTGGATTAGAATAAGCCTAGGGAGGACGAAATTGACCTAAAAGTTCAACCAATGACACAAAATCACATATTGGATGCACAAGATTGGTTAAAAACCCTAATTGGATTAGAATAAGCCTAGGGAGGACGAAAATGACCTAAATGATCAACCAATAACACAAAATGACACAAAATCACATATTGGATGCACATGATTGGTTAAAAACCATAATTGGATTAGAATAAGTCTAGGGAGGACGAAAATGACCTAAATGTTCAACCAATGACACAAAATGACACAAAATCACATATTGGATGCACAAGATTGGTTAAAAACCCTAATTGGATTAGAATAAGCCTAGGGAGGACGAAAATGACCTAAATGTTCAACCAATGACACAAAATCACATATTGGATGCACAAGATTGGTAAAAAACCCTAATTGGATTAGAATAGGCCTAGGGAGGACGAAAATGACCTAAATGTTCAACCAATGACACAAAATGACACAAAATCACATATTGGATGCACAAGATTGGTTAAAAACCCTAATTGGATTAGAATAAGCCTAGGGAGGACGAAAATGACCTAAATGTTCAACCAATGACACAAAATGACACAAAATCACATATTGGATGCACAAGATTGGTTAAAAACCCTAATTGGATTAGAATAAGCATAGCGATGACGAAAATGACCTAAATGTTCAACAAATGACACAAAATCACGTATTGGATGCACAAGATTGGTTAAAAACTCTAATTGGATTAGAATAAGCCTAGGGAGGACGAAAATGACCTAAATGTTCAACCAATGACACAAAATGACACAAAATCACATATTGGATGCACAAGATTGGTTAAAAACCCTAATTGGATTAGAATAAGCCTAGGGAGGACGAAAATGACCTAAATGTTCAACAAATGACACAAAATGACACAAAATCACATATTGGATGGACAAGATTGGTTAAAAACCCTAATTGGATTAGAATAAGCCTAGGGAGGACGAAAATGACCTAAATGTTCAACCAATGACACAAAATGACACAAAATCACATATTGGATGCACAAGATTGGTTAAAAACCCTAATTGGATTAGAATAAGCCTAGGGAGGACGAAAATGACCTAAACGTTCAACCAATGACACAAAATCACATATTGGATGCACAAGATTGGATAAAAACCCTAATTAAATTAGAATAAGCCTAGGGAGGACGAAAATGACCTAAATGTTCAACCAATGACACAAAATGACTTATTGGATGCACAACATTGTTTAAAACCCCTAATTGGATTAGAATAAGCCTAGGGAGGACGAAAATGACCTAAATGTTCAACCAATGACACAAAATGACACAAAATCACATATTGGATGCACAAGATTGGTTAAAAACCCTAATTGGATTAGAATAAGCCTAGGGAGGACGAAAATGACCTAAATGTTCAACCAATGACACAAAATGACACAAAATCACATATTGGATGCACAAGATTGGTTAAAAACCCTAATTGGATTAGAATAAGCCTAGCGAGGACGAAAATGACCTAATTGGATTACCAATGACACAAAATCACTTATTATATGTTCATGATTGGTTAAAAACCCTAATTGGATTAGAATAAGCCTAGGGAGGACAAAAATGACCTAAATGTGCAACCAATGACACAAAATCACATATTGGATGCACAAGATTGGTTAAAAACCCTAATTGGATTAGAATAAGCCTAGGGAGGAGGAAAATGACCTAAATGTTCAACCAATGACACAAAATCACATATTGGATGCACAAGATTGGTTAAAAACCCTAATTGGGTTAGAATAAGCCTAGAAGGACGAAAATGACCTAAATGTGCAACCAATGACACTAAATCACATATTCGATGCACAAGATGGGTTAAAAACCCTAATTGGATTAGAATAAGCCTAGGGAGTACGAAAATGACCTAAATGTGCAACCAATGACACAAAATCACATATTGGATGCACAAGATTGGTTAAAAACCCAAATTGGATTAGAACAAGCCTAGGGAGGACGAAAATGACCTAAATGTGCAACCAATGACACAAAATCACATATTGGATGCACAAGATTGGTTAAAAACCCTAATTGGATTAGAATAAGCCTAGGGAGGACGAAAATGACCTAAATGTTCAACCAATGACCCAAAATGACACAAAATCACATATTGGATGCACAAGATTGGTTAAAAACCCTAATTGGATTAGAATAAGCCTAGGGAGGACGAAAATGACCTAAACGTTCAACCAATGACACAAAACAACACAAAATCACATATTGGATGCACAAGATTGGTTAAAAACCCTAATTGGATTAGAATAAGTCTAGCGAGGACAAAAATGACCCAATTGGATTACCAATGACACAAAATCACTTATTATATGCACAAGATTGGTTAAAAACCCTAATTGGATTAGAATAAGCCTAGGGAGGACGAAAATGACCTAAATGTGCAACCAATGACACAAAATCACATATTGGATGCACAAGATTGGGTAAAAACCCTAATTGGATTAGAATAAGCCTAGGGAGGACGAAAATGACCTAAATGTTCAACCAATGACACAAAATGACACAAAATCACATATTGGATACACAAGATTGGTTAAAAACCCTAATTGGATTATAATAAGCCTAGGGAGGACGAAAATTACCTAAATGTGCAACCAATGACACAAAATCACATATTCGATGCACAAGATTGGTTAAAAACCCTAATTGGATTAGAATAAGCCTAGGGAGTACGAAAATGACTTAAATTTTCAACCAATGACATAAAATGACACAAAATCACATATTGGATGCAAAAGAATCGTTAAAAACTCTAATTGGATTAGAATAAGCTTAGCGAGGACGAAAATGACCTAATTGGATTACCAATGACACAAAATCACTTATTATATGTACAAGATTGGTTAAAAACCCTAATTGGATTAGAATAAGCCTAGGGAGGACAAAAATGACCTAAATGTGCAACCAATGACACAAAATCACATATTGGATGCACAAGATTGGTTAAAAACCCTAATTGGATTAGAATAAGCCTAGGGAGGACGAAAATGACCTAAATGTTCAACCAATGACACAAAATGACACAAAATCACATATTGGATGCACAAGATTGGTTAAAAACGCTAATTGGATTACAATAAGCCTAGGGAGGACGAAAATGACCTAAACGTTCAACGAATGACACAAAACGACAGAAAATCACATATTGGATTCACAAGATTGGTTAAAAACTCTAATTGGATTAGAATAAGTCTAGCGAGGACAAAAATGACCCAATTGGATTACCAATGACACAAAATCACTTATTATATGCACAAGATTGGTTAAAAACCCTAATTGGATTAGAATAAGCCTAGGGAGGACGAAAATGACTTAAATGTTCAACCAATGACACAAAATCACATATTGGATGCAAAAGATTTGTTAAAAACCCTAATTGGATTAGAATAAGCAGAAGGAGGGCGATAATGACTTAAATGTTCAACCAATGAAACAAAATTACATATTGGATGCACATGATTGGTTAAAAACCCTATATGCATTAGAATAAGCATAGGGAGGACCAAAATGACTTAAATGTTCAACCAATGACACAAAATGACACAAAATCACATATTGGATGGACAAGATTGGTTAAAAACCCTAATTGGATTAGAATAAGCCTACGGAGGACGAAAATGACCTAAATGTGCAACCAATGACACAAAATTACATATTGGATGCACAAGATTCGTTAAAAACCCTAATTGGATTAGAATAAGCCTAGCGAGGACGAAAATCACACTAATGGATTACTGATGACAGAAAATCACTTATTATATGCACAAGATTGGTTAAAAACCCTAATTGGATTAGAATAAGCCTAGGGAGGAAAAAAATGACCTAAATGTGCAACCAATGACACAAAATCACATATTGGATGCACAA